>JBBIGC010000036.1:1930057-1944220 GCA_037576955.1 Lepidarchus adonis
AGCTGAGTGGAGTATTCTGGAAGATAAGGTCTGATCTTGCGGATGTTGTATAGGGTGAATCTGCAGGATCTTGATGTTGCTGCAATATGGTCCTTGAAGGTCAGCCTGTCATCAATGATCACCCAAAGACTCTTAGCAGTACTGGTCGGCGTAATGATCGACGTGCCAAGCTGGATGGAGATGTTATGATGTATGGTTGGATTAGCTGGGAAGACGAGGAGCTCAGTCTTTGATACGTTGAGCATATAACAGCATTTGTGTGATTAACTTGCACTTCCACACCTGCTTTACACCTTGCTTTATTTGCACCAGCTTATCTTGCACATGTCTGTCTTGTCTTTGTCTTGTTGCAATAACCCAAGAACTTAAACTTGGAACAATCTTTTGAAAAATGCACTCGTCACTTTAAAATGTCTTATGTCTCATGTTGTCCTTCTGTGTAAGTGTACATATCTAGATTTTTTAGATCTTTTTGAATATATGTATAGGTCGTTTTATATGTATATTGTTAGTTTATGTGCTTGTAGATGTGTATTTAAGTGTATTACTTTTTATTTTTGTACATTTTTAATATCTTTTTTACCTTACACTACCCATGGTGGGGGCTGTGTGCAATTGCATTTCACATATTAAGGGTGTAAATCACAAGTGCCCTCACGATTCAATTAATTATTGGTTATTTTATCCAACAATTCCATATTTCTATACTTTAATCTTTGTAGCGATGCAGTTTGGTTCGACTCTGGTTGTCTGCGGTCAGTATGAAATACCTAATGATGGTATAGAATGCTTTTTCTCTTTCAGATAGCAATGTTTTCATCATGCACTTTTCATCTGCACTGTTGTAGCACCTGCACTGTTTTCTATGACTAGGAGGAATGTGTTGAACTCCTTGTAACTCACATCAGTATTGTCATGTCTGAATTTTAGTTGATTGTTCCTGTACCTGGAAGTCGCTTTGGACAAAGTGTCAGCCAAATGAATAAATGTCAATGTAAATATGATGGAATTTCTCACTATCAGCTGCATTTCTATCAACTCACATGTGCAGACAGATTTTAATCTTAATTTTATTATTAAAGGTCAAATACACAAATGGTTTAAAGCCATTTATCTTTGGAGTCTTTCTGCACCAAGAACACAAGTGAACATTAGAGTAAGAATTTTAAGAGTTTTATCTGTGTACAGATTTGTAAAAGTCCTTGAGATGTTGTGAGCTGGTTAGAAAAACAGATTTGGTTCCAGGTCTCCTCTCCAGGCCTCCAGCTATTGCATGGATATAAAATTCCAGCAGAACCTAATTTAATGGGAGGAAGGACTGATTGAGCCCAAACCAGGGATTTGATGGCAACTACAAGTAACACTGGGCCTTTACGAGGAGAGGTGTGGAAATGGTGAAGCCAACACATTGATACATAAAGTAAGTGTTTACTGTGTTACTGTTATTTACAAATAATACTAATATTAATGTTTTGTTGAAGAAAAAAAACTTTTCAGATATTATCTTCTCAGGCACCCAAAACTTTTGCACAGTACAAGTAGATTAAAAAAAACATTTAAATATTGTGAAAAAGTTCAATATTTCTTGAAATTCCTTTCAGAAAGTGAAATTCCTTTCAGAAAGTGAGTTAACTATGTCAATCCTTTATTTCCTGGAATTTAAATGATTATGGCTTTCAGATAATAAAACCCCAAATTCACTGTCTCAGAAAATTAGAATATCACATAAGATCAATAATAAAAAGGATTTTAAAGAGAAATGTCAGGCTTCTGAAAAGTATGTTCATTCCTTTGCACTCAAAACTTGGTTGTTCCTCTTTTGAATGAATTACTGCATCGATATGACATGGCATGGAGGTGATCAGCCTGTGGCTCTGCTGAGGTGTAATGGAAGCCCAGGTTGCTTTGATCTCAGCTTTCAGGTTGTCTGAATTGTTGGGTTTGGTGTCTCTCATCTTCCTCTTGACAATACTCCATAGATTCTCTATGGGGTTCAGGTCAGGTGAGTTTGCTGGCCAATCAAGCACAGTAGCACCCTGGTCACTGAATCAGCTTTTGGTTCCTTTGGCCAAGTCCTGCTGGAAAATGAAATCAGCATCTCCATAAAGCTTGTCAGCAGAAGGAAGTATGAAGTGATCTAAGATTTCCTGGTAGATGCTCTGTTGACTGTGGACTTCAGAAAACACAGTGACCAACACATGGCCCCCAAATCATCACTGACTATAAAAATTTCACACTGGACTTCAAGCAACATGGATTCTGTGCCTTTCCACTCTTTCACCAGAGGCTTTATCACAACGTATGTGTTGATGTTCTCATATTTTCTTATCTAAACATCAACATCAAATACAAAATGATATCTAAGATGTAACCCAAAACAACAGATATACAGTTTAAATCATTTGAACAAAATGGCTATACACCAATCAGCCATAACATTAACACCACCTGTCTAATACCGTTTAGGTTCCTTCATGCTGCTCAAACAACACACTGACTGTGGTGCACTGTGGGTTCTGACCCCTTTCTATCAGAGGCAGCATTACTGTTTTGTACAACAGGGGCTCCTTTTTGGGATCAGACCAGTCAGAAAACCAGAATACAAAACAGGATCTGAATCATATCCATCTCACCATCTCAATTTTCTTTCGCACAGTAACCACACATAAATTGTTTTGTTTTGTGGTGGAAAAAACATGATAAAAATCAAATGGTGCAATGCATCAGATTCAGGAGCTGTAGACCTTTTTGTCTTCTTTCCTCAGAAAGACTGCAAGCTTGCTCTGGCACCTGAATATAATACAATATCCTCTACAATATGTATTTCTTTAAGTCTTTTCTTACATTTGTTTTGAGAAAGGCTCTTAAAAAGTTAATTTGCCCAAGTATGCCAGCATTCAATTGCATCCAGCAAATAACATTAATGGCCTTTGTTTTAAATCCATTGGCGCCATAACATTTGCACAGTATTAATATACCTTTAATGCTTGAACACTCTAGACTAACTGGATTTGTTTAGGATTGTAGTCTTGCTGAAAGAACCACCATTACTGACTTTCAATTTATTACTAGATGCCCTGACATCCTCCTGTAAAATGTTTGTCCAATGGAAGCAAAGTTGTACCAAATTGTGATACTGTCACCACCATGTTTCACATCTTGTTTGAGGTTCTGATACTGGAATGCAGTGTTTGGTTTGCAAAACATGATATTGTTATTTAGGCTGTAACTTCTATATTTGCCCTATCAGTCTAAAGAGCATTCCTTAGTTTTTTTTTACTTCTACGGGTCACTAGAAAACTTTAAACCAATAGCACTTTTCTCCCTGTAGAATGGAGATTTCAACCCTATTATTATCCAATACATCTTCTTCTCTGATTGCCATATGGATTTATGAACACACAAGGGGCCAACATCTATAGTCATTATCCTTTGGTTCTTTTTTAATGTCCTTGAGTATTCTACATCATTATTTTGATGTTTTTTTGTTTTTTGTTAGACAGTTGCTCATGGGCTCTCTTTATTTTCCTTCTGCTTTGATCACATTTTACAACAAATTTGTGTAAATTCATGTCAGAGTTAGCCTGAAGCTTTCCACTATACTTCTTACCTCAAATGCCTACAATGCTTTACAGTCTATTACAATTCAAAACTGAAATATATATAAAAATAGATGGTGTTTAATACGATGTAGGCTACAGGTTAGTACAAAAGTATAAAAAATGTGAAGAATATCAAGAAATCATAAAGAAAAGCACTGAACTATGAGCTCCAGCTTCAAACAGAGGAGAAATAAATAATCAGAAACATAAACAATTGGTTCACATTAAGTGTTGTGCTGTTCCAGCTTCTCTGTTACTCCCACCCGGACACTTGTAAAGTCTCTGAAACAGATGTTTTATGGGCTTCGCTGACAGGAAATGGAAAAAAAAAGTTTGTCAGAATTCCCTTCCAGTGGTTACCTCTGTAAATAGTCAGTTCTTGAAACAAGTATAGCATCAAATAAAAGATAGAATGCTATTAAAAAGCCAAAGAAGGGCCGGAGATTCCTATATTTAAACAGTAATAGCCTACGTTTTCTCTTTTACTACAGGAAGATTGTGCCAAGAAGCATTTGAGAATTTAGCAAATGGATAGACCATGAAAAGGACAGACATACAAATGCAACCTTGATTTACAATATTTATTTACAGAAAAAAATTATTTATATATTTTTTATAAAGGCTATAGTAATTCAGGACAGACAAAACAATTACTGCCGCATATACTGCCTATTTTACAAAGATGTCAAACGTCTTACCTGGGGACAACTCTGGACAGTTTTAGGTTTCTCTGCACACCTAACATGGCTTGTGAGAAGCTAAAAAAGCTAAGAACCTGAATTAGTAGTACCAATGAAGGGAAAACATAGTGCCATACAGGTGGCCAGCATGACTCTGACAAACACAAGCCTAAAACTGTCCAAGGAAGTGTTGGTACCAAGCTAAATGGAGGCGTGCTTAATCTAGATTCTGGCAAACTACCTTCAATCGTTGGTAGTTGTCTCTGGTCATCCAACCAGAACCTGATCTCTAGTTCTTCATCAAGCAGTTGTGTTACTCCTATGGTAAGTATCTTTTATCTTCCTTCTTCCAACACAGCTCAAAATAAGCGTTAAAGCATGAAAAACCATAATGTGTGCAGGACTGGAAATCCTTGTGCGACTAGAGTTTGAGATCCCTGCTGTAGACATCACTACTATTATAACTGTTGAATGTGGTTTGTATAATTAAAAGGGCATTTGGATAAACTCCCACTTCATAGTGCCTGGATCAAATGACTTGATTATATAATTAGAAGGCCTACCTTAAACAAGTGCCTGGTCACATGACATCTGTAAACATCATGTTTGAGCAATGTTTACATAACGTTGGTTTGGCATCTGAAATTTTGGTCATCTGGAACCAAAAAAATAGCTCATGAACCATGTTTAAAAGCTCAACAGCTTCCAGATTTACCAGTGGTTGAAAAGAACATGGATTTTGGAACTTTGGAATAAGTGGGACTGTTATTTCTGTTGCTATATAGACATCAATCTTAGCAAATATCTAAAAGGTGGATCAGTCACAATGAGGATAATACAATAGTTTACAACCAAAAGCTTCACCAGATGAATAAAAATAGACAAGAAGTCACAGACAGGCCACACTTGACAGACTCTTCTGGAATTTTACTAAGAACATCTGGCTGCTAGTTGAGAGGTTCAGGTTTTGCATCTTCACCCAGGCTTGGACAGGTCGCACTACCATGGGCGTCACCCAGAAGATGACCATGTAAGTCTGCTTCCTCCTTGGAGGAAAGCAAAACTGCTGCCAATCATTCTGCCTTTTCCATTGCTCTGTAATTACCTCTGCGAAGGCCTAGTCATGAAGCCTGCGTTGGCGGCAAAAAACCAATGCCACATCTAGGTTCTAGGAACTTCCTGCAGCAGTTTAACCCACTTGTCCTGTTTGGAGTTAGAGAAGAGTGTGGTCCTCCCTTTGAAGACAGGATGTGAGTGTGGTGAGAAGCTGGGAAGACAGTCATGTTTGTGAACCTATAGAAGGTATATACACTGACCACATTATTGTCAATATCAAATTCTTTCTATGAAAAAACTGACCTTTCCATGCTCCGCCCTTGAGTACTTCCACTTGTAGGAAGTTTTGCAAGGCTCGACAAGCCTTTCAGAAGATTAGCAAACATCCCATTGAGATACTGTCAAGCAAAATGCATACATTTACTGTATTGCTAATTTCAAATATTTATTTTGTGTGAGAAAAGTCCCTGTAAAGACAGATCTAGTGTCCTATAATAAAAACATTTTCCATTGTTCCAAATCTGCCTGGTTTTATTGAAGAACAGCTATAACTCAGATTGGTAACATAGTGCTGTACGCAGCATTAACAAATATGGTAAGGCACAAATAATTTGCCTTTATTAAAGGGGGAAGGAGGTTGTTTTTTTTTCAACATTTATATCATACATACCTATATAAATTATATATACTCTTCAGAAACTTACCCAATTAGATTTGTTTACAGTGGTCATGACAGAAACCAAAGCCACAATATCTGCGCAACCAATGAACTTATACCTATATGTCTTCTGAGTTTTATTTGCAACATCTGAAGAAGGCAGCAAAGTGATAATTCTGAAATATGGTTTGTAGCTTTACCTGACCCTGCCATGAATCTTCTCTCAGAATATTAATTTCCCAAAGCTATCGCAAAACTATTTCCAAGGCACCAGTTAGAGAACTCAAAATGGATTATAGTAACTTTCTGTGGTGTAATGTTTAGGGGCAGTTAATGTCTGGTTTGTATCACTGCCACCATGAATTTGCCAGCAATCTGTAAAGCTGAATTAAACCAACATTAGCCTCTAAAAGCTAAAATTGCGAATGGAGTATGGCTCATTTTTACGTCCGTACAAGATTGTCAATGAATTTTTTTTCTTCATTTTTGTAATAAAAAACTACTACTATTACTACTACTACTACTAATAATAATAATTAATAATAATTAATAATAATAATAATTTGAAAACTCCAGCATTGTGTATTTATACCGTTATAAGTTAGGAAGGGTTTTCTAGTGATGTAACTTTTTTTAGATATAGGTGATTTCTGATAAAAAATATTACTGATACTTATTAACTTATATATGGAACTTATTAACAGTTCCAAAATGTAATGTGTGTGAATTGGACTTTGTATGCCCCTGTGCCTGACATTTGTGCTCCAGTGGATCTATGGTAAACTCTGTAGACGCAGGAAAGCACTAGAGAAACAATTAGACTGGACAGCCACATCCTGTGCAGCAATCCGACAATCTTCCACCCACCATTACTGACATTTTAGTGGCTTCTTGAACTTGAACTTACAGTATCACACAAAAGTGAGTACACCCCTCACATTTTTGTAAATATTTTATCTTTTCATGGGACAACACTTTGCTACAATGTAAAGTAGTCAGTGTACAGGTTGTATAACAGTTAATTTGTTGTCCCCTCAAAGTAACTCAACACACAGCTATTAATGTCTAACATAGCAACAAAAGTGAGTACATCCCTAAGTGAAAATGTACAAATTGTGCAAAATTAGCGATTGTCCCTCCCTGGTGTCATGTCAAGGCTCCGATGGGAACAGGTGTTTTAAATTTGGTGTTATCCCTCTCACACTCTCTCATACTGGTCACTGGTTCAACATGGCACCTCATTGTAAATAACTCTCTTGAGGATCTGAAAAAGAATTGCTCTACATAAAGATGGCTTAGGCCATAAGAAGATTACCAAAACACTGAAACTGAGCTGCAGCACGGTGGTAAAGACCATACTGCAGTGCCACTCTGTCCCAGAAGGAAGCCTCTTCTAAAGATGGTGCACAAGAAAGTCTGCAAACAGTTTGCTGACAAACAGACCTGGATTACTGAAACCATGTCCTGTGGTCTGATAATGGTATCAGATGTGTGTGACGGCAACCAGATGAGGAGTACAGAGACAAGTGTGTCTTGCCTACAGTCAAGCATGGTGGTGGGAGTGTCATGGTTTGGGCTGCCGGCACTGGGGAGCTACAGTTCATTAAGGGAAGCATGAATGTCATTGTGTACTGTGACATACTGAAGCAGAGCATGATGCCTTCCCTTTAGAAACTGGGCAGCAGGGCAGTATTCCAAAACGATGTAGACCACAAACTCACGGTTTTTGGACTGTGCTGGAATGGCCAAGCATGTCTGCAGACCTAAACCCTCTTAAGCATCTGTGGGGAATCCTCAAACAGAAACTGGAGGAGTGCAAGGTCTATAACATCTACCAGCTCCATGATGTCATCATGGAGGAGTGAGAGAGGATTCCATTTGCACCCTATGAAGCTCTAGTGAACTCCATGCCCAAGAGAGTTACGGCAGTGCTGGAAAAGAATGGTGACCACACAAAATATTGACACTTTGGGCACAATTTGGACATTTTGAATTAGGGGTATACTCACCTCTGTTGCCAGCAGTTTGTACAGGCTTTACATTGCATCAAAGTGCCATATGTTCATGTCCCATGAAAAGATATAATAAAATATTTACAAAAATTTGAGGGGTGTTCTCACTTATGTGAGGTACTGTATACTCACTAGACCTTGTGCTGATCAATCTTTTTTGGTGTGAAAATCATGAAGCAAATGAAAACCGCTAAAGATAAGCTTAACCCTTAAACTTAATGTCAAATGTCAAAGGAATAGAACAAAACAAAAACTCATTCCACCCAAGATGCACAATGAGAAAGAATAACTGAGATGTTTTGTTTCATGAACAAGAAGATTGAAGCTATTTTTGAGAACAGTCTGAAATAATATGTAGGAAATAAGAGTTTGCAGTGATGTGTAAAGTTATTCTATACATTTCTTTTAGTGGTATCATAAGGTTATACTCTCTCTCTCTCTCTCTCTCTCTCTCTCTCTCTCTCAAAAGAGAAATTCACAGGGTTATTGCAAATGGCAATCGTGCAAGGAGCGTTTTAGCACAGGATGCATCTGGTATATGGTGTTCTTTAGAGAGGTGGGAATATCCATGAGGAAATGTATTGTAAATGTAAGATTATTAATTGTGCACACTTTTATTTATGCTAGTTGTGACAAATATAGACCACTGTAGATCATCATTTAAGCATGCTACCTCTTAGGCTAGCTTAGCTGCTAACTGCTAAAGCATCTACCTGCTAATCTGATACACATTCCAGCCAAGATCTTAGACTTAAAGGTTCTTCATTGTAAGGAGGGTGAACTGTGTTGGAAAAAAACCAACAGTTTCCAAAGTACATGCATGTTTTTTTTAATACATGACTAAATATCAATGGTCCAAACTGAAAACGGCTCCTACAAACATGAAGAGGCCATTGAGAATGGAACTGTTGAAAGACTAATCACTTCGGCTGACATACACAAAATACAAAAACACAAAAAGACGGTTAAAAATAAACCATGTCAGAGGAGCCCTTGAGGCTACTGCATATGTGTGTTGTGGGATTAGAGCAACTGGTCTTGTTGGCTTTTACTGCAGACCGCGACCGCCTTCCCTTGATGAACACCCTGCTCCCACGCACTGCTTTGGCTACAGGGCTTTTCGTCCCTTAGCCTACAACCCATGGTACAGGCCACCATGCCCGCATACACACACACACACACAACCAAGAACTCACAGCTCGTATACACTCGTATCAAGAGCCACAAAGGACAGGTACAGGCTCATTCTATGTCACATGGAAATTAATTTTAACATACATTTTAAGCGAAGTGAAAAAGACCATTTGCCATTATGAACACATATTTCACCCATCCACATGCAGCAGGTGAACAGTGTAGTGGGATGGTTCCTTGCTCAGGAGTACCTGATCCTAAACACTAGGCCACTCCGAAAAAAACAACTAATTTTTCCAACAGTTAGAGCCTAGTATCACACTGTGACATTACTTTTTGAAAACATTTATTAAATTAAAGGCTCAGAGTTTTACTTAATGTCAGATGGCAAGGAGAAGTGAAACACAATATTATCAGTTAATATGATTTTTTCCAAGCCCACAGATACACGATGACATCATCAAAACTCAGAATTAGTCATCGGCAGGAACAAGGGCTAAAATGATTTCAGGATGCTTTCAAAAAAGTAATGCGTTAAAGATAATTTCCATGTGAATTAAATGTACAACACCAACACAGTTTCGTTACCTTAATACACTTGAATAAAGTCAGAATGTAATGCACTTTATTCATGTGCAAATTGTGTTCATATTGGTCTCATACATTAAAAAAAAAAAATTATATTATTTCATGTGCAAAACCTGCTAGCACTTAGTGAAAAATTCCCCTACTGCTCATGCATGAAAGGAAGCCAAACGACGAGACTCCATGTGTGACTTCTGTTTACTATCATCCTCAAACTGTGTGGGTGGACCTTAAACTTGTTTACATCTTTTGTCAAATTCTTTCTGGAAATTAGGCGAATATTTCCACACGGTAGTCATAAATGCACTTTAATAAATTCAGTAATTTGTTTTGAGGTTGCTGTGACAGAAAAACATTGCTTGAAAATACATTTTACAAGAGGAGAACATCCTGCACACATCCTTTATTTACAAGTATGTTAAATATGTTCCTGGAAATAAGGAGCTGCAACCAAACAAGTATTGAATAGGTATTTTCTGGATATTTTTGGTAGTGGCGGGATTTGATGTTACTTATGGCTGCGACCCACGCACATCTGTTTTCCTCTTTAGAAAGTGTGTTAATGAGTGACATGGAAAGAGCAAGCTGAGGTTACTTTCAGGCAGTGTAACCTTTAAAAGTACCCACCCACACAAACACCATCCAAATCTACTGAGCTTGCTGACTCTGCAAGGCGGATACTCTCCCCCATATTCACTTGTAGGTTCTTTATTACTGTATATCACAACTACTGTATGCTAAAGCATTTTAATTGAACATAACATACATAATGGATATGGGCATGTAATTTAAAGCTATATAATACACATATGGGATTAGACTGCTTAGGGAGTTTAATGATGCAGAAAAGCAAGGCACACAGTCTGTGTCCATGAAGCTACACCAATCCGTGTAGAATGTGGTCATCTCCTAAGCCCAAGTTACTATATTTGTCACATTAAAATGTCGGTTTCTAAGGCAGTGCTTTCTGAGGGCTTGATGGTTACACACATTCAACAGTGTTGTTCAAACATTTCTTTTATCCTTACTTGCAAAGATGGATCTTTTGGGGATGCATATTTTATAACCATATCATGATACCTCACCTTCTACCAAACTGCCTGCTTAATGTTAACGTCCAACTTGTGTTACTTTAATATTTTGTGCACTTATCAGTCTTAACTTTAACTCATGCATCAACTTTTGTTGATTTTGTTGCAGCCAAATTCAATAAAACAATTACAAACACAATTAAGTTGGTCAGTAAAACTACTTAATAGTTTTGTCAGTTAAATACATTTTAGAATAAATTAACATATGATATGCTTTTCTGAAAATTGGGTGGGTAAATGTCTTACTTTAAACAAGGCAAGGAAATATCTTTTGTCCACCACATTCAAGTAATGCCTTGAATAAGCTAATGATCTAATGTGAAACTAGAGCTCATCAATACACTGACACAAACAGTTTCCTCCTCAGTTTATGTGCTGACATGTTCATGTAACATCAAGAACACAGAAATATATTTTTGCTGTTTTTGATTATCCAGTGTCATCTACTCTACCACTACTGTATCTCTTCTATCTGACTTTTCTAAATGCACATACCCAAAAAGTTTTTTCAGTCAAACTGGAAAATGGAGCAGTTAACTCAGTACCCTTGCACAATATTAAAGTAAGGCAAGAATTAGGCATCATCTTAGAATTTGCCAACACAAATGCATCAGTTACATTGGCTTTAATTCTGAATTGCAGGCCTACTCAAAGGGATTACCATCTACGCATCCAGACAAAACACTTAGAGTAAAAGTGTGCACTTAAAATCCATTGATAAACATTTTCCAACTTATATTTTTTGTGTGTTCACCAAAAAAACATAACTCCATTTCATAATGTCATAAGGCCTGCTGCAAACCACTGGAAATTTTCTATTAACATTTCTCAACTGTTCCATTGGCTGCCAATAGCCAACCAAATTATGGCTTCTATTCTCAGCATTTTGCTTAGTGGTGAATTCATTACCCAGTATTTTCAATGATAATCATTTTCCTCTTGTGAAAACTGAAGTTTTATAGTTTTGTTTAATTGGTCTTTTATGGCATGTCTTGATATGAACCACATCCATTAAAACATTTCTGCATGTTCATTTACAGTACAGTATAGTATAAAAATCTCTCTGGAGCGAGAGTGGCGGTGGGTTTAAATTGTGAATGTAAATCTTTATTGGGTGGTGTAAAAGGATGGAGATTTCACCTCACTGAAAGAGTTGACCTTTCAGCTACCACAAATTTCCCAAATGGAAAATGTATGAATATGCTCAGCCTTTGAATAGTTTTCCTGGTAAGAGCAGCCATTCTGATCAGCCTTCCCAGCATCTGTAACCCTGATACCACCACAGCAGTGGAATTCCCCCACACACATTGACAGTGAGGATAAGAGCGGTTAGATCTTCATGAAATGTTCAAACCTTCATTTGCTTGTGCTTTGTGTACAGTATATGCATATTATGTGTCTGCTTTTCTTCATGTGTCTATTCTCCTTTTCTCTTATTTGTTTGCTTGTACTTCTCTGTTATGTCCCATCCAGACGCTTTCCTGTAAGAAAGATTTGAGTGTCATTCCCTGTGTTTTGGGGTCGTTTTTGTAGTTTTTTTTGGTAGTTTGTTGTTTTCTAGGTAATAGTAACTGCACCAGTTTTCCTTACTTGCCTTGCTTACCATGGTTCACATTTGCCTTTCATGTGTTGCCTCCCATGCCTCACTGGGATTGTTGGCCACCCTAGCTGTCACTTTTTCTCCACGTAGCTTTATTTTGTCTGGAGATTTCCTAAAGGTAAATGAAAAAAATTATATTAAAAAAAAAAAAGCATCTAATAATGTACCTGTTTGCCTAAAGTAAGTTAACCTGTGCTTTCAGTGTTTGCTGTGACCCCCTTATGCAATAGTAGCTTGAACTTAATGTTTGTTATAACATTTGATCAGTCCTGCACATCGACTTGGAGGTCCTCCATACAGAACAGCTTCAACTCTTGGATTCTAATGGGTTTCCTCACATGAATCAGTCCATTAAATCTTTTCCACAACGTTTCAATTGGATCAAGGTCAGGACTTTGACTTGGCCATTCCAGAACATTCACTTTATCCTTCTTTAACCGTTCTTCAGTAGAACGACTTGTGTGTTTAGGTCTTACTGCATGACGTCACTTGAGACTGAGTTCACAGACCTTTTCCTTTACTTTCTTGTGCAGTTCAGAACTAATTGTTACATCTATGATGGCAAGCCATCCAGGCCCAGATGCAGCAAATTAGCCAAAGTCAGAAAATTCCCATCATCATGTTTCACAGTTGGGATAACGTTCTTATGCTGGATTACCATTAGGGTTTTTTTCTCCAAATGTGCTGCTCTTCATTTTAAAAGTTCTATGTTGGCTTCATCCACCCACAAACATTATTCCACCATCCTTCTGATCTTTAGTAAACTGTTAATGGTGACCAATTTTTTGGTGGGAAAGCAGTGGCTTTCTCTTTGCTACCCTACCATACACACCATGGCTGTTCATTGCTCCACTAATGGTGGACTAAACATCCGCATTTGCTGATGTTTAACATGCCTTCAGGTGTTTTGAAGTTACCCATGGTTCCTTTGTAACCCCTCTAACTATTACACACCTTGTTGGTCACTTCTGGGATAGGACAAGGTCTTTCTGACTGTTTATTGGTGAAGTCCAAATGCATTACAGATGGTCTTGTAACCTACTCTAGCTTTATGGGCATCAACAACTCCTCAGATACCTCCATTGTTTGAACCATAATACACACCCACAAGTGTGTTGTATGTGTGATCAGGCTTTTCTTGTTTTCTTTTCTTTTTTTCTTTTTCTTTTCTTTACGTAAAACGTTTTCATCCCATTAAACTCTAATTTCACATTCTAATAATATGATAATGTGAATGATTCACTTGTGCCACAAACAGATATGTTATTAGATTCATGCTTTTAGGACTCTATGATGCTTTAGGTCGCATTCATATAAAGATGTAGAAACATTTTAAGGGTTTACAAATTTCAAGTACCACTGTACATAATTTTTAATGGTTCACTGTTTACAATGCATGCATACATTACCAAGAATATAATGTCATTAACTTGCAAGATGTTTTTAAAAGTTATTGATTTTATCATTGAAACTCATTAATTTGTGGAAGACCTTTTTCTTGAGCAAAAGTCTAAAATAGCATGATATTGGCAGCACAAACTTAAAACAGGGTTTTTAAATCTCTAGTTTATTAGACTACACTTAGTGGATTTTTGTATAGATTACTGTATATTCTAATACATGCACTGTACTGTTATTTTATTCATTTGACTTTTGCCTATATTCCTGTGTAAAGCAATCTGATATTTTGTCATTACACGATAGACAGACAGACAGACAGACAGACAGACAGACAGACAGACAGA
>JBBIGC010000036.1:1956095-1974775 GCA_037576955.1 Lepidarchus adonis
TTATTTATTTTACTGTCCCCCTCTGCATCTGGATTCAAATTTAAATACCCGTGCTGGGCCCTTGCCAGCACATTACACTCGCCAATATATATTTAGCTGCAGCCCTCTTAGACTGACGTTTTATTTCATTTCCTGAAGTACTAATACTCTTTATATACACTAAGGAATAAACAGGCTGCTTTTTGTGCCTTTAAGACTGATATATGTAAATTATATTTATTCTGATTGACTGTTGTGCTTTATCCTTTAAGTAAGTCAAGGCTGCTGAAACACTCCACATATCTTTAGTGTGAATGAATGGAGCTAAACTGCTGTAGCAGGACATATAAGGCAATGGCACTGGGCTTTATTATAAACATTTTATTACTTTTAATAATCAAATTTCCATGCACGACTCAAGGAAAGCTTCAAAAACTTGTACTTCATTAACCATCGTACCACATGTGCAACTTAAAGACAAGGGGAACTTGGGCCCATATGATGCTAGTCATGCTACTGCTTGCTCAAAAAGCAGACAAAGGCTTGAGAAAGAGCTATTGTCATAAAAAGGTGTCTCAGTGTGTGCCATGTGACCCTGAGACAGAGCTGGACAGACGTCGTCCATCATCATCTCTGCAGAAGAGCAGTAGGTTACGTGTTAAGGGGCCTGAACCAGCTGGTGTGATTATTGCCGAGCAGAATGGGAAAGTTTTTGTAATCTTGCGGTGTCTCTGTGTCGTTGCGTTAATCCGCCTGTGAACCACGGGTGGCTTGGCAGCTGAGCCCTGTCAGTGAGACAATTATTTTAACATTTGAAAATACCAGACACAAACTATAGACTTCTCGCCTGCGAGGTGAACCCAAGTGATGAAAAACATTTTCTCTTTTCTCTTCACTCCATCAGAAGCCTAGTGTAACAAGTCTTGACGCATCTGAATCTTTCCAGACAGCAACCTAAGATTAGCACGTCTGATGATGTTTTTATTTCCGCAGCTGTCTTGCAGGCCACGCCATGCACATACTCTATACCTCACAGTATAGGAGCCCGTTCTCTGGGTTATGTAAGCTATGTGCAGGGGGAGAAGACTGCACATGCTGTAAGTCATTTCTCATTCATTATTAGAGAGATAGAGACATTTATTGTGGCTTAAAGGTGCAGCCCATGACAGGGATGCAAATCATAAATGCTGTCATTCTAATAATCCCGTAGATTTGGTTTGATTTAATGAGCTTCCAATTTAATAACAAATCATTTTGATGTTTCTCTGGAATGCCCCACTGTCTGGCTCCAGTCCCCTGTAATATACACTAATCAGTTTTACACGGTTCAAGGCCGATATGAAGGCATGACATTGTTCAGCAGCAGAGAGGAATTCATTGGCAACACAATAAATGACTTGTGTCCAAAACGTCAAATATTATGATGAAAAATTTGACCTGTGTGATCTTATGAGTACAACGCCAATGTAGTGAAGAGAGCATGGTATGAACAGTTGAATATAGAACTTAATAAGACAATATAGCTATAATTATCTTTTTTTTTTGCCCATATAATATTCCTGTAGTAGTGTTTTATACAGATACTCTTTAAAATGGTATCCCCTCACCACAATTAAATCATATCCATTTTTACCGACTAGCAAAGAAAAAAATATGACCGCTCATATTTCTGAACTGCAGATAATGTTTGAAAATGAACCAACAATTCTGTACTGACTTATTCTTTGACTACCGTGCAAGTAGGAGGACTTTAGTGTTTCAAATGTTTGGTAGAGAATGTGTATATATTTTCAGTTAGAAAAATGTGACCCAGAGTGTCCAGTCCGTTGCATACAGGATTTTATTAGCGAGGTTGAAATTTGATTGCATTTTTCATAACAATATACAGTAAGTCCTAAAATGTCACAACCTCTCAACTTATACAGTGAAGTTTGTGAACTCTTAAAAGATGTCTATGTTTATGAATGTGACATCGTAAAACTAAATGATGACTGATTTTCTGATTTTCAAAAACATCCTAAAAGTAGATGAAGAAAACCTTGTTAAACAAATGATGCTGTTATATTTAATAATGTAATTTAATTTACTGAAAAAAATAATCCAGTACCATATCTGCATGTGGCAAAAGTAAGTGAACCGGTGTGGTATGACCCCCTAGTTCATTAAATAACTGAATCTTAACTTCTGTGTGTGTCATGCATTTTGACTGGGAGGAAATTTAACCCATTCCTCCATACAGAACAGCTTCAACTCTTGAATGATTTTGGCGTTGGAAAAAGATGGAAAGCTGTCAGATGAGGCCAGAAAGCTTTTTGTTTGCTATCTGGCCAAACATACCATTGCTGTTCTCCTGATGGAAATTTATGAACATTCTCCAATGAGAGACAGGACTTCGACCCTGTGTTCCTTTGTAACCCCTCTGACTATTACACACATTGCAGCTGGAGTTATCGTTGATGTTCGACCATTCTGGAAGGTAACAATGGTCTTGAATTTGGACATAGGTACTCCATTTTCACACGGTCTGTCTGATGTTTGTTCACATCAGCAACTCTTTTAGTGAGGTATACAGACACCCCCTTAGATCAAGCCATGATATACATCCACAGATGTGTTGCATGTGTGATCAGAATTTTCTGGATCCCTGTTCTTTAAATAAAACCTTCCACTCACACATTTTTGTCACCTTATTAAAACACCAGACTTTGATTTCACCATCAAATTATATGATCATTTTAAAAGTTTACTTACTTTTGCCACATGCAGGAACATTGGATCATACTTTTTCAACATATTTCATTTGTTTAATTAGGTCTTTTTCATCTACTTTCAGGGTTTGTTTTAAAATGAAATTATGTTCTAAGTTACATTCATATGAAAATGGAAAACTGCACAGGGTTCACAAACTTTCAAGCACCGATGTAAGAGCCATTTTTTGACACGCAATCCTTGGGCCCTTCACACTTGCACGTAAGTTGGCTGTTCTTTGTTAAATTTGTGTAACTTAAGCTCAATAAGTGCAATAAATGATTCAAATGATAATGTTTTGTTAGCTGACAAATCTTTTTGTAGATTTTAAGTTTTGTAGTTTAAGTTGTGCTTATCAGCTTAACACTTAAATTACCAATAGAAACGACACCTTGCTCTAGTTTTGCTTAAGCAAAATGCATAGCATAGTGAAAAACACCATCACATGCAAAATCTGATCTACAATCCTGGTATTTTTTGCCCTTTGAAAGTCCTTAATGATTATTGTTGAATGTATGAATGTTAATATTCACAATAACTGCCACATCTTATATGTCTATGTAGAACTGAACATCGATCCAGTTTTTTACACCTGTCTTACATTTATAAAGATATTTTATTGTAAATATAAAGAAAGGGAAATACAGTTACACTTATTGCTGCACATCACAATGTTAATCTATTTTTACATTAAAAAGACTTATTGATTTATCCTTTTAAAAAATCTCTAACATTTCCTGATTGGAAATTTATGTTTTAAATATAATTCTGCAGTTGCTATTTCTTACCAGTTCCCATTCTAACAACAGTGACGAAGTGTCATGCTGGTCAAGTGTACAGTGCTGGTTCGTTTTTTTCCTCAAACTCATGAGTCACGATTAGCGTAGTTGGGGAAAATACAGAATTGAAGCAACAGCTGAATACTATCTTTCATTTTCCTTTGTGATTTTCTCTGGCATTGTCTTTGTCTGTGGTTAAGCCATGTTAAGTTTAAGTTATCACAAGCTTACACCGTACAAGCAGCCTATACAATTAAACAAATTATCTACCATCCTGCCGAGAGTATGATAGAAAAAAATACGATAGAAGTGCGGTTTTATAATGTTGTGGCACTATATATGTGCATAAAAGCTACTATGAGTGCTGCCAAATGTGGTATTTCAAAAACGGTCTCAAAATGTCCATTCTGCCTTAAAAACAATCCCAAGACCTATGGCTTTTTTCTGGCTTGTCATGGCTGGTGCTGAATGTTTGCATTGACTGCCCACATAACCCACAGGAAGAGTGGGAGTAGAAAGGTGGGACAACAGTGGTAAAAAGTCATGACATCACAGGCTGGGATATGATTGGTCGACTCTGTAGGCAACAGGGTTTAAAAGCCAACCAGCTTTATCCATCAAAACATAGAACTCATCTGATAAACTTGGAGAGTACTGATCTTATCCTCTATCCTCACAGACTCCGAGAGCCGGCTGTGGTGCAGGTAAGCAACAACTTTTACATTCAAACCATGTCACATACGACAAAGATGTGAGAATTCATTCATTTAACCTTCATTTTATTGTGCTGTCAGTCTCCTACAGACCATGCAAGAAGTTTAGAATAAAGGCTGTTGCATGCAGCACATATTTACCAGAGCTTTGGAATAAAGAAACCTTTGAACGTTCTCAGTGGTTCAGCCCGTTTCTAATAATAGAGCTAGAGCTACAGTATTTTTTCAACGCAGCCATAAGAAATGTTAAAACAATTGAACTACCTGAATAATTTAAAGCACTGTATTGTATCATATCATACAATAGAAGAAAAATGTTACAGGATGAAGAGGAAGTTGAGGTTGTGGCCCATAAATCCTTTACTAATTTGTCAACTGACTCATTTATTCCAGCAATAAATCCACCAAATTAAAGTCATGCACAACATTAAGAGTAATAGTACTCTGACAGTCTGCTTAATTACATCTAAAGGCCTCCTCCACAACATCTTTTCCACCCTTTCGTGTTTCATGTTTTTAGCCTTCACAAATGTTAAGGCTAGTTCTGCTATAATTGAGTTTCTAATGAGAAACTGAGACCTTTTCCAAAACATAAGTTTAGGTTTCTAGTTCTGGGGATTGCGGCCGGCAGATGTCTACATATAACTCAGTGAATTATACGCTGCAAAGAGATCATTATAGGTGCAGCTAAACGCTCGCTAGCTCAGCTTATACTTTATGTTATCGTAGCTGAAATGAAAAACATGGAAGATATTTCATGGTCAAAGCTGGTTGCAGTTAGCAGGGAAGCCTTGGACGTTCTGCCAGAACATAGTGGTGAGCCCAATATGGGCATGCTTCCGCAGCGGTGGCTAAAAAGCACACAAACCCGAAGGGCCCAGTCCAAGCTCATTAAGCCTGTTTATAGTTTGACCATTATGAGGTCTAGCTAAAGACGACGCTCTCAATAAACACATTCCCATTAGCTATGCACAGAAACATCATACTCTCTGCTCCTCTTTATACAGTACATACATTCTTCACTCAGGGCCTCATGATCATCAGTACACAGCACTCAACAGTAGTTATGGGGACCGGGTTGATTGGAATTATTTAATAACAGATTATGATGACATTAACTTTTTTCCTTGCAGAATTTATCTGAAAATGAAGGCCGTCGTCGTTTTTGTGCTCCTCTTTGCTGCTGTTTACTGTCATCCTGTAAGTTTTGAGCAGAAGCACTAATCTACAGATGTCACCGGTTACAGTCTAGACATAGGAACAACAATACAATACAACAATTGTTACAACATTACTGTGATAGAAAATTGATAGATATATTGACCCTTTAAAAAGGTACCATATTGCTCCATAAACTTTAGTTACTGTACAATTTTAGTTCTATACAGACTTTTTCTAGTAGTATGAGTTTCATATTAGTTTCACATTTAGGACTCTACTAAATATTAAATCCCAGGGTTAATAATCTGTTAATGTAAAAATAGATTTTTATAATCCTCCTATGGGGCAGTGGAAGTTTTTCCCTTGTGAATGTAAGGTTGCAGTTTTAAGTCCTGGCCCCTGGCATCGCTGTTTGTAGCTGCCCGTTGTTGTACGTGTGAATGGATTAAATGCAGACATCACATTTTGTTGTCATACACTTTGTATAATACATTCATAAAGACCAATAGTCACTTTTACTGTCTGATGGATGCAAATTATGACCTTTTTGTAGGTAAAACGTTCAGCAAGTAGCTCAGAGAGCTCTGAAGAACAGGCAGTAGTCAAATTGGTAAAGATTTTTTTATTGCACTGGAAATGACATTCTAAAAAAAGGCTGTATATATATGATTTAACAAAAATCCCATAAATCTTACCCACAGCCACCTCCAATTCTGCGGAAAACCCCTGCGAAACCAGCACTGCCACAACCTGTACAGGTAATAGCCTTTTTTTCATGACTTCACTATATTCGATCTGATGTTGACTCTGAAATGCTCTGTGTCAAGTATGTGATAATTGCCACTTGCCAGTTGTGATCTAAGGCAAGTTCCTCTTCCTCTCATTGTGGGGTGCTGTTTGTTTCAGGCCATGAAAGCAGCAGCAGAAGCAGCAGCATCAGATGAGGAGCCTGACAATTCAGATGAAGCTGAGGTAAAAGTCCACTCATCCTCCTGACCACATCAGATGCCACTGCATGCACACACTTCCTAATGAAAGCCATCAGGCTCCAAAAATAAGTCGTGTGACTGTGCCAGTGACTCTGACCGTCTTGTGACTGTTTCCTCCATTTCCAGGACACAAACACCGAATCAGACACGGAGGGTGACGGCGCAGACAGCGCAGACAGTGCAGACAGCGCAGACAGCGCAGACACGCAAGACAATGTGAGTCACACTTCATCACACATGCTGTTACAACACTCACACATACCATTTACTGAGGGATGCACCGATCCAATACTCCTCTCAGAACCGATCCCCAGCTCAGGGTATCAGCCGATACTGATACCAAACCAGCGCAACATTAAACTTCTCTTGTTTTACAGTAGAAAGGAAATACAGGAATATAGCCCTTCCTAAGAAATGATATTGACTCTGCTTCACTAATATACATTTGTGTGCAAACATTTGAACACGCTCAGTCATAAAGCATGCATTGATTATTTTCCATGTGAAAATAATCAGGGGTGTGCAGACTTTTGCACATGAATGTACATGGGGTCCTCGACGGGGTTAAGTTCTTCAGTGTGTGTCGTAAGTCGAACCACCTTATAGTACATATGCGTCTGTGTAATTCACTAGGGCCATTCCTCTGTCAGTCCACCAGAGGGAGACATTCTCCCTCCTGAGGCTCTTTTTATTATTTTTCTGAGTGTTTTATTATATTTACTTTCATTTTGAATTTCACACCATAAATATCACGATTTGGGGCAGCGACATGACCATGAATCATCGTAAGTCGAGTGTGTCATAAGTCGAGGACCCCCTGTATTTATACTTGTATAATAATCCTGCATATGGGTTGGTGCATCACTAAAGATTAGACTCAGCTAATGCGACTACTGGAGTATTATGCTGGTATATATATAGTTGTGTGAAAAAGACTTTGCACCCCATGTGCATGACTGCATATGCACCAGTACAATATTGATATGTTTTTATGTGAAAATAATGCATTTTCTGTTGGCTATTTAGGTCCACACATATAATATACTAGTATAATACTCCAGTGGGATTGGTGCATCACTAACACAATCATATAGTTATTATAATGAACAGGTTTCTGAATTCTGAGGTTTTTTCAGATGTGCACATATAAGAATCAGTTTACATGGATTAAGGAACCCCCAAAAATGAAATGGCTCAGATTATGATTATGATAATGAAAGATCCTTTGCATTAAGTATAAACTAGGCTACAATAATGTAAAATGCAGAAATTGTTGTAAAAAAGGTTTCCAATTGGGTGAAAATTGATTGGTTATATGAAAGCATAACAATACTAATAATATAACTATAATAACAACAACATGCGCCGTTAAATCATGGGCTTGGCAGGTGGGCCTAATATTCTGTGCTGTTTTAATCCAGGACACAGATGAGAGCGAGAGTGATGAATCAGGGGAGACTGAGGCCACTACTCTCCCGCCTGTAACCGTTGAGACCACCCAGGGCCCAATTATTAACAATGGCCGTGGAGACAGCATGGGCTACCCCAGTGACTACAAGAAGACCATCATCTATGTGGATGCCAATGACATAGAGAAAATTCCTTCTCCCTATAAGTACTATGGACCTGACAAGACAGAAGACGTTAAAACCATCAGTAAGAAGATGGCGCTTGACAATGGGCACCAAGCCAATGATGTGGAGAAGCATCTGAAGGTTTATAAGGTAAACAGGCCTTAGTTAATCAGCTCGTGGATCTTCAAGTTCTCAGACACCAAAGTCCTTCACTAATTTATCAGGAAATGATTGAATGCATGAAAGTCCAATTTGATTGGTTAACTTTTGAAATTTTCTGATTCTGAATCTATTTTCAACAAAATTTCAATTTAGTTTCATTTTTATTTTGGCCAATGATTTCTAATCCATTCTAACATTCTAAAATCTGAAAGTTCATTGATTTTAGAAATTTGAAACCAATGCAACAACACATTTTGTACACCCCTGGTCAAATGGCATGCTTTTGTTGAACTTAAACATCCTGTACAGAGAACACATTTTCCTGCACATTATAGTACGCAATTAATGTTCACTTGCTGAATAAACAAAGACATAAACAATTCAACATGCCATAACTTCATATTTTGTTTTATTATTGTTAAATTCAGCAAATAAACAGTATTTTAAAAATTAAATATGCAGAAGAGTCCTCTGTAGAGGACACATGCTTATTTTCATTTTGAAAATTATCTGGACAGGGGGTGCCAACACTTTTGCATTCTACTGTATTCCATAACTTAGTACTTTTTCCCATTGGGTTCTCAGGCTCTGCAGGTGCACAGTGATGCCCTGGAGGAGGACACCAGCACCCCCGAAGTGGAGAGCCAGGGTATGGAGGCAGCCGGCGAAACGGAGGATGAGGAGCTGAGTGCAAAGCTGTCGTCACTGGGTAGTGAGGAGAGCGCTCCTGCAGAACAGGAGGGGAGTGAGGGTACCAGTGATGCCACCGGGGAGAGTGCCAGCGCTAGCCAGGAGGAGACTGAGGCAGAGTCAGACAGCAGCGAAAGCAGTGAGGAGGCCACCGCCACCCCCGGGGCTGTGGATAAAGAGAGTGACGCCTCTCAGAGCTCTGAGAGCCAAGAGGACGAGTCTGAAGAGCAAGTTGTAGAGGCTATGACTGACATCCCCGACATCATCATCGCTAAATAATTACACCATGAAGCACAAGACCCCAAAACTGCTGTCCACAGTGAAGAACCCAACCTTATCCATAGTGGTGCTTTAAAGTGACTCACTTCACTGTTCGAGAAAAAATAAGTAGCAAAGCACAATAATACAGTTCAGACAAGCCGGGCCCTGGGCTGTGCCTGCATGATGCTACCTGTAATGAAGCAGTTTCATTTCAACAAAAAGTTTTGCACATTTATTTACATTATGTTTATGTAAAGTATTTTATTCTACCATGTATCATGATTTATCCTTTATGAATAAATTCCTTTTTAAAAAAACAACAAAAACATGTGGCATTTGTTGTCCTGTCATGTAGAATTTCATACCGAGGCCTAAACACTGTGGCCTGTGCGTCACATCGATGCAAACTGAGGCCATTTTTGCAGTGACAAAGGTGCAACTGGTGATAGTTAGCGCTGCCGAAGATTAACTATGTCTGACTGCATCCATTGTCCTTCTCACTGACAGGGCTGCACTGTGGTAACAGCACCAGACCGAATCCAACCTTGCACTTAGCAGCAGCCACAAAATGTAACTTTTGTTTTAAATGACAAGTCTGCACTGCAGATGTTTTTTAAAGAAGGCCAGTCGTCTTTGCACAGCCCCATGCACAGCTTAGCCCATGAGGTCTTGAAGGAAAGCAGACACAGGACTATTTCAGCTGGAATCCATAAGGATCATTGCTATGTCTGTAATTACAGCAGACAACATTCCAAGCACTCACATCTGCCATTTTGTTTACTGGACTACACCTAATAAATTCAAACATGTTAATTTGTTGCCACTAGAGGGCACAGTAACTTTTACAGAAACACCAAACCAGCTTGTTGACCAGCTATGTTCCTAGAGGTATGTTCATTCCACAGGTCCCTTTCCATGTGGAGAATACAAGCTCTTCCTGTGTTTGAGTGAGGTTCTCTGGTTTCCTCCAACTGATAGGTTGACTATCAATTCTAAATTGCCCACAGGTGTGAGTGTGTGTGAATGGTTGTCGTTTTCTGTTTTGCCCTGTGCTGGGTTGGCCTGTAGTCATGTAGGATTCCCAGTGACCCAAAATGGGTAAAGTGGTTTGGAAAATGAATGAATGATCCAATGCAATCACACCTGGGTCGACCAAACCACCAAACTGTGCTGGACACAAGTACTAGCTGTGCGCCACTGGTTTTAAGGGATCAGAGGAGAGGGGGTGGAAATAAATAAGTAAAACCAAACCAAATGTAGATTGTACAAGTCTTTATCTTTCCCAAAACAAGTGGCTGTGAGAATATAGCAGTTCTCCACATTTCATTGTCCTGCTTCTATCCTTTGGTCTTACCTTTTTAACAAACTAAATTTCTGGTTTGATGGTCATTGGTGTCAGTGTGCAGTTACAGAGAGCTTATTATATATGAAAAAAATATTTGTACTAAACTGAAAATGCTATAGTTTTGTGCAGACTTTTTAAAGCATGGCAAAAAAACATGGCAAATAAAAACCAGCTCACTGCTTAAAATCTTTTTTTGTGGTTGACTGTACAAATAGGTTTGACAAGAAATGGGAGCAATCTTTTTATAGTCTGTGGCAGCTAAAGAAAAGAGAAGCAAACTGATTAATGTATTCACAGTAACAGCTGCCTTTAGCAGTCTGAGAGAAAATGTGAAGCTGGGTTTCTATACTTATTTGAATCTGATTTAAATGGCAGGGAACTACACAAAGCAATGTCTGAAGACATCTCAGTGTCTGTGGAGCATTGGTTCTTTAGTAATATCACATATTCATGGCCACATGTTTGCATCTTAGTCCTGTTTTCACCTGCCCTCACCTTAGTCAACTCAACTATTCCTCGTTTTATGTATCCTCCTGTGTCCGAGTGTCCTATTAGTATGTCCTGGTTTGACCCCTGTTTTTTGTTGTATTTCCTCCTCGTCCTTTTGTCTTTTGTGTTGGTTGTCTTTATTGAATATTATTCAACTGCATGCCTTAACTCCTACATCCCACCACCACCATTATAGATAAGTTGTAAGGATCACAGTTGAGCCCAACTGCCTTTCATTTAAACAGGTAATAGTTTTTTCCTTTTCTCCTAAAAGCAGCAATATTACAGCATATTGAGCCACTTGGTCTGATAGTGGTGCTGTATTCCAGGGAGAAAGTGGCTTCAGTGCATGCAATGTTCCAGCAGTAGTAGGCCCAGTGGCAAGCCTGACCTGTTTAGCACCTAAGGCAATGTTTTTAAAATATTTGTTCTTTGGTAAGAACCGAATCCATACACACTCGAGCACATTTGACTGCTGACATTTTTGTGCAAAATAATTGATTACAAATCTGAGGTTGACTTTTTGAAGTGTCTTTCACAAGAACCCCATTTATTAATAAGAAGTTTGCACAATGTATATAGAAGATCATTCTTATAGCTTATAGCTTTTCTAGTGGATGGCTTTCACATATGTGTGAACTCAAATGGACTGCCAAGAAGACTTATGCAAATGTTGTGGATGTAAACAAGGTTCCACCTCAGACTGATAAATTTGACTCCCTGAATTAAAGTGTAGAGTTCTTGTTGTATGTCTCCAACTTTTTTTTTTTTTTTTAATTTTACTCTATATTTTCTCCTGCTTTAGTTTCTCTTCTAAAATAATCTACATTTATTCTTACTTCCTAACTTTACTGGCTATATTTGTATGTTTTTTGAGTCAGTGTTTTCAGATTCTTTAAAAATGTAAAACATACCAAACAGAGACAATGATAAAATTCTGACAGCAATGAAATATAAAGCATACTGTGTAAAAATCGGCAAAATATTGTCAATGTATTTGCCAATAGCACACTGTTTTACATGATAGTATTTTACTATGAATCCTGGGAGTTGATATCAGTTTGTGTTATGGCTACACCACAAACATTACTGTGTGTTTGTGTTTGTGTGTGTGCGCACCTGCTCCCCGGGCGCTGTTGATAGCTGCCAGTTGCTCCACGTGTGCATGTGTGATGGGTTAAATGCAGAGGACAAATTTCGTTTCACAATGTGTTCACAACGACAGAAAATCACTTTCACTTTTTAGTGTCTGTTAAATTTTTAATGATTGAATAATTGTTACTTTCACATTTAATATCTAAAAAACTTTCACAGATGGTTTGCAATCACTTTTTTTTAGCTGCCACACACCCAGGATCCTTCTTGCGCTGTGCTTTTCCAGTCGTTTCTTGCTGGGGAAGGGTGCTGTTCAAACCCACATTCCAGTCACCTTTCCTGGGGCAGTTTGCATTACAAAGTGGACCTTAACAAGTGGACAGGTTTGTGGGTGGGCTCGTGGGCAAGCAATGATGAGGGAGCTTATTGTGAGAATTTTTGTTGCCTTCAGGAAAATTAGTGTTCTACCATTTTTAAATTTCTTTTTGATTTAGGAAGTAAAATTGGTAAAAATACAGACATTGTTTCAAAATCAGCATAACACAAAATATAATATAAACTTTCCTATAGCTGTTCATTCATTTGTAACACATTTCTACATATCTGACATGTTTTTTCTTGCCAAAATTGTCTCAGTTAATGTTAGTCATTAGTTTACTAACTTTGATGTAGTTTGTGTGATATTTTACTCTCAGTTCTTTTCAAAGTATAGAATATCATATGTAGAGTGTTGGAATGAGTGGAGAAGCTACAATTTAAAGCAATTACATTGCATGAGGTTTATTATATAAATTGCAATAATATTTGAAAATCATGCACTTCTTCACCAGAAACTTTCTTAGTGCTTGTTTTCCTAGGGCAACTGTTCTTTGCTATTTATCTTAATTTTTGTATTATAATCTTTATCATTATCTTTATTTTGATTTTTTATCTATATTTTTTCTCATAGAATTTTGTGCCAAAAAGAAGGGCAGGGTTGTGTTTTTGTACAAAATACTTATCCCTCTGTTAAGCCAGAAATATTGGTTGGAGGTTCATGTCCCAGCCCAAGGTAGGCTACCGTCCAGCTGTGCTGGACAATGGGTGATGATGATAGCTGCCTGTTTCTTTGTGTGTGAATGAGTTAAATGCAGAGGTCACAATTTGTGGCACACTTTGTGTGAACATTTACTTCATTAATTACGGTCAGGTTTTGTGTGACAAACAGATACATTTGGAAACAGCTTTTTTCAATTAAATTAAATACAATTTGATCATTTTATTTAAACTTAACATGTAAAAAAGTGCATTATATACCTCAATACGTGCAGTGTGTGATCACTGAGGGCAGTATACATATAATCCATTTGGCTTTAAATGTGCAATAAAGGGAAAGCTTGCTTCTCAAAAGGCAAGGAATACATTTTGGTTAACTGGATTAAGCAAAAAAATAAAAAAGGAATCAAATAGAATGTGCCAAAACAGTGCAATACATAGTTAAAACATTGAACTATATGATCAGTGCATTCCTGAAGAAGGTCTAGGCTTGCATGTGAAGATCTAAACCTTTCAGGAGTGACTCATGAGTAACAGCATTGCTTTTAGTTATCTCCTCTGTGCTCAGTTGGCTTATGTGTCACAGTGAAACAGGTGATATCTTCAGTGGTGAGCATTTCTTCAGTGGTCTGGGGGATTTTGATGTCTGGTCTGACAGTGGTGAGAACATCCTCCTCAGAGGATGAAGATTCACTTGACTGAGATGTATCTGATACAGACCCACTGAATTCTGTGGACCGAGACGTCTCAGCTGACTCTGCTGACCACCGTGAGCCATCATTCTCTGACCTGTCCCTCGATTCACTGGACTCAGAGTCAAATGCTTGAAAGTGTCTTTGAGTAAAGTGCCTGTTCCGATTCCAGCGATGAGTCTGTCAAACAGATTTGAAAGATCTTTAAATGATATATATATATATATATATATATATATATATATAAGCCCAAACCAGGGATTTGATGGTTACTACATAGAATTCTTGGCTTCTACAAGGAGAACTCTGGAAATGGGAACCCAACACATTGACAAACATGTATTTTTCACTGTATTGATTTTTTGGTATTTATTATAATATCAGTGATCTGAAAATAAATGCTCTAATAATAAATTAGTTCTGGAACTAATGTTCTGGGCATCGCTCAGCAATGTGTGATGCCTCTGCTTTTTCTTCACCAGAACGTTTCCCATTTTTCTGGTCTTTAATTTAGGCCTCCAATTTGCCATATTCACTCAAAAGATTAAAATGTATATTGAAACTGTTTACCATGTTTGCTAACTGCCCTGGGTGGAGTGATATGCAACAATGAATCTGAAGTACAAAACCCATTCCTATGGTAGCGGGTGTTAATTCATCTGCAGCAATCACAAATAAAAAAATAAAAAAAACACCTACTTATTCAAATTCAATGGTGTGTTTGTCAGCGTTCTGAAGAGCCGTATAATAAATACACAATTATTTGCCATTAATTTCCCTGTTGTCTTCCCTTGAATGTCTACTCGATTATAGTAAAAATCATAATCATGGCTAATTTGGTCAATATTGACATCACAGTTATTTAACACAATTACTTATTAACTTGTCTTTTTGACTGTGGATTCTGTTAACTTTCAGTATAATTCCTCTGAAAAACCTGTTTAACTCACAAGCAGAATGGCTGTTATCAATTCAGAAACACCTGAACATATAGACAATCCCCTTGGAATCCAGAGATACCCAAAGACAAAACAAGAGTAATGGAATTGTTTTCATAATCCTCTAGGGCCAGAATCAAAACTGAAAATAAAATTAGATTAATTGCACAGTCCACTCTATTGGCAATCGCTGTGTTGGTGAAAAATAGTTCCTTGTGGAAGCAAAGAACACTTTTGATTCAATTAATTTATGGCAATTTTGTTCAGTGGATTTGTTTAACCAACTGAAGTTCAAGGCTGGTACAGTATGTGGTGTTGGAACAAAACCATCAGTTGTACATAGATTCCACCACTGCAGACGACAGCAAATAGTGGTAACGCATTATATCAGTTAAATGCTTCAGGTACTGTGGATCAGAAATGCTGTCTGGGAATGTAGCCATTGTAGCTGTTTTGTTTGTAGTATGTGACAGATCTCATCTTATCTGACCCGGAGTGATGACGGTGGAACATAGCCACACCTACTTCTCATAAAAAATCAAAATTGACCCCACAGTGTTCATTACAACCATTCTTTTCTACTCAGAATACACTATTGTGTTGAAAACATTATGATAATATGTAAAATCTGGTAAGTAACCCTAAAGTGATATATTTTACTTCAAAGACTCCTACACTCTTGGAAAAAGAAAAAAGAAGAAATAAAACACAATAAAAGACAATTTGCTTATCACTTACTGGTCTGGAGAGAACAGATGCCATGAACAGCATTAGCAGCACAGTCTGCAAAGACCACATCCTTCACGTTCAAAGAGTTACCTGCAAAAACGCTGTTTAAGTTAATACTCCAACCGTTTCTAGCACTTTAGCCTAAACAGCGCCACAAAATAAATATATGCGCACTAGAATAGTATTAATTACATTATTACAACGTAATATGTTTTGGAATTAGATAGAATCATGAGTAAATTACCTTGTTTCAGTGCTCTGTTCACTTACTCCAGTGGAACGGTTTATAGAAAACATCAGGAGTGATGCAGCTAATATACTGAACAGCTGTGAGTAAGTGAAGGGCTGGGTCAGACTAAAATCTGCCCAGACGGATGAATGAGTGATGCATAAGTACACGCATGGCTTTGAGCAACATCCATTTCCTTTTCTCACTCCCCTCAGTGCCCTTGCTAAAGCTCTATAATTAGTGTGGCAATCCAAACAACGGTCTAAATCACCCAGTGCCATTGTGTTAATGCACTGTTTGGAACAATGCAGACATTGTCTTAAATAAGAGGGATTAAAATGAAAACTGAAAATGATGTTTCTTCTCTGTTAAACTGTAGAGCAGTTTGGAGAAAGAATATACTTGGTGCCTAAAGCATTAAAGTATGAAACTGAAAGTAGGTCTTAGTACTTTTTATACCTTTTTTGTACTTTTTTGCTGAATTTAGCTTCCCCCATCATGCTTTTGGTGGCATAGTTCACAAATTATGATAGACAAACTAGAAAAAGTATAATGGTTTTGTTCAGAAAGTCAAGAACACACACTTTTACAAAAAATATATATTTATGTGTGTGTATAAATATACATTATATAATTGTTGTATATATAATCTAAAATATAATAGTAAATACAATTATATTATAGATATTTAAAATATGTTTTTTTTCAATGGGCCAAAAAGCCAGTGATGCCTTATCAATAAACAAAAAAACATATGATAATAAATATGCTGATGACAAAATTGATATTTTTATGAATAAACATTGACAGACAACTTGACTTACCAGCGTCTGCTCCGTCACACAGTGATGTCAATCATCTGTCTACATGTAAATTTTTCAGTATAAAATTTGCAACAGTGAAGAGCAAAAATTATTAGGCTTACCTTTCTGCAAATCGAATCTATAAACGTCAATTGTGAACTGTGCCGCTTTTCTGTCATTAATGTTGGATGCATTCATATCGAATATTACAGACACTTGGAGCTTAAATTCTGCAGCGTAGTTTTTGCTTTGCACCATGATATCGGTAAGTTCAATATTTTATCCATTTAATTATTAATACTCAGCTACAGCTTAAGAGCTACAAAGGTCTCCAGGGGTCAAATTAGATGCTTTTACTTCAGATCAGTAAATGAAGTAACACTGCAGCTAATAACATATTTTAGAGTTTTAAAACATAAATAAGCATGTTCTGAGACTTATAGAATAGAGCATATTGTTGGGGAAATACAGTACTGATGTAGGAAAGATATCTTATGGCTGAAGTAAAGTTTGTATATCTTTATTAAACTGCCTCTGTGTCACTCATTAGTTACCCTAAATATTACAGAATTAATTAATGAACATATTATTATAATCAGAATGAATTTTAAGTTTTTGAAAATAGCATTGCTATTACTTATGTAAATGAATACCCCTCAATTGAAAGGGAAAATATGTCCAAACTTTTGGACTCATACATTTTGCACATATCACAATTTATATCATTGTCTTTAGTTATTTATCTACTAGCAAAACTGACCACCAAACAAATATTACCACAGATCCCTCAGACTGACTCACATTTAATAGTGACTTATTTAATTACAAGATCACTTGAAAAATGATTAACAGTTTCCTGAGCCGAGTTGAGTGATTCAGTGAGGGTGAGTTAATGGTTGTGATGTAAACTGGTCAACCATTGCTTATGCTGGAATACAGGCTGATTTCTTGCTCAATTACCTGAAGGGTCATCTTTACCAGTACAGTGATGGAACCTCTGACATGATGTAGGCATGCGTGCCAGTAAATTACTAAAATAACTGAAGCAAATCCATGGTGGAGGATTATTGTGCATGAAAAACACGCATATGACAAAAAGGTCGAGTGCTAATACTTACATAGCAGGTGAAAAATTAGATTTACAGCTATAGGTAGTGGTATGTTTGTGGAACAGTACTCTAGCACATTTTTTATTTGTTTGTTTGCTTGTTTGTTCTAATTTATTTACTGAGCATATAGAAATGTACAAATACATATCAACGTACAAAGATATTGATTTTCAAAGATTTTTTCGCATCGTGATGGCTTTATTTAGTAACCAAATAAACAATGTTAATTGAAACTTTTTTGCTTCTTTTGATTATTACTTTTACCAAAAGAAATTTCTTACAATAATTAAATACATAAATAAATGTGGTGGAATACATATCAGGATTTCTAAGCATCATCACAGTTACCATAATGGAGTTAGCTAAACATTTGTAAACTAAACTTATATTTCTAAACTTCTGATACAGTGTCAGACAGTGCATGAGAACCTGGTCTCAGTAACTTCATTAAAGGAGAAAAGGTGAATCAGCGCATCCTGAGTAAGAATGTCAATTCCATCTAAAAATGCATTCTTTTATAGTAACTGTCCCTAGATTTGAAAAGCCTGACAGAAATCCCCAGTAATAATAAAACATTTCTAATAGTATTTTTTCTATGAGTGTGAAAGTCATACTATTCATTACTATATCATGGTGGTTTGTTGGCATTAGCATGGAGGCAAACACATCACAATCATTACCAGCCTGCCTGCTTTGAATTGTCCACAAAAACATAGTCCAGCTCAACAGCAATGCTGGCAGCAGCTGCTAGGAAATAAATGTGTGGGGCTAGTATGAATATGTCAAACCAAAACTGGACACCTATCTGCTTTCATTTCCAGTTCAAAAGGGTGAAAGTAAAGAAGAGTAATGCACTGATCACAGGGCTGTGTTTCCACAATGACGCCATCATCTGTTCAAGACCAGACTTGTTTTCAGCCTTGCCCCAAATCATCAACTGGAAAAATTCCATTGTCCCCAGTCTTTACCACACATTCTAACCTGTCTGTCTCTCTCTCTTTCCATCAGTCTGTCTGTTTATGTATCTATCTGTGTGTCTGTCTGTCTGCCTGCCTGCCTGCCTGCTTGCCTGCCTGCCTGCCAGCCTGCCTGTCTGTCTGTCTGCCTGTCTGTCTGTCTGTCTGTCTGTCTGTCTGTCTGTCTGTCTGTCTGTCTGTCTG
>JBBIGC010000036.1:1997339-2015867 GCA_037576955.1 Lepidarchus adonis
GGTGGCCTAGTGGTTAGGACATTGCCCCTGGGATCCAAAGGTTGCCGGTTCAAGTCCCAGCCCAGACACCACTGAGGTTCACTGCTCCCTGGGCGCCTCTGTTGATGGCAGCCCACTGCTCCACGTGTGATGGGTTAAATGCAGAGAATGAATTTCCCACTTGTGGGACTATAAGGGTTAATTATTATCTTGCAACTGTTGTACAGGGTGAACAGGTGTTGCAGTTGTGCCTTATATTGTGGCCAATACCAAAAAACCTCTGTCAATTTCAAGCTGGTATTGTCAGCAAGTCATTTAAACAGCCATTAGCACACGGCCCTTAACAGACGAGCAGCGTGACCTGGCCATCGCACGCCTTCGGGTCAGATGTTGCTCGTGAACTATGTGTCTCATCCCCCAATTCCACCAGCACACCACTTTCTGTTCAGGTAGAATGATAATGCTCCACATCAATGTCCCCCAACCTGAACTCCACAGAGAATGTCTGGGACCAGTTGAAGCAGAGACTGCATGATCGTACCCCACACCTTCATGACCTGGCAGAACTGCGTGTAGCAGTGGAAGGACATCATGAATGCATTGCCTCAGAACATCTTGAGGCTAGTGAGGAGCATGAGACGTAGCAGTCATTGCAGCAAATGGTGGAAACACCCAATGTCAATGTTATTTGGGGCTATGCCCGTTATTGTCCATGTTTTTGGGTTAATAAATATTAAACTAATGAAAATGGTGTTTCCTCATACATTAGTAATAGAGATTCATTTCATTAAAATTGAGGAAATAGAACATCAATATCCTACTAACTTACTGTGAGTAGTGTGTATAAATTATTTAAAATAAAAAAAAAAAAAATACATGAAATATCTACATGTACACAAACTTTATATTATATATCTGTGTCCACACACAAATGTTGGCATTGTTTAGATGCCCCTACTCTTCATTTAGTGTGCTGGAAAAGACTAAAGTTTAACGGTCATGATTAATGATTTTTTAAATTCTTGAATAAAACCTTGGCATTATATAATACAGGTACTGGTCTTCCATAGGTTGTGGTGGGTCTTTAATGTTACATTAAAGCACTTTTGTTTCATGTAAAGTTTGAATTGCCCTGGGATGAGAAACGTGTTAAAGGAACAAAATTCTCACAGTGTCACATTTGCTCAGTTCATGTTTATTTAAAAAGCTCAAATTCAGTTGGCTGATTCAGTTGCTTTCTCCTGTGAAAAGATTGCAAGAATTCATGGTTAACAGACAAAAGCACTAAAGTGCCAAAAGTGCACAATACTAGATGAGACCAATTATGCATTTCATTGTTCATCTTCATAAACTATAAATAATGCTTAAGCATGGAAACAATGTACCACTGAAGAAAGTGAATTTCTCTCCTCTTCAGGGTTGTAGAGTTCATTTATAAAATTTTGAGGATGGGCCTCAGTTTCCTCATGCTCTTCCATGTCCTTCATAAGAGTTTCCTTATCAGTGTTCCTGCCCTTTGTGGCTTTCTCTTGTCTGCATATAAAAAACACACACAGACCAGTACACAGTATTATCAAGCGAGCCAAAATCAATCAAAAACCCGTCAGCATTCTGTCCATATGGATTGAGAGGTAAAACGATGAATAGTTCCACACTATAATTTTTAGGTCTCCAACCGCTTACAGTTGTGTTGATGTAGCTAATAAGTAGAAAGATTGAATACCTCCTCCTTAGAACCACAGCTGCTGCAATGAACACCGTTATGATGAAGAGGATGGAAAGGACAACAGGGACACTGGTGGATCCACTTTCCTGACAGAATGTCCCACTGTATCCCTGCATACACTTGCAGCTTGGTTCACCATTTTGCATTACACATCGCCCTAGGCCATTACAGAGCTTGGAGTCGCAGGACTGACCGCCCATTGTACGTACTAACAACTCTTTATCCTGAGCAGAGCCAGCAACACTTCCCGAGCCTGGGGAAGAAAGCTCATTATTTAAACCTGGACAGTGTGAATGGGCGGACACAACTTAATTGAGCCTCAATTAATGATTCAAATATATTTTATAAAATTGTCCCATGCATTTTAATTAATAGCTACCTTTTAATAGTCATTTTATATTTAGGCAATGCTGGGATACTGTACAAAAAGGCCTATAATTTCATTACCTTTACTGCAATATAGGGAAAAAAAAAGTGACCCCCTCTACATGACAAATACAGATGGACGTTAGTAATGTGTCTACATGCTATACAAAATACTATAAGGAAAACATTACACTTAAGCAATAGGGCATTCTACACAAAATGTACTTAGAACCATGAATATCAAACTCACAGTCCTCTTCATCTGAGCCACCCTGGCAATCTGAGACGCCATCACAAAATTTGGTACTGGACAGACACTCATGCCCATTTTTGCATGGTTTGCTGCCTGCTGGGCACACCAGACTGGACACACATTGGGTCTTGTTAATGAGAAGGTAGCCCTGTGCACAGCGGCACACACGCCCACCTGGGTATGCCAAGCACAGCTGGCTGCAACCCCCATTGCGTTCAGCACATAGGTTAGAACCTAGTTCAAAAAAAGAAAAAAAATCTCATGCATTGCTTCGTTTGGAGATAACAGCGCTCATCTCCAAGCCAAAAAGTCAATAAAGTTGAATGCAAAGTATGAACCAAGTTGCTGGACTAGTTCTACAGCTAGACAAAGATGTCTGGATGAGAAAGCACAAATGGTATGTACAAGCAATCAGTTATCTGATGACCTGCCCCCTTTTCAAGCCTTTCACACAGAAATTGAGTGGGAGAGAAAGAAAAACAGCACAGCAGACATGAGAAAAATAAGCAAAGAGGCAGATAAATACCTTTCTGACTGTGTTCACTGTAAGCCTTTAATGCAACAATATTGGTCTGCACCTCGAACCACATCTGTTTAGGCTGGATGCCATCGCTGTACCACACTTTGGTTGTGCCTAAAACAAATTAAACGTTAAATTGAAGTCAGAATATGACCAACCAAAGCTGGTTTAAAAATAAATAAATAAAATAAAAAAAACCCAGCTTGGTTAAAACGCACCAAAATGTACTAGGAGGTACATTGACACCAAAAAAAACCCTAAACACAAATTGTTGATCTTGTTGATTGCTCTGAGGGCCATTAAACACTAAACGTGGTTACTAATCTGTAATTTTTATAATACAAAATGAAAACATGATTTCATGCGCAAAAAAAGAGAAAAAGAAAAATGCTGTTATTGTAAATGAACATAGAAAATGTTGATCAACTTTACATTAACATTCATAATCAGACCAGTCCAACAAAGCTAACATTTCCTATGGGAAGAAAGAGAAAGGGGTGACCCACTTCCAAAAACATTATTCCAACACCAGTGAATGAATGCCTCAAATGTAAATAACACTAAAGTGCCATCTGCTGGCATGCCTGAAAAAATGAGTTCTACTCATAAGTATCCAGATATAGTAATTACCATTGTAGAGCGTGACCCAGAAGAGGATATTCTCAAGTCTGGCAAAAGATACGATTATGGGTGGTCCGGTTTTAAACTCCTTGTAATTTGAACCATCAATGTCCACAGAGGCAATAATTCCAGCAGCTGGAGAAGGGGAAAAAAATGAGTGCATAAATTCTAGGGAACAGTAGTTGTTGGTGCATCATATTGAAACTGAATGCTTGTGCTAAATAAAACAAACAATGTTATGGGAACACTTTTTGGGGGATAGCACAGAATGAATTTAAAATTAATTATGCACAAATGTTTACAATAAAATATGCAATATTTTCACAAATTTTTGCATAATAAACACCCACACATTACCCTCCCTCATTCCAGGTGGTAGTAGTTGGCCTCATGCAGACAAATGCTGGAAATATTCATCAAACTTAAATCTCCTACATTCTGCTATTACTGAGCCAATTCAACAGGTAAATCATAATCAAGGTAAATTATAAAAATTTCTTAATACAATCAGTCCCCTTTAGCAACTCTTAAGGCAATTTTGTGCATTGGTGCTTGTAATGTTTATAGGGCCTTTCAAACCAAAAATCGCTTTTCAAAGGGAGAAGGTGGAGGGGGAAAAGAAAAGTCCTGGACAAGAAAAATATTTGGGGGTTAAGGTTGCACTGAAAGGCCTGGCAGTGGAAAGCCAGGAATGAGAGACTGACATGATTGGTTTTAGATAAACTCAGAGGAGCAGTAAGGCAAGAGCACAAAAACTTGGACGCAAGACTGCTAGGGCTTATGAAAGTGTTTCAAATTCAATGCAGGACTGGATAAGTAGCCAGTGTAAATGAAAGATGTGCAATAAGCGTTTGCCAAAAGTGAAAACTTTGGCAGTGGAGTTCTGGATGTACATGCCCTTTTTTCTCCCTGAAGGGTTAGGAGAGAAAGACTATTGCAGAAATTGAGACCTAATGAACGCATGTACAACAGCTTAGCTTACAACTTCGCATCAGGCAGAGGGGGGACAAAGTGGAGCAATATTGAGAAAGTGGAAGGCAGCGGCTTTGAAGAAATTTTTCAAAATCAACTAAAAGATCAAATAAATCAAAGGTTTTACCTAGAGTAGGTTTAACAAGGATACCGATATTGCTTGAGAAGTTGTGTCTTGGGATTAATGCTCTTAGGGCTGTCCAGCAACAGCTCAGATTTATTGTTTAAGCTCAAGATTATCATGCATTCAGCATTAAGTCTTGAAGGCAGTTCAAGAACACTAGGCTTCATAAAGGAACTACTTTTTTTTGTTTAATTAAAAGATTACACATCACACTTGCATGCATTCAGTTAAATGTTTGAGCTAACCATGTTAACAACCCCCCCCACAAGAAAGAGAAAAAACAAACAAACAAACAAAAAAAACGGGCACACAAAAGGTTAAACTCACCAATATCCACCCAATAAACTGTTGATCCCTGGCTGGAGAAGGTCAAAAACATGGGCATCTGTGCTTTATTCCACAGTGTAATTTGGTTCTGGCCATTCATGGAAGCACAGTTTACCTGGGGGAGCGTATTACTTTTCCCCAAACCCACAGCTGTAAAGCACAATCTGCCTGTGGGTGGGTGCACTGCGATTGAGGTGGTGTCCTGAAGCTCAACCTGCAACACAATGATGGTGTACTTCCAGCCTGGAGAAGATACATGGAGCGCCGGCTGCTTGATGCTGCTCCAGTAGATGTTGTGCGTGATCCAGTCTACAGCCATAGCAGTTATTGTGTCATCCTGCAACTGTAGTGAACGGCCCTCAGGTATCAGGCTGGATTCCCCCAGTTTATATTGGGTCAAAGAGGCCTGGCCAGCATCTGCCAGGTATAACATGCTGTCTCCGAGGACCAGGTCGATACCTGTAGCTTCATTTATACCAGGAAGGGCCATAGCACGATGTTCAGGCCACAGCTTTAATCCAGCTCCACCTCGCAGGCTTCTACTAACGATCTATACAGAACAAGAACATCAAAATTTGCTACTTCAGCCTACAGGTCAATATATTTCAAATGACTATGGCTGTAGGTTAGAACATGAGGTGAAGCTTCAAACTGACAGTAGTTTTCACCTGAGTGACCATAGAAGGAGAGAGCAGTAAGAGGAACGAAGAGGACGAGTCTTCAGGAGGGTTACAGGTGAATCCATCCTCAGCCAACAGAAGTCCATCTGGGCAGCGACATACTGCTTTTGACCCAAAGGTCAGTAGACATACATGTGAACACCTCAGGTTCTCACATTGGTTAGGCACCTGAGGCTGCATGAGCGGGTGGGCAACCTGGACAAAAGCCAAAGTAATTGCAGAAAAAAGTAATAATGCTGTATAACATTGTAGAACCTTTCCATTTCTTTGGGGTACGGGCTTGTTAAACAGCTATTCTAAAAGAAAATACTCACTTTGAGCCCAAAGGGCTGACCAAGTCTTTTCAGAATGACCGTTTGATTTTTGCCTGTGTTTTTGTGAGCCCCATGAATTGCTCGTCTCTGGGTATCGGACCAATAAACCATGTCATTAAACACCGCAACAGAGAAAGGGCTTGGAGCCTCAGTCAGCTGAAGTATCTTAACAGACAAAAGAAAAAAGTGTAAATGTACATCAAAGTGTTGATTCTCCTTCGACATCAAGCAAACATTTTACTATGTGGTGCCTACTGATTCAAAAATTTTATACAAATTTAAAACTACAATCAGGTTCATGAAAATAGTAAGTATAACCATACAGCACACTTTCAAACCCATAAAACAAGACTCAAGTGTTCCATATTAGGTGTCCTCGAATAAAACTAGCAGGTGGAAGTGCAGTCTGAACCAGCCTCAGTTAAATCCAACTAGGGTCCGCTTTTTGCTATTGAAGTGTGGTGTCACACCACGAACCTATGTCTAAAAATCGATGAGTTTCCTAAGTTTTTAGGAAACATCTATAAAAGTAGCCAAAATTAATTACCCGGACATCATCTCCATCTAACGTTGCTGAACCAATGCATTTGAGCTTCTCATCTGTCCAGTACATTCGGTCCGTCAGAATATCCACAGCCATTGCCACAGGCCAGCTGAGACCATGTCTTAGCACCACTTTCCTTTGTGAGCCATCCATGCCAGAACATTCAATCCTCGGCTCACTGCCGATCTCTGACCATAGCATCATCCTGAAAGATTAAACCAGCACAATGAGCAAAGAGACCTAGGCAATTAGTGGGGCTATAGTTTGGGTATTCGTTTCAGCTTAAAATTGTGTAGCAGCTTCAGTCAGGAAAAGCAAGAGTGTATGACCCTTCAACCTTAAATGCCTCACCCCTCAGTAAAGAACTCTTACCCTTTCTGTGGCAGAAGCACGAGTGCTCGAGGCTGCTCCAGGTCTTCATCTAGAATCACTACGTATTCCTCAGGCTTTACGACACTGTTCCCAAGTCTCACAGCTAGAATCTGTCTAGCAACACCATCCACCCAGTACAGATTCCTTCCTATCCAGTCCACAGCAATAGAGTCAGACTTGACACCTGCACATGGATGAGCGTGATTTGTTGGGGTTGAGAAAGCAATGCCAAAACAGAGTCCACAGTTTAAAAGAAACAATTGAAATCGCTTTTTAAAAAGAACACAGCAACTTTCTGAGACCTTTAACAAGTGCTTTGACATTGCCCTTTACTCCATGGACAGCATATTTGATGCTCTCTTCTTCGAGACTAATCCAGAACAACTTCTGCTCCATCCAGTCATAGTCCAGAGAAAAGATTGGTGTCTGTGTTGAGGAAAGCAGTGCTTCGATGTTGCCACTCCGCAGATCCTTAAACAGCAACTCATTCTGAAATGCAGCCAATAGATGGGGCTCCTCTGTATGCAGCATGAAGATAATGAACCATATAAGTCAATCACGTCAAACAGACAACATACAGCCACAACAAAATCCACTATACATACAATATGGAATGCTCTGAAAATCGAATGTCAAACTTCATGAAAACCACAGCGATCCTTAAGATCCGCAATTATCAACTGATGTCCTATACAATGGTGGGGATAAGAACCAGGGATCTAAGAATTTAGAGATCTACTACAAATTTCCCTACTAAACATGTAGCTTTACTGGTCATTTTGGATATTATAGTGGATGAAAGGTATGTGATGAACTGTATATCTAGAGGAAAGTGCCCACCCTCTATAAACTGTTATGCAACACATTGTATTTTAAAAAATTTAACCTCAAATATCAAAACCAACAGGCCCTGTAGTTGTCAAAACTAAGTAACTGCTTTCATCAGACAGTGAATGATTTAGAAATCTAGCTCTAGAAAGCAAGCTTCACTAGAATCGTCTACAAACTTTGCTAACATTGCATTTTAAATCTGTATGTCCAGTCTGTCAATCTACCGACCATCATTCTGTAAATACAACATGGCTATACCCACCTGGGCTCTTGCAGGTGCTACCATCTGGTTCCAGTATGAAACCAGGATGACATTGGCATACATAAGAACCATGTGTGTTATGGCATTTATGACTGCACACTGGGGGCTGAACATCTTTACACTCATCGATGTCTACACAGGAGCCGTTTGTCTTCAGTTGAAATCCTGCTCGACAGCCACACGTCTGAGAATGAAACAATAAAAGATGGTTTCAACACATTTGTTCTTTAAAAACATTGGCAAAGATAATTGGCCAAGCCAGATAATCACGAACCGCTCCTTTGGGAGTGCTGATGCAGTAGTGTTCACACTGCGGACTCTGTGAGCTGGAGCAATTATTACTGAGGCACCCTAGACCTTCATCAGAACCATCAAGACAATTGGTAACACCATCACACATCAGTCTGGGGTCCACACATTCACTCCCACACTGAATTAGGTGAGACGGGCATGTCACCTCATTTTTCAACTTTCCACCTGTTCAAAGAGGATAGGGGTGAAGGGGAGGAAAAAAAAACAAAAACAAGGGATAGCATAAGTATACCATAACATTTGCCAAGTTAACTCACCAATAATGGCATTTGCAGTATAATTGACAGTTATAATAAGCCAACAAGATTCAAAAGGTGTTACAAAAATTTTACATTATCCAAGAATCATGACAAAACTGCAGGCATGTTGCACATTCATATAGTACAGGCCAATTTCAGTTATAAGCTAAGGGAGGGATACAATAGGTTAACTCACATTCAGCTTCATCACTCTGGTCTGTACAGTCCTTTACGCCGTCACACCACCAAGATGAAGGAAGGCACTGATTTTTGGACTTACATGAGCGCTGGAACTCCCCACATTGCAAAACCGGAGCCTTGCAGTTCTAAAACAATCAAGCAGATCAATCATTGGGAAGCTAGTATTGCTTTGAGGCAGTACCAAAAACCCTAAGTTTTTATTAGTTTAACTTGCATAAAATTGTGTGAGTATGCCAAAACTGTCACTAGAACAAAAGTAGATCTGCCCTCACCTGTTCATCAGATCCATCAGTGCAGTCTTTGTGTCCATCACAGCGCCACTCATTAAGCAGACATTCATGGCTGAGAGAACATCGCTCTTCCTTGGGGCAGTGTGGAGGTTTGCGACAGCCCTTTTCATCAGTGTGATCGTGGCAGTCCGCATGACCATCACAGTGTAGCTTTACAGAGACGCACTGGCCGCTGGCACATTGAAACTGCCCACTCATACATGGCTTAGGAGCTGGAAAAAAATTGCAGTCTATGGCTGAAACACTGCTAAATGGGCAATTGCTATAGTCTGAATAGGTAGACAAAGATTAACATGTTTGCGTAGCACAGCCCCGAAATGCGGATCACATGGATCAGGAAGAAAATGGTTGGTTTTGAAACTTCAGTACATATGACCTCAAACTCCATATGGGGGTAGGTATAATTATATATATAAATAAAAATAAATAAATTGTATTAACCCCATAATAGACTGGTATAGAAATGCTCACCACAGCCAATCTCATCTGTGCCATCAAAGCAGTCCCTCTCCCCATCACAAACAAAAGTCTTTGGTAGACAACGGCTTCTGCCATCGCAATGGTGGTGGCAATCCGCAGACTGCTGAAAGCAGTTCATCTCATCAGAGCGATCTTGACAGTGAGGTGTCCCGTCACAAACCAGTTTCATGTCTATACACATCATGCCATGCGCACACTGAAAACGTCCTGCCATGTTAAAGAAAACATGCACATTAACCATCACAAAATTTCATATCCAACAAATAATGCATAAACATACTACAGGATTGTCTGTAGCTATAAAAAGGCTGTTAATATTTAAGTAGTTGCAGTTTTACAAAGCTTAAAAGCTTTGCACAGATCACTAGTGTGTATAACTCAAATTTCTATTTTGTGCTTGGGAGGAAGTCTCAACTGCACTCCAACCACAAATATGGACTCTACAGAGTTCCAAAATATTACCTTTCTTACACTGACGTTCACAGTCCTTCTCATCAGACCCGTCCTTGCAGTCCTTCTCTCCATCACATACATGACTATAGAGGATACACTCTTTGCCATCCCTGCATGGCTTAAAGCCTACTGTGCACTTCAAGGTTGAAGCCCCGGCAGCAATGCGACCACGGTTGTCTAATTAACACAATGACTGAATAAATAAATCTGTTTAACTTCAACATTAATGCTTTCACAAAAAACAAGACCCACAGCAGTTCCTTTCATCCGAGCCGTCTCTACAGTCTGTTTTGCCATCGCAGAACTGCTGCTTGGTCAGACACCCCGTCCCATCTTCACAGTGCAGCAGACACGTAGAACACTGGAGCTCATCTGAACCATCGGTGCAGTCAGAACGGCCATCACACACAAAGGCCCTCTCAATACATTTCCTCTTGTTCTTGCACAGGAAGTGGCCTACACAAAGAGAGCAGTTACTTCAAATCCAAATAAGGGGAGAGAAAATGATTCACCATTTGGAATCATTACCTGGATCTGAGCATGCATGCAAACAGAAAAGCTCATCAAATCCATCAGGACAATCCAACTTCCCATCACACAGCTGGGACTGGTTTACGCACAGTGATGTGCCTTCACACAGTACAGAGGGACTGTCACAGCTTGTTTTAGTTGAGGGTTTATATGAAGGAAGTTTAGTGGTTGAAGCTGGAAAAGTAAAAAAGTGACAGATGAATATAGTCCAAGCATCTGGATCAAAGGTCATTTACAAATTGGTCTTAAAATGCATAGTAGCAAACTGAAGTCTAAGCAGCAGAGGTTGGCAGGGTAAGGGAAGGATGAGAGTTTGAAGATGAGAAGCTGCAGCAAGAAACGCAAATCACTTATGCAACATGGGCAAAAAAGAACTCCGTCAAACGTGAACAATTTAAAGATGAACAAGGAGAAGTGCTAACATTAAGCAGTTATCAAAACAGGAAAAAAAGCCAAGCAACCAAAGTCGTTGTACTACTAAATACATCAAATGTTGAAGCAATAAGTTGAATTTATATAGCGCCTTTCAAAATCTCATGGTAACGTCAAAAAAATAAATAAAAAAAATAGGTTACACTGATATGCTAATGAACTAAAATTACATAGTCTTGGCTTCCACTCATTCATCACTGCCATTAATCAAGTCTCAAGCTTGCAGCATGGGTTCCATTTGGGAACTTTTTTCTTTTTAATAAAATTTACAAAGTGTGCAATATGGCCCATTTTTGGGACATGTTCTGATTCGTCTGCATAGCTAAAGACTACAGGAAGACAATTTATCCAACTAGATGACATTGTGTCCCTTTCAGCCCTGATTCCATTATTCAAATCATATACTACACACTGCAGAATGAGACATTCCTTTTGGGGGGGGGCAAATATTTAACACAGAATATTTTCTTTAATATAATAAAAAGCTGTAATGAAAGTGAATGGTAATCTTGGCTTCCCGTATCTATTAATTGATCCAAAGTTTTGTTTTTTTTTTTAATTAAAAGGCCACTCACGACAGTCTGCTTCATCAGTGCCATCTGCACAGTCTCTCTCGCCATCACACAGGAAGTTTGCTGGAATGCAGCGAGTTTTACTGTCACAGTGATGGCTACAGCTTTCACTGCGCGTCAAGCAGCCCATTTCATCAGAGCGATCCTGACACTGAGGAGTCCCATCACACACCTGCTTCTTGTCTATACACATCCTCCCATGAGCACAATGGAACTGATCTGGGAGCATGGACAAAAATTACTTTAATGGTTAAACGCAAAATTAAAAAAATACAAATAAAATATAGAAATAAATAAATGCAAACTTTAATAGGTCATTTTACCTTGTGAGCATTGTCGTGGACACCCGTCTTCATCAGACCCATCCTCACAGTCCATTTCTCCATCACATACATGACTAAGCAGGACACACTCACTGTTGTCCTTACAAGGCTTTGAGCCAAAACGGCACCTCAGAGTTTTGTAGCTTTGTTGGATCTTTGTTGTCCTTGTAGCAACAGTGGGACAACCAACTTCATCAGATCCATCCTTACAGTCCAGCCTTCCGTTACACACATGCCTTATCAGGACACAGTCACTGTTGTCCTTACAGGGCTTTGAGCCAAAATTGCACACCAAAGGAGAAACTTTGCTGGTCTTTGCAGTAACAGTAGGACAATCCATTTCATCAGAGCCATCAACACAGTCATTGCGTCCATCACAGACAAGATTCTTCTCAACACATTTCCTCTTGTCCTTGCACAAGAAGTCACCTATAATAAACATTTAAGTCACAGATTTGTTATGCAAGAGTTTGAGAGCTGAAATCTTAGGGCCTGGGTAAATGAAAATGAAGTCACCTCAAAAAGATTTAAGACCATTTAATTGTGCAAAAACATCTGATACCACTATAAAAAAACATTGACTCTGCACCTTTACCAATCACATGCAGAGGGGTTTTAATCAAAGGTTTTATTCAATGCAAAGTTTCACACGTCAGTTTGTTAAAAGAAAAAACCATCCTATGCAACACTGGTGTTTTGTCATTATGGTGTCAATACCTCTTCTTGGGCATCTTTTAAGGCAAGATTCTTCATCAGCACTATCTGGGCAGTCCTGCTTTCCATCACACACTTGTCTGCTAGAGATGCACAGTTTCCCACCTCGACACAACATGGAGGGGCTATTGCAAGTTCTGGTCTGGGTAGGGTAGCCTACATAAGATCAAGATCTTAGATATTTGGAAGGAAAATCTCAAGTACTGAAATTTACAGCGACAATCAAGTGTTACCACAATCCGCTTCATCAGTGCCATCCACACAGTCTTTCTCTCCATCACACATGAAGTTATCTGGGACGCAGCGGGTCTTATTGTCACAGCGATGACTGCAGCTCTTGGTCCGTGTGAAGCAGTCCAATTCATCAGACCTATCCTGGCATTGTGGCTTACCATCACACACAAGGCTGGCCTCGATGCACTTCTTGCCATGAGCACACTGAAACTGCCCTAATAAAACAAAACAAAGAATAAGAACGTGTGTGAAGTTACACAGACAGACAACCTTGGTGTTTTCTTTTACCTGCTCTGCAACTAACATCACAACCCTCTTCATCTGATCCGTCTTTACAGTCAACATCTCCATCACACACATGACTGTAAAGGATGCAATCACTGCCATCCTTACAGGGCTTCAAGCCCACACGACATTTGAAGGGAGCCACAAAGGAAGTGGTGTCTGCAACCACAGTGGGACAGTCCACCTCATCAGAGCCGTCGGTGCAGTGAAACCTGCCATCACAGACCTGACTAAGGTCAATACACTTCCGTCGGTCCTTACACAGGAAGTTACCTGGAGTTGAAAAGATTAAACGATGTTAAACAAAATGGATGGCTCATCACCTTTTGCCTGTTAATTCATTTAGATTAGGGGTGGGCATTAAAGGGTCTCAATACGAGATAAATGGCCCATGATTACGAGCTTACATTTCAGCGACAATTAATATATTGCAAAATACTAGCTATACATCAAAAACTGGACAGATGTTGGTTACTTTCAAAAAATCCATTCTGATTGCAATGTTAATTGAGTAATTTTGTAATATTAAAAGGTAACTAATGACCGAAACAGAGGCAGTTTAATAAAGCTATATTAACTTTACTTCAGGCAGACCTGCTCATACATCACTATATATTGATGTATTACTATTGAAGAGTAACCAGGCATTATAGTAAACAACCAGAATAACTGTCTTACTGTATTTTTGAATTTTTGAACAAGTCTACGTTCATGCATTACTGGGCCTTCCCCCCCCTCTTTCAAAAGAAGCTCTCCAGTGACTTTACTAACATTGACAGGATTCGCTTGTAGGCTTTATTTTTCACTACACAAAACAAGTGTGGGGAAGAGGCACGCAGAGATGTGGCTCGGTAAAAATGATCCAAGATCCGTTTTCTCAAGGTTATACAAACCAAAGAGAACCCAGACTTTAGATTTAAATGTGGCTGGGGCATGTCTCAGCCTACTGTTCTCTGAAATCTTTGTTCATAAATTCATTTGAACAGTGCCGCCCAGGAGACCTGAAGTACTGACAGTTTCAATTCAAATTGGCAGGAAATTTTTAATTAAAACAATGACTTTGCTGTTGACGTATCGCTTAATGTATCATGTGAGCAAGGATGCCTATATTGCCAAAATCAAAATTTTGTCCAACCCCTAATTCAGGTTCACTACCATCATAGGGACAGCTCTTAATGCAAGGTCTCTCATCAGACCCATCTGCACAATCCTTTCTTCCATCACAGAGTTGTTTCTGGGAGATGCACTGTGAACTTCCTAGGCAGGGTACAGATGGGCTTTTGCAACGGGAATAAGCCTCAGGATTGCCTGCAGACATTTAGAAAATAATAAAGCTCTGGATTAGTGAAAACCACAACCCTGTAGGTCAATGCAAACTGAAATGAGACATTAAGCAGTAGTATTCACACAGGGTCAGCAATCTTGGCAATACTGATTAAACAGACCGATTGTGATAGCAGCATACAGAATTACCACAATCTGCTTCATCAGACCCATCCCAGCAGTCCTTCATTCCATTGCAGATAAAGACCTCTGGAATACAGCGGCTGTCCTGGTCACATCGCAGGGCACAACTCCTTGTTGCTTTCCAGCAGTTTGCTTCATCAGAGCCATCCCGACACTGAGGAGTTCCATCGCAAACCTGCTTCCTTTCTAAACATTGTTTGCCACGAATACACTGAAATTGGCCTGAAACAAAATCCCAGACATTATGATGATTAGAACTGTTAACCCATTTCAATAGAGAAGTGAGACTGGCACATCAAGTCGTAGGCAAACAGACTCCACACATTGTGTGTGCTATAATTATCTAGAAAACTTAAGTAAACTGATTATGGCCAAATACACTACTCACAATAAGTTAGGGATATTTACATGAGTGCTTTTCTTATTCACTCAATTTTAATGAAAAGTATAAGTTCCTTTTGATATTACTAATGATGTATGAGAAGAAACACCATTCATTAGTTTAATATTTGTTACCTCAAAAATTTAGACAACAACAGGCATAGCCCCAAACAACAAATTTACCATTTGCCGCAATGACCGATTCATTTCATGCTCCTCACTAGCCAAAGGATATTGTTCTGAGGCAATACGTTCCACTCTTCCACAAGTGCTAAACAGGGTACGATCATCTAGTCTCTGCTTCAACTGGTCCCAGACATGCTCTATCGGGTTCAGGTCAGGGGACATTGATGGCCATACCATATGAGGCACTCCAACTTCCTGAAGTCAAGCTGTGACAATTCTGCCACAATGTGGTGGAGCATTAATCATCCATGAACAGAAAGTTGGGGGTGTGCTGACAGAATTAGGGGATGATGGTGTTCTACGATGTCTCTGAGGTAAGAACGTGTAGTGACTGAGCCATGTACAATAACCAAATCTGTTTTGCACTGACTGGTGATTCCTGCCCAGACTGTTGCACCTCCTCCACCAAAGCAAACCCTGAGGACCATGTTGACCTCAACGTAATACTCACTTCGCCTTTTCCACCAACCCTGACTACCATTTCTGTGCAAGGTGACCCGACACTCCGTGAACAGGATGGTAGACCACTGCTGCATTGTCCAGGTGACGGTTTTGTGCCCACTGCAAAACGGCAGTGTCTTGGTGTCAGGAGTTACCTGCAACGGTCTTCTGGCGTTCAAGCCAAAGCGGTGGAGTTTGTTGTGAACGGTTTGTCTGGAACCCTGTAGTACCCCTCGCATCTTGTAAACGGGCTGCAGCTGTGTGGCAGTTGCACAACGATGTCGGAGTGCATAGGTTTTTCAGGTACTGCTTATCGTTGCAGTCTGCCACTCATGGGGCTCCACTCCTGGGTCTGTCATGAACTCTGCCAGTAGTTCGGTGTCTTGATGCAAGTCTGCTGAGGACACTGAGACCAAGTTCACAAGCAACATCTGACTGCCTGCCACCAACCCGAAGGCATGCCATGGCCTGGTGATGCTGCTCGTCCGTTAAGTGACGTGTGTTCATGGCTGTTTGAATGATGAACTTGGAATGCCTTACTGACAATAGCAGCTTTTTATAGCCACAGAATGTTAAAATTGATGCCACATTGAGAAAAGTTGTCTTTTGGTATTGGCCCAAATATTAGGCACACCTGTACACAATGCGACCATTACATGGAAAACACAAAATGGTGTCTCACCCCAATACAATTGCCTCCCTATGCCAAAAATGTCCGAAGTGAAGCAAACGCTGTATGTATGATGACATCCACCAAGTCTCACAATATGCCTAACTTATTGTGAGTAGTGTACAAAGTTGTATGAGGCAATCATCATTTAAAGCCCAAGGTACAATGATAGCTAGGAACCTTTTACTACTACAGCAGAGTCTGTGCCACAGGCCAAGGATCACAGCAGTAGGGTTTTGAATGTTTGTTAGCCAGCCAATTACTACAACAGCATAACCATTGCCATCTGACCTGGATTACACTGAAGATCACACCCGTCCTCATCAGAGCCATCCTTACAATCCATTTCGCCATCACACGTGTGACTAAGCAGGATACAGTCACTGCCATCCTTACAGAGCTTTGACCCAAAGCGGCACCTCAATGGAGCTGCGTTTGTGGGCTTGGCAGAAACGACTGGGCATCCAACCTCATCAGAACCATCAGCACAGTTGGGGTCTCCATCACAGACAAGATACTTCTCAATGCATTCCCTTTTGTCCTTACACAGGAAGTCACCTAGCCAAAAAAACAGCACCACACCCTGATACAACGACCCTTTTAGTGAGAAATAGATTGGCTATAAAAGTCAGTCATTACCTATTTTAGCACATGACTTTAAACAGAAGCTCTCATCAGAGCCATCAGGACAATCAGCCTTTCCATTACAGAGCTGAGTCTGGGAAATGCACAATGAAGTGCCTTCACACAAAACAGAAGGGCTTTTACAGACTGGAGTCCAAGCTGGGAAAAGTGTTGACACACCATAAGAGGTTTTCTCCATCACATTTCCATTTTCTCTTGCTGTAAAGAACATACAAGAACTTCCATTATTCTGATGGCTAAATTGACATTTATTTCACCATTTTGGTTCCAAGATTTAAGAGTCTGAAAGATACTAACACACATTAAAGGCTACATAAGACAAACAATTTACATGTGCATCAACGGGCAACACAATTCTAACATGTCAACAGCAGTTTGATCATTGTCTAGCTAAGATTAAAATTGAATACAGCAGTTCAACTTTGTTTTAAGTCAAGCTGTGTGTGATTAATCAGTTCCAATAAGTCAAAGCTTTGAAAAGAATAGTCCATTAGCTTGCTCGCAGTCCCGTTATCTCGCTAAATCTGCGAGCTAACAAGTTTTGATTGTACATGCTTAATATTGTGCAAATACGATCACTGCTCCAGATGTGAAATGTAACTTTCTACACAACACTGAGTGCACAGAAAAAAACCTAAGGTCTAATATTCTCAAATTAAGTATTAACAGACTTGTTCATTTAAAAAAAAAACAGCTAATTAAAATTACTTACAACAGTCAACTTCATCTGTGCCATCTGAGCAGTCCCTCTCTCCATCACACAGGAAGTTTTCTGGAATGCAGCGTGTGCCATCACAACGATGGCTGCAGCAGTCAATTTCATCTGAGCGATCCTGACACTGAGGAGTCCCATCACATACTTTCTTCCTTTCTATACACAACCGGCCGTTTGCACACAGAAACTGACCTAAGAGTTGCAAGAAGAAGCAAACTGAAAACCTGTACTAAATAATTCAATATGGATTTTGAAAAGAACGCAACATTTACTCAATTAAACAGGAGCAAATGTACTCCAATTTAATTAGAATAGAATTTGTACCAACAAGTGTACTGTGGGTGTCAGTTTTACAAGAGAATCTTACAAGATAAAAAGTACTGTCCATTTCTAGTTGGTATGCAGAAAAGGTCCACGAAGAGAGGTGAGGTAAACCAACAAACAGAACATGATCCCAAAAAAAATTAAAATTTAAAAAATCCTAAATTTATACCTTTATTACATTTGCGGTCACAGTTCCTCTCATCTGAACCATCCTTGCAGTCTTTCTCCCCATCACACACATGACTGTTGCGGATACAATCACTTCCATCCAGGCATGGTTTAAAGCCTACTGGACAGCCTGGAACCTTTTCAACAGCTTTGGCTATAAAAATAAGATGGATAAGAACAGGGAAAAAATGTAAAGCAACATACTCAAAGTACAGACCAAAAAAAAAGATCCTTACAGCAGTTCTTTTCATCTGAGCCGTCTCTACAGTCCATCTTGTCGTCACAGAACTGTTGCATTGTCAGACATACGGTCCCATCGTCACAATACAGAGGACACGTAGGACAAGAGAACTCATCAGAACCATCAGGGCAATCAGAACGGCCATCACACACCAAAGCTCTCTCAATACACTTCCTCTTGTTCTTACATAGGAAGTGGCCTACACAAAAAACAATTACAAACCATATAAGAGAAAGAACAATCAAGCACAAAAAATAAAAACCTAGTCACACTTTACCAGGATCGGAACAGGTATGTAAACAAAACAGCTCATCAAATCCATCAGGACAATCC
>JBBIGC010000036.1:2015967-2030540 GCA_037576955.1 Lepidarchus adonis
TTCACTGCGTGTCAAGCAGCCCATTTCATCAGAGCGATCCTGACAATGAGGAGTCCCATCACACACCTGCTTCTTGTCTATACACATCCTCCCATGCGCACACTGAAACTGGTCTAGTGGGACAGAAGAGACAGCCAGGACTATGACAATTGTTGTGCAGGTATCAAGAGTATTAATAGCAAAAATAAAATAAAAAAAATTCACCAAACTATTGCCATCAATACATGTGTGGCAATCTATTAGAGCCAATATTTCGCGGTATTTAGCCTTTTTTGGCATAAACTGCAAAATGCATCATGTATTGAATGCTAAATTGCATTTAGTCTTAACATTTAGTGACAACCAGTCTTAACAGGTTTCCTCAAAATATTAGAACATTAAATTGGAAATAGTTTCTCACTTTAGCAATTTTTCACCAACAACCCCAGCAATGGCTCCCCCTCCTGGTAGTCTACAACCAAGACACTTCATCTACCAGGGACGTCAAAGAGCCAATTTAACAGGCTGATCACATGCAAGATGGTGACCAAAATACCCCACTTTGACCTCATCTCAGTTGCTCAATTCCCCCCCCCCCCCAAAAAAACCCTGAAACTTGCTTGAACAAAATTAACAAGAAATAAACAGCCAAAAGCTACTTAATACAATAAAGAAAAATATTAATTGAAATAGTGCATTATACTGATAAAATGTTTGAGACAGTACTGCTATTAATGCAGAGGTTGTCTAGAGTGCACAACGCTTTACCTTTTCTACAATTGCGCTCGCAGTTCCGCTCATCTGACCCGTCCTTGCAATCTTTTTCTCCATCACACACATGACTGTTGAGGATGCAGTCACTTCCATCCCTGCATGGTTTGAAGCCCAGAGGGCACTTCAGGTTTGAAACTCCAGGAGCTCCACTCCCTTTGTTTAAAAAGAGAGCATTTGTATAAGCAACCTTTATTTCCATGTAGGACTTAATAAAATATTTTTAATTATAGCTCAAAAGGACCGTACAGCAGTTCCTTTCATCCAAGCCGTCTCTACAGTCCGTTTGGCCATCACAGAACTGCTGCTTGGTGAGACACACAGTCCCATCGTCACAGTGGAGAGAACAAGCAGGACAAGGGAACTCATCTGAACTATCAGGGCAGTCAGCACGGCCATCACACACCAAGGCCCTCTCAATACACTTTCTCTTGTTCTTACAGAGAAAGTGGCCTACAAAAGAAAAGTCAGGTTTGGATTGAAACCAACCAAAGTCAATACTGAAGCATGACCATGTCCTTTTCACCTTGGAAGTGTTGGATACACCATCCTAAGTATAGATGACCCTTCATAATGAAGGGCAAAAGAATCAGAGCAAGTCAGACTTCCATGGAGAAAAGCCCACTACAACTTTACTAGTCATTCCTAGAGAACAGTGCAAAACCAGATAAGGGTATATAGTTAAATCTCATCTTCATACAAGGATTTATTTGTAGCAAACTAGAACCATTGCAACTTTTTTGCTTGCAAAATGTTAGGCCTTGTCCACACAGTGGCTCAAATTTGATCCATATAAGCAGTGCTGCACTTCAACAATGGGTCGCAGCTAATCCATTGATTTTGCAAACCTGGTATTGGATGTAGCTTGCTTAAATGGGGCAGCATATCTAAAAACAGGAACACATTTGCTAAAAGTATAAATTCAGTGCACAATAAGATGACATCCCAAATGAGTTGAATTGAAATGAATTTAAACGTACTGTTCACTGCAGGATTGAACAGTTTGAAAAGCAATGTAAAGCAAAGATAGATCAGTGACTATGTTCTCACTTAAATGATGGTCACACCCAGCCTCAAACTTTTAAACCTTAGCTACATTACAGACTAGTAAATACAGGTACAGCATATATATAGGTTGACATTGGAAAATGGACAATGGAATAATTGGCTTAACCTTCAAAATCAAATCCGTAAAAAGGTAGTCAATTGCGAACGGTGCTGCTTTGCTGCCGTCGATGTTGGACACATTTGAGATATTGCAGCGTTGCTTCATGAAAGCAACAACCTGGATCTTAAATTCTGCAGCTTAGTTCTTGCATTGCGGCATGATATTGGGATGTAAAAATTCTCTTCACTTAAATGGTTTATGCTCAAGTACAGTATAAGCACTACCTGTATAGAGTTGCAAAGGCCTCCACACTAGATGCTTCTACTTCGGATTAGTAAATTCAGTAACCTTCACCTGCAGCCTGTGGGTTTTGAGGTTCATCTTTTAGTGGAATCACAAAATATATATTTTTAATGAGAACATTAAGGTTTTGCTCTTAGAGTTATATAATACTTACAGTAATTATATTAGTCAGATTAGTTCCAACATGCAGAAACTCAAATTTGACCCACACTTGAATCAGACACCCGCATGGACAAGGCTATCAATCTAAATGCCTGAACCTCAAGGTGGACACAGAATTAAAGTTTTTATGCAATTTGACTCAACTTCCACTCCAGGGCAAACACTGGTCAATAAGTGGCCAACAGTACAACACCTGTTATTTGAAGAAAGGACATGTCAACATTTAAATCCAAGCATTTCAAAATCCCCATGCAGACCTTACCTGAATCAGAACATGCATGTAAACAAAAAAGCTCATCAAATCCATCAGGACAATCCAACTTCCCATCACAAAGTTGTGACTGATTGACACACAGTGATGTGCCTTCACACATGACAGAGGGACCTGGACAACTCCTTTCATCTGAGTTTTTATCCAAAGGAACTATAGCAGCAGAAGCTGGAAATCCCAAGGAAGAAAGTTATTAGATGCGAAACGGTATGAAACAGTCACGCATATGTTTCAGTTGAAGCCCATTATATACTCACGACAGTCTGCTTCATCAGTGCCATCTGCACAGTCTCTCTCGCCATCACACAGGAAGCTTTCAGGAATGCAGCGAGTCCTACCGTCACAATGATGGCTGCAGCTTTCACTGGGTGTCAAGCAGCCCATTTCATCAGAGCGATCCTGACACTGAGGAGTCCCATCACACACCTGCTTCTTGTCTATGCATTTCCTCCCATGAGCACAGTGGAACTGATCTATAAACAGACCCGCTTAACTTATTCTATGAACTGGATTACAGAACACATTGATGTTTGTCTCTTCCATTCATAAATTTCAGTTCAACAAAGTAGTTAACAGCTTTATGTAGATTCCCAATTCAACCACAAAAACACTTCAAGCTAGAGATGCAAATGGATCTGCACATTATTCCAGCAAAATCAGTTTCAATTCTGATATCGCAGAAGGCTAAAAATGTGCAAACAAGCCTCTAATCAACCCAACCTTAGAACCTTAAGGGGTGGGGCTGACCTGCTATAGGAGAGTTATGTAAATGTGTTGGTTATATGATGTAGCAAAAGCTATGATTTGAAAACGGGTTGATTTAAAATGGTTCAATTCCATTTATGAACGGTGTGGATTTGGACAGTGGACGTATATTACAGTTTAAATCTGCACTTAAATTCAAGCCTTTTAAATTAGAAAAATGTGAACCCTTTAACAATATACAACCGTATAACTGCAATACTGATGTCATGCAGCCCAACCTCAAGCAATTCACAAATTACTGCTGTAACACCATTATGCAGTTTACCTGCTCTGCACTGATGTTCGCATCCTTCCTCATCAGAACCGTCCATACAGTCCACATCGCCATCGCACACATGATTAAGCAGTACACACTCCCTGTTGTCCTTACAGGGCTTTGAGCCCAAACGACATCGAAAAGCCGTTGCACTTGTCTGTGCAACAATGGAACAAGCCACCTCATCAGAGCCATCAGCACAGTCAGGCTGCCCATCACACACTTGAACCCTTTCAATGCACTTCCTCCTATCCCGACACAGGAAGTCACCTAGATGAAGAAAGTCACAAGACATGAACACAATGTTTAATCAATTTCATGCTCTTTTTAAAGTAAATGTTTTGCACCATGTATGGATAAACATTTCGCCAATGCTTCTACTGTAGAAAAAGTACATGTTGTAACCAGCCTATGGCTTTATTTACCTTGCTTCCTGCAGATATTTTCACAGGATGCCTCATCTGATCCATCAGGACAATCGTTAGTTCCATCACACAGCTGCATATGCGAAATGCAGACCGATGTTTCTGTACACCATACAGAGGGACTTCTACAGGTCTCTTTAGTAGGAGAAGCATTCTTGAAGGATTCATCTGTGAGGGAGAAAGAATTCCAAAAGCATATTTCTACATTAAAACTCCAGACTGGTACCAGGAAGAGTCACCACATCTGCATCTAAAAAACACAGACAGACCTCCCAAACCACCATTATACATGGACACCAATATGCAGCCTCACAAACCTATTAAAAGTTCCCTTGGTCCTACACATGAACATCTCGATCATTGGCTCAAACAACCACTAACTTGAGTTGACCCTTTTTACAGGTGAAGTTAAACATTCCCTTCACTGAATCAGCATCAGGAGTGTATAGCATCCAAGCCCTTTACCAGGTCCTCCAACTGTCTAGACATTTTTAGGGCTCATGTTCCTGTAATACCCTATTTCAGGGGTTTATATTCATTCATATGTATGGCATGACAACAGCTTTTGTGTTATTTTACTTATTTTCTAGGCTGTAAGAGTTTGCTTGAGTTACTCTGCAACACAATGGTCAACATTCTTTATAAATAAATTAGACCAGCCACCAATGAACAAAGTAAACATGAGAATTTGAAACGCTTATTCGGTGTGATCTCTTGACAGTTAAATAATGGAAAGCAACACTTGCTCCACAAGCTACTTAAAATAAACCATCATCCTTGTAAATTTAAGACAATGCTGCATTACTGACCTTGTTTGACTTCCTTCAAAGCAATGGTAACTCCAACAACACCCCTCTCCATTGCAACCACCCTAATGCGTGTCCCATCCTGCCGTTCCCACAACGTGATCACTTCATTGAGCATGGTCACCATGTAGGGCTCATAGGAAGCAACAAGCATGCCTGGAACAGTCCATTTTTTACCAGCAGAATATTTTCTCATCTTCAGAAGACTCAATACTTGCAGCTCTACAACAGTGAAAGAAATTATGTATGATCAGGTGTTGCATGTCCAAGCTTTTGAACTCATAATACTGAAAGCTGGTACAAACCATTGTGTAAGTTCCAAAGGAAGCCGTTTGCTTTTCTGTCCAGGACAATTGTGTTTACACTTTTCTCTTCAAAGCTGTAGATAGCCTTAGCATTCCCACCCATCAAGCTTAGCCTCATTTTGATGATCTGACCGTCTTCTAGCCAGTATAACTGGCCTCGTTGCCAATCCACAAAAATGTCACTGATCGCTCCACTTGCCTGGTACAACTGCTTAGAGATGCTCTGATCAGGCAGTATGATGTGAGTGACTCCAATAGATAGCCGATCACAGGAGACCCAGTACACGTTCCCAGACTTCTGATCAACTTTTAAAGTGCATGCTAGGAATAATCACAATTAAGGAACATCGAACATGTCAGATTTAGCTCAGACAGACCAAAGACCGACCAAAAAAAGCAGTTACATGCCATACCAGGTTTCAGTGTTGGAATATACTCAGAGTGGTCCTCGGTGAGGAGTTTAGCTTTCACATGGCCAGTGCCATTGGCCCAAATGATCCATCCCCTCTTCCAGTCCATGTCAAAAGCCTGAATATCCTCTTTTGAGGTGAGGAGTAGAGACTTCACAGGATTCTCTGTTGTATACTCCAGTGTGAATATGCTTGTTGAAGTAGCATAGGCAAGCTTAAAATCTATTGCAGAAGTTTAAAGGAGGGAAAAAAGAAAAACCTGACTGACAAATGTACATTAAAAAAAAGAAAGAAAAAAGATCTACCACATACTTTCACAAGAACCTTCTGCCAACGGTAGTGTCTTCTCAGGGCAGAAGCAGGTGAACCCACCACGACTGGCAACAGAGGGGGAGCACAGACGACAGTCTGATTTTCTACATGGAGAAGAACCTAGAGCACAAATTACACAATGATCCTTCAGGCTCTAATAAAACAAATGAAAACTGGCACTACTGTAGACACCAATTTACCTCGAGGCTGCTGGAGCTCATGATATACTGTTAGGATTGGCAGTGCTGCTTTCAGAATAAAGTTCTTTTGTTCAGGTTGGGTCTGAGGAGCTTGCCACAGACTCTGGTCATCAGCCCAGTAAAACAATCCATTGAACACAGCCAGGTTCTGAGCAGACCATCCTTTGAAAAACTCTTGAAATGTGTGGCGTCCAGAGCCGTCCACTCTCACGGTCTCAATTGACTGCAAACATTAATTTAGCAAGAGCTTACACTTTTTAATAACCATGGACATTACAGTTGTGACCCCACAGACAGCACTAGCTTAAACAATGTTTAAGAAATTTCAGAAGTTAATAAGCAGCTTTAATTTAATTCTCTATATATCTCTATCTATGAAAAATAAAAACAACTCCTACATCCAACTGTAAGCAGCAGGGGAGGGGACTACAGGACCAGTGTGCATCACTTCTCTAGGCCAATATTCTACAAAGATGACCAGTATGGATTCAAAAATATGTAATAGACCCTTACCATTTTGAAGTCGCTTATCCAATATAATCTCCGAACTGCTACATCCAAAGTAAGGCTTCTCGGCAACTGAGCAGTTACTACAACCAGGCTTGTACGCATAGAGCCATCCATGCCTGATCTTTCAAGAGTTATGGCATCATTTGCTCCCTTATTTAGCCAAAACATGGTACTACAAGACCGATATGCTGCATTAGTATTACAAAATTATCTTACAAAAGAACAGAAGCAGTGTGGTTTTAATTTAGTTACACACCAAGTACACCGAACGCTGACACTCACCTTTCAGTTGGCAGGAGAACCAAATCTGTTGGGTCTGTATCTTTGGACATAACTATAGCTACAGCATTACCATCAGTTGTCCCAGTGCAAATACTTTTTAGTTTAAAGTTGGCCCAGTAAAGTTGCCCACTGAGCCAGTCAACAGCTAGACTGTTAATGCCACCATGTCCTAAACAAAAAAAGTAAATACTATCAAAACACTACATGTTCTAGTATAAGAAAATTACAAGCTATTACCAAATACATTGTTTGAAACAAAGTTAAAAAGGACCATAGTTAACCATATACAGTCCTATAAGCCCAGCTAACCTGAATAAAGCACTCTGCTCTTCTGATCTTCTGCCTTGTAGATGTTTCCATTTCCATCAGCCCAATAAAAGAGATTCTTCACAAGATCAAATGTAAGGGCAACAGGATCACTGACAATTGTAAAAAGGGTTTCGAATACTCTGTCTTGGGCATTGATGAAGCCAATTAGTCCATTCTTGGCAGTAAGAAGTTTAGTAACATTTCCTGAAAAAGCAAAATTGTAAAATTAGACCATGTAAAAAAAACAAAAAAAAACAGCTTTTTAAATATAAGGTTTGAGAAATTACCTTGAGCCTGGCACATATCACCCTGAAGTTTGAAACCTGGTTGACATCGACACTGAAAAGATCCTTTGGTATTGATGCATGTGTGCATGCAGGGCCCATAAGGCTTAGCGCACTCATCAATATCTGCAAAGCAGGAGAAATGCCCACACAGGTCTTGAGTAACTCAAAGTACAGTTTGAAAGTTCTGTTCACCCTTTATAGTGTCAATATTTCTGTAGTTATGCCAAACCTGAAAGAACTTACCTCGACACTTGGCCCCATTTGAAGAGAGGTTCATGCCACTAGGACATGAGCACAGCGCTCCCCAAAGCTGGTCCGTACATGTGTGACTGCAACCACCATTTTTCACTCCACACTTTTTACCTGAGATCAAAGCAATGTGTGCCACTGTCAGTAAGCTGCATATCTTCACAGTAAGTCGTAGAAAGAAAAGTCTATACTACAAGGCCAAATGGACTAAACTGTGTTCCCACTGTTCAAATATGAACAAACTCTTTGAAAGACATCAAGTTTCACATAATGCTGCCTTCACATGCTATGGCAAAGATGATCCTTTTCATTTGTAAATTGGAAATTGTGTGCATTGTATTCAAGTGCTTTTGTTGTGATGAAGTGAAACATGGCAGACCAGGAGTTCATCCTGATGTGTAGTGGGTAAAACCATTTTAAACTTCCCAATTCATCTGCTACTGCAAGAAGAGGATGCATTAATACCATAGGATTAATAGGCTACAAACTATCCACTAAGAGCAAAAAGTTTAGTAGGATGCAATGCTCAACATTCATGATTCTTTCGTGGCTGTCCACCATGTTGAAAAGTCAAAGTTTTTCATCTCAGCAGCTTGTGCATCAAAACTATCTCCCAGTTCTTCAGTGGAAATTACAATGTGAGGGGGCATTTATGTGCAATTTTCAAATTGGTTACAGGTATTTACTGTAATTCCCCACAGCATGTGAAGGCAGCATTAAACTGCCATTCATAAATTAAAATTAAAACATGACCCAGACATACCACAAGTAACTGGCTCATCCCTCCCATCAGAGCACTGAGCAATGCCATCACATCTCTCCCTCAGGGGCAGACACATTCCATTTGGACAGCGCACGTTCAGATTTCCACAAGGTCCTGAGCAGTTAAAACACTAATGTTCATGTTGTGCATTCACAAGCATCCAAACGGGTGAATTAAAAAAAATAAAAAAATTGGTTCCACAGCAGCTCACCACAACCATCTTCATCTGAGCGATCTCCACAGTCATTCACCCCATTACAGCGGCGCTCCAGAGGGATGCAGATCCTGTTCCTGCATGCCCAGTCACCGGGAAGACAGCCTGAACTTTGGTTGCAATTTAGTTCATCTGACCCATCGGTGCACTGAGGTCGTCCATCACATACTGCTGCCTTGGTCACACACATGGTGGCATCAGCACACTCAAAGTCCTCCTGTGGGCAAGCTGAATGAACCAATAAAATGCAAAAAAAAAAAAACACTATTAGGACCAATACTGAAAGATTAAGTGGACACATTCAATATTTTGAGTTATAATAAATTCAATAAAACCTCAAATTACACATGGCAGATTTGTTGAACTTATGGCCCATACTGAGCTATTAACAGAATTACATTGCACAGCAAGACCACACAAAGCATTCACAATCTAATACAAAATCATTTTCTACATTAGAGTAATTATGACATGATAATTAGGACATTGGGAGATTGAAAGGTGTATCACAGGTTCAGTTACTCTCAAACAACTTTATTGGGTAAACAGTTCTTTTGCTCATTAACACATAGCTAGCCAGCCAATCACATTGAAGCAACTCAATGAACTTGGGCATCTAGACATTGTTCCTGAAGCTCAAACTGAGTAACAGAACATGAAAAAGGGGGATAAGTAACTGAGTGGCATGGTTGTTGGCACTACAATGGGCTATGGTTTACAAAAGCTAGGCAGCAAGAGGTCTACACAAAATTCTGGAGAAAGGAAAATTTAGACCAGGACTGGTTTTAAAAAAATTTTGTTTCTTGTGGTAACACCTACAGCAATCCATCTCATCCGAGCCATCCAGACAGTCTCCACTTCCGTCACAGCGCCACTTCCGCGGAACGCACTGTCCATCGTCGCACTGCCAGTGTTCATTCCCGCACTTCTCAGCGACACCTGGAAGAAGACCCGACCATGACGCAGGAAATTGACAGCGCGAGCCACTAACACGGAAGTACACCTACGGCTCCAAACAAGCATTTTCGCGCCAAAACGAGGCTCCCCTCAGCGTCCTTTTAAAAATGTGCTATAAAGCTATAAATATAACAATCCACTCTCTTGATAATCATTTTATGAAGCAATTCATATGGTTATTATGCACACTTCATTAGTTTGAGTGCAAAAATACAAGCCAAAAAAAGACTGCCCTGAGAATATCTTAATGTGAAGATTTTTTTTTTACTGCCCAAGAGCTTTATTGCTTATTTACGTTAGTGATGGAAACGGTTACCTGTTGCTAGTAACGTACTCAAGACTGCAATCACTGTAGAGAAGTGCAGCAAGGCCATGGCCACCCCGAAGAACCGTTTGGGCCAAACAAGCGTCATTCAATGAGCAACTGTTTTATGGGTTCACGAGCTGGGCGCGTCCAATCAAGCGGGTTTACCTTTTGACGCGTGGGAAGAGGCGGGGTTAAAGCTGTATAGCAACTGCACAATTCTACGATATTAAGTTTGGATGGGCAATATAGTGTAGTATTAAGGTGAGATGTAATACTAAGACAAGTATCCTGATACCAGTACTAATACTTTTGACAGTAGCCTTAGGGGTAGTCCATAGGGGAACTGTAATTTCCACAGTGAAAAATCAATGTGTACAATGGAAAAAAATATGTGTAAATTTTAAACTGGAATGTTAAATAAACCACCACGCCAGACGTAATTGGAGTCTTATGAAAACATAGTAAAGGAATTGCTTAATATCAATGCTTGTGTGATCATCCATTACTTCAACAGATGGATGTTTTGGAAAGTGTTAATACTTATACAAATGTTTTACACATTTATCACATAATTAATACTTTTCACCCCTTATTTTACAACCCTTGCCCTTTCACAAAAAACCATAGCAACTCCCTACCTCATCTCTACTGAGCATATGAACTTTTTAATCCCTCTGTTGAAATTCGTAAAGTGCAATGTTAGCCTTAAATCATTGAGTGTTTTTCTTTTTCAGAGTCTCATCCTGCTTTTCTTTCTTTTATTATTTAATTTTGAAATCCATTGATTTTCAATCTACAACAATGAAACTAATATTAGACAAAAGTGCACTTTATATTAACAACTTTGAACACCCCATTTGAGCACATAGACACATAATGTAATGGACTTTCAATAAATTGCATGGCTATTTCTTGACAAATGGCATGAGTGCCACAAAATGACTGGTCAGAGAAAGGTAGTACTTCAGCTAGAATAAAAGACTGAGTTGCCCCAGTATCATGGGGTATCAGAAACTGGAGTCTGTTCTTCATCTACCAAAGACACAATGCCTTGCAACACAAATGCTTGAATTTCCGTCTACACCAATTAAACTAATATCAGACTGAAGTGCACTTTATATCAATAGCATTCATTATTTTCATTCCACAATTCTGTAGAAACACAATATTCTTACATGTATGCAGACGCACATGCTCTTGTCCAGTTAGTTTTAATAACTGTAAATAAATGTAGGCAAATACAGCATTATCAGTCTTGCCCAGGCTCTTATTGATGTAATGTCACATTTTCCCATTGTTAATTGAATGGGCATTGGTAAGATAAGATGCTTTATTTGCACAAATACTAACATTCTTTGCCAAGCCAGCTAGCTTTATATAGTAGGATTGTTTATTCTATTTTTTATCTTTACACACAGAAGGGTTTTGTCATGCAGAAACCAGATCCTTTAAAAAAAACAATGTCTAGAAGCCTTGTCTTAATTTGATTGTGGTTTACATCTTGTCATAGAAATTTTCAAAACTAAATTCTTGATTTGAACAAAAAAATACAATGTTCTGAGAATTATTGCACACATTGCTCATCTTACTACATATGATAAGTGGAATGCAGCTGATGTTTTTCAATTGCTGAAAAAGGTTATGTTGGTCACTCTGGGTTATCAACCAGTGTTTCTCCTGGTGCAGGTGGGTCCAGACTTTGGGTAAAGGCTGGTCCATAAATCTGAACAGCTGGAGTTTGGACAGGCGTATGTGAATCCTGTCTGGTGAAACGATGTCTTAGGGTTGTCTGGATTTGAGAAAAGGAGACAATTAATTAAATGACATCATACATTTAGATCATTTCAGCAGCTGCTAACACCAGATTTATAGGCTGAGCACTAGGTGCAAGAAATGGAAATCAATTACCTGAGAAAAATGTGTGTTTTGCTTTTATAATATAAATTGTATGGATTCAAACATCATATTAATGCCAACAATGGAATAAAATAGTTGCAGTATGTGTGGATTTATTATGTTTTCCACTTGAAGAAATACAGGCCAAAAGGAAAGGTCAATAAGAGCCCATAGGTTCCAGTTAGTACCTAGATCTTCCCATTTGCTTTTCTTTATTTCTAGACTTATTAGCACTGTTAAGTTCTGTATAAACCAGGGATGTACAACTCCGATACTGGAGGGCTGATGTACAGCACAGTTTGGCAGTTTCTATACTCAAACAAACCTACTAAATCTGGCTATTAATGGATGAGTTGAATCAGGTGTGCTGGGACAGGAAAATGACCAGACTATGTTGGACACTGCCCCTCCATGGCAGAACACATGCACCCCTGGTTTAATCTAACAAGAGTCAGAATGGGAGAAAAATATAGCGTGACTGCCCCCTGTAGGAAGTTGCTGAACAAAACATAAATGGGCATTGTAATCCAGTTTTGGGAAACATGAGAATAACCGAGCATCCAAAGTATATACAGTCGGGTTCATAAAAATTGGGGTCCACAGCTCCACATCTTGTTCGTTTCATTTCAAATCCATTGTGGTGGTGAGTAGAAATGATTAGAATTGTGTCGATGTCCCAATATTTATGAACCTGACTGTAATGTCTGTACATGAACACCTGATCAGTCAAAGGTAAATGGTACTACAGTGATAGAGAAGTGTGAAGAAAAATGATATTTCTTATGGGAATTACACAGATCCCTACTTTTCAGGCATACGTAGCCTGACAAGATCAAAGTGAGAGGTACCTGTTTTTCAAAAAACAACCAAAAAAAATGTATTTCATTGAAATGTAAGATGCATACCACCGGGGGGTATCTGTAGATTCCAGCAGTGTTAATGCTGATTGGGACTGAGCTCTGAATTTCTGCATCTTGCGTGTTCACAATTCTCAGGAAGAGTTCTGCATTGTCCAGCTACAATAGTGAGAAACACATTTAGGGACACTTCAGCAATGGTCATTATTTGTAAGGCTTCAGGACTGTTATGTCAATTAATATAAACCTGCATAAACATGTATAAAGGCTTATTCCAAGTGTCAGATGTTATAAAAGCTAATTTATCTAATTAATTTCAGCTATGACAATTGACACTTTAAGACTTTATAAATGTTTTGTATGTTCATTTCAGTTGTCATGAAAGATTTTTGTACAGTACTGTGCAAAACTCTTTATAAAAATATAATTTAATTTTTCCTCTAACAAACATTAACATGAGTATATTTGTAAATACCAGTAACACAGTAAACACTGACTCTGTGTATAAATGTGTTGGTTTAACTATTTCCAGACTCCTCCTCATGGAAGCCCAGTGTTATTTGTAGTTGCCATCAAATCCCTTGTTTGGCCTCATTCAATCCTTCCTTCCATTAAATCAAGTGCTGCTGGAGTTTGACACATCCATGGCTGGAGGCCTGGAGAGGAGATCTGGAGTTTTTCTAACTAGCTCAAAACATATCAATGACTTTTACACATCTTTTCCTCTGATTTACTGCTGTGTTTATTCTCATGTTAACTTGTGTTTTTGCTGTAGAAAGACTCTCAAAGCTAAGATAAATAGCTTTAAACCATTTTCCTAGGTGCCCAAGACTTTTGCACAGTACTGTAAGAGGTAGCTGTATAAATACAGACCTTCAATGAAGTGTTACAGTATATATTTCAGTCATGTCGAAAATTAAATAATACAATGCACAATTAAACTATGTATATGACCTTAAGAAATGGGAAAAATAAATTTAAGTCATGCATGATGGTCTGGTTGTTACATGGAAAATTATGAACACAAATCAAGGCAAAATAGAATCATCATTAGAAATACAAACAACTCTACTCTGAGATCAGTGTTGCCCAAAAACACGACTAGTTCTGAATGCATATGCATTGTGTGTGAATAAACCTGTGGGACAGCATTGACTTCTGCCCCTGTCATTGAGGGTTTGGCTGGAAGGGTGCGGACAGGGATTTTCCATCTGCCCGTAATGACGCGAAAGTCATGGTCAAAGATGTCCAGCTTCACCCAGCCACGTGGAGCTAGATGGGTCACTTTCTGTCCATGGATGTCATATCCTCCTGAAGCCTGCACCTCCATCACTAGAGAGACTGATGGAGCAGGCTGGACCCTAAATGAGGTGGATTATCACATCTGGTTTCATTTATTTAACTCTACCTTTCAAAAGTTTGGAATCACTTGTCATATTTAATTTTTACTGTTTTTTATACAACATTTTATACAACAGGTTTCAAAGTGATAAACTAAGTGGCATTTTTTAGATGTTTTCAAAATTTTGGCCAGACATAACATTAATCTACTCATATATTATCATATTTTGTCTAGTAGTCAATCTTAAGATTGATTTTTAATATTAATCCATTATTTATATAAATTAATGAATGTTAATATTAAGAAGTCATATTTAAAATCCTATTAACTAGTCTGAAATAATATGATTATGATTGAATAATATTAATGTTTGCAACTTCCTAATATATATTTGGCATGTGAATTAAGTATTAAGTATTAATATTACATTTACGTTATTATTACGTTTTTTTAATAGTCGATTCACTGTATGTACAGGACAACAGGTAAATCAAAATGCTATTTCTCTCACTCAATTAAATTTAAGT
>JBBIGC010000036.1:2030640-2041618 GCA_037576955.1 Lepidarchus adonis
TTCATTTTCAGAGTCTTACACAGCTGCTTAGAGGAACCCATGGTTGTTGAGTGTCCACACGTGTGTGCACAAGGTTTGAATATTCAGAGTATTTGCATAGCTTTGAAATTGGCACCAGCTGACATTTACTAATAACAGCTGTTGCCATGCATCAGATTTAATGAGCTGATTAAGGTCTGAAACCTTGTAAAAAGAATCTGAGACTTTAGGGCAGCCAAACTTTTGCACAGTGCCATAATAGTTTTCATTTTTACATTTTGTTTTTGGCATAAAAAATAACTGTGCATCAATGTTTGCTGAAAATATTGTGTCCTAGAGAGACCACGTTAACACTCGTTCAATTACAAAATGACCAAAATCAGTTATTTACCAAGAGGCCCCCAAACTTTTGCATAAGACAATATATATATAAGCTACTTTGCTTCAGGGTCATGGGCATCAAAGGCTCATTGTTGCGTGTGGGAAATGAAGGCTAGTCAACTAGTCTGGTCCAATCCCATAGATTAGCTATTGTGGTTTATATTTATTAATGTTGACTATGATAGACAGTTCACACAGAGCTCCATAGTGAGAGTTGTTTCCATAGCTAGTATTCATTATTAGGCAGGTGGTGTTAATGTTAGGGCTTATTGGTGTAGTGACTGTAGTGGGGAAGTACTATTTATTTGTATAGATTCCTGTAAATCAGAATGTGTCCTACACTTCATGTTCATGAAGGGCTTAATGACATTTGAGCAGGCTGACAGAAGTTCTGGTAAGGTAGTTGTATGGAAACTGTGTAGGCCAGCTGGGCGACTAGCGATGAGTTCTAGTGTTTGTTAGCAATGCTAACCCTAATGCTAATCCTAACCCTAACCCTTGCCGCTGCGGTTCTAAATTAAAGAAGCACTCAAGTTTGGATGCTAAAATATATTTGCTGATTGACAACCTGAGCACATTTTTAATTGTCAATTAATTTCACTTTGCAATAAACATGGCTAAAAATAACACAATCAAGCTATTATTGAGTGGTGCACATGCTGATCTTACCCTGGTACTGCTTGCTTAGAGGCAAGGACAGCCTGTTGCCTTTGGTTGTGCTGAGGAGGGTGTGTGGATAAACTGAAGGGCTCACAGTAGACTAGAGGCAATACAGAGGGGCTTCCCAAACACTGGTCCCCACTGTACAACCCAACCATCAGACGACAAACTCTGTACAATGGGCACAAGCCCAGCAGGAAATCATAAAACACCACAAACCCTGCCCTGCAACAGTAAAATAAAAGTCAATGTGGATTTCTCCATGTTGTTGTTCTTCCACGCTTCCCATCATTGAATATGTTCATGTTCAATAATAGTTTGGTAAAAGATCAAATATACATATAACTCCAAATAAGGTAAGATTGGTCTTTGAAAATGAATTAAAGTAGGAAGGATCATGTAGCTAACACATACTAGAAGCTTAATCCCCACTGTCAGGAAACAGCATGCCTGAATCATTGTACATACAAACTTACATTGGATCATATGGAGCAGGACCCAAACCCTCTGATACATCCATGGGATTTTTGAGGAGAGGTGGTGTATGTGACCTTGGGTCCTCCTACAAAGATCAAGATGATTATTATTACAATGGCAAATGTCAAATGACACAAGAAATAGCAAAAAATAAAATTGTATTTCATAAAATGTTTACATGTTTATATTTATTAAATGATGAAATATTGAAGAGATAGTTTGGCCAAAAGTATGGTTGATTGATTGATTGATTGATTGATTGATTGATTGATTGATTGATTGATTGATTGATTGATTGATTGATTAATAATACACCTTTGCCTGAAAAAAAGAATTGTTGCTCTACATAAAGATGGCCTAGGCTATAAGAAGATTGCCAACACTCTGAAATTGAGCTGCAGCACAGTGGTCAAGACCTTACAGGACAGGTTCCACTCAGAACAGGTCTTGCCATGTTCAGTCCACATATAGTGTAATATCCAGAGGTTGTCTTATGAAAAAAGTGAGCGCTGCCAGCATTGTAGAGGTGGGGGGTTCAGCCTGTCAGTGCTCAGACAACACATTGCACACCGCATCAAACTGGTCTGCATGACTGTCATCCCAGAAGGAAGCCTCTTCAAAAGATGATGCACAAAAAAACATGCAGTTTGCTGAAGACAAGCAGACTAAGGACATGGATTTCTGGAACCTGTGATCTAATGAGACGGAGATAAACTTATTTGGTTCAGATCGTATATAAAAAAAAAGTTGTAATTTTTTGCAGCCCAGTGGTTGGGGACCACTGCTATAGAGCATCTGTGGGGCATCCTCAAACAGAAGATAGAAGAGAGCTATGAGATGTCGTCATGGAGGAGTGGGAGAGGATTCCAGTGGCAACCAGTGAAGCTCTAGTGAACTCCATGCCCAAGAGAGTTAAGGCAGTGCTGGAAAATAATGGTGGCCACAAAATATTGACCCTTTCTCATTTTCACTTGGAGGTGTAATCACTTTTGTTGCCAGTGGTTTAGACATTACTGGCTTTGTGTTGAGTTATTTTGAGGCAAGAGCAAATTTACATTGTTATACAAGCTGTACAATGACTACTTTACATTGTATCAAAGTGTCATCTCTTCAGAGTTGTCCCATGAAAAGATATAATATTTAGAAAAATGTGAGGGGTGTACTCGTTTTTGTGAAATACTGTATGTGCCCCATTGCAGATATACTCCTGATTCTCAAGACACATATATTCTTCAGGTGTGGGTCAGTGTCACAAACCATGAGAGCAAATCTCTTTTAAATGACCTAGTGATGGGTAGGTAGGTATCTAGATGTATGAATAATGGTGAAACACTAATATATAGCTCTGTTATCCTCTAAAGAATCATATGGACTTCAAACATTGGTCCTCAAACATGTCTGGGTGGATTTAAAATGAGTGGGGTAAGTAGAAAATGTTGTAAACCTTTGCTTGAAGTTGATCACTACATGTATTTTGCATCAGAGGAGGAAACATTGCTAAGGTTGGCTCCTCGTTTCTCCCTCTAATCAAGCTCTTTAGATGATTAATCTCAGTCTCATGTTTCAACAGGTCAATGTCCGTCTTCATTCTCCTCATCTCCTGTTCAGTAGGCTGACCTAAGGAAATCACACACAAAGATCATGGACAAGTATCACATAAGACTGCTGCCAAATAAACCATCATACACAGTTCAGAACAGCATTTAAAGGACTGTGATCCTACAGTTTGTAGTTGTTCTGGGTAATGCAGATCTTCTTTTTCTTAACTGTAGTCTCAGGATTTCCTCCTCCAAAAGCTGGTTTTCAAACTCTGTGGATATAAGCTCTCTGATGAAATCTGCTCTATTATTCTTTGGTCCTGTTGCAGAAAACAATAGAATAATATCACAGCAGAAATATTCCAAGTAGAATTGTGGTACACTAGCAGTTTTTACTATACAAACATTCTTAACTTCTTAAATGTCTGTCAATACAACAGTATTTAATCTGGTTTTTGACTTTATCTATTGGTCCAGTTGTCATAAAATGGTGTGGAGGGCAGCTGTAAAGAAAAAAATCAAAAGAATTATGAGATTTTAAGAAAGAATTGGCCGTTGGATATAGTACTTGGCCCACGGTTTGTTCTCTCTGTGTAATGAGTCTTGGACTGTGATGGTTTCCCAGGGTCCATTTCCACTTTGAGGGCTTCATTTAACAAGTCCTGCAACTGAGCCAATATCTGAGGATCCTTCCCACCATTCTGTAGGTAGGAGAGATTGAGGGTACTGTGGAAGAGATGACCAGATTACATAAAATCACTTTTATTTCATGAATCAGCTCTGTTTGCAGCTCTGAGTTAGTCAAAGAAGTGTGTCTGAAACTTGAACCTATCAGGAATCCTCTCATCCATGAAAGCAGTACCTGATTTCTGTAGAAAGGTCTCCACCCCCATATACAGGTATGATGGTTACTCTCTCTTTAGTTTCAGGTATATGCAGGTGTGTATTGCTGCTTTGGACAATGTCTTGCCTATGAGATAAGAAGCGAGTCATGTTATTGGTGGTTGGTGTAAATGGGCACTAGTTGAGGATTTTTGACCTCTCTGGTGAAAATATGTTACTGCAACTTGAAGAACATTTTTGTACCCTCAGAGATAAATGTAGGTGACTTGGCATTAATAAGAAAAGTATCAAAATACACTGGGTCCTTGGGTTACGACGGAGCTCTTTTCCTCAGCGTGTGTCGTAGCTCAAATTTTGTCGTAAGTCGAAACTTACATAAGCGCCTTTGTGACTTAAATGTAGCAGATACGTAGTACAGTAATGAAGTGAACAATTACTGACCTTTATTCCTGTGGTAAATACGTAAATAACAGCTCCTGAACCATAATGTTCTTTTGTGAAAAATATAAAAATGTATGTATGGGTAAGATACGCTTCCAGAACAGGAACACGGTGAGAACGTTCAGCTCATCAACTCAATCGGCAACAAGCAGCAAGCATCTCAGAGCTTATCGCGTTCGCACACATACAACTCGATTTTTTTGCAGCTCAGCTCAGTGTCTCTATCACAGCCCCATATTACCGTAAAGCATTTAATAGGCGTTCAACTGCATTCTACTACCATATATATATATATATATATACTACCAAGTCGAGTGTGTCGTAACCCGAGGACCCCCTCTATTCTCTAGCAATATGTAATTTGCAACAATAGATAATGTAACATACATATAAAGTCTAGTTTAAGTACTGTCAGACATGCCCCCAGTATTCAGGTATCCAGCCCACCCAGCCTGTTCTTATTGTGATCCTTAGATTTTAGATTGTAAAGATGTTACTCCAAAAGACTCCCACCAAGTCTGACCTGATGACTCTGACTACATTTACATTGTCTTTATACAATTTGAGAAAATATAACACACACATTTCAGACATTCATTCAATTTACTTGACTAATACAAAATTGCACACTGTAAAATTGCTCTGGAAAAATTACAGGAGGTCAGTCCATAAAGAATGTAATGAAATATTTAAATATGATAAGAAAACAATAAAAATAACTGGAAAACTAACCCAACAAATATGTTTCTTAACAATAACAGGAAATTATCTCACACCCTTTAGAAGAAACTGATTGAGACTCAATCAGATTATGATGTAGATGATCCACGAGCGACTCCAATAGTGTGGTGTTCCTCTGCTCCTGGTCTTTAAGATCAAACAGCATTTTCTCTAGTTGAGCCACTTTCCTGTTTTGAGTAGCCAGCTCCTGAAGATTAATCTCTGCAGTCAGTAAAAACAAAAATGTTGGTGCTAATAAAACATAGCTTATATTCATAGCATATGCTCAATCATACAGTCTTTTAGCTCACACCTGTTATCTTGCCAACCCTGTCTCTCACCATGCAAGATTGCAGAACAGATTTCCTTCCATGTTATTTACCTCACCTCTCACCCTCTTGGGTTAGTGTTTACACTGAACGTAGCATAGAACGCGGTCAGCCGTACTAATTCTACTGCTGTAATGTTGTACTGCATTACCCAGAACTCTGCCAATCCAGTACCAACCCATGCATTACTGAAGAAGTAAATAACCAGGAGAAAACTGGTGACAGAGTAGGAGAGAGATTGGGGAGACTCACTCACCTGCAATGTCGTCAGGGAGAGCAGGAAAATGTCCACAGCATCCAGAAAAGTGTCCTTCAGTGCCTGTAAGCAGCCTGAGTAAGTGGCAGGGCAGCGTCATGGCTACTGCTACTGAGCATACGCAGGCTAATCAGAGCAATTATTTTTACAGAAATAAAGGTTTGTGAATTGGACCCAAAATGTGTGATAAACGAAAGGTGTATTCTCTGACTGGTGAACAAAAAAAGCATCAATCAATCATCTATCATCTATCAATAGCAATAACTTGAGAAAGACGCAGCATGATAATGCTGACGCTTTTACTGCTCAAATTCATCAGCCTGTAAGGAATTGTGCACGACATTAACGTATAATTCGTACATCATAAATATTTTTCTTTGAACTTTATTATTATTATTTTTATTTAAACTCTTTCATTTTTATTGTAAAAGAAATGGGTTGTCAAAGAAACAGGTAGTCCAGAAAATGGGTTGTCAAAGAAACGTCACTAATCCATTACAAGAGTTCGCCAATCCCGCCTCTCACCAAGTTTAGGACTCGGGCCAATAGGGGCGAACTAATGGGGTTTGACTGTATATACTGTATGTCTGCTTATGAGGCTTTGACTATATGTAGACTGTTGGTCATTTAAAGTGATAGATGTAATATTGTGTTTACTACTCTTTCAATAGAGTGACAATGTGCCGCCTAAATGTATAATTTCATTTAGAACTGAGCATAGCTTCGAAACACAGATACACATACCTGTATATATATGTATGGAATGCATTACTACCTCTTTTCTGTTCGTTCAACTGTTTGCTTCCATTTGATTGCATCCAATCGCTCTTTTGACTCTCAGACAGGTCTTGAATGTGCTGATCTGATCTCTTTGCTGTCTGTGCACAATTATTTAAACAATGTGGTGACAATAACAAAAAAGTAAAGGTCATAAAACATTTGTGAGGCAGTTTATGTGAGATTCTCACTGGTTCACTGTTGAGGTTTTGTAGCTGGTGCCGAGCTGTGTGAAAGTTCTGCTGGTTGGGTTGGGTTTTTCCCTGAACCCTTTCCTGCTGATGTCTTCTCCGCATTTCTCTTATCCCCTGATTCTGTAAATTAATATTACAGTGGTGCTTTTAATACAGTATTTTTCTCATGGTTTTTTATTATTACTATTTTTGAATTTTGATTGGTAAAAGTATGTGAAGCTCTATGATCAGCAGAAACTTTTTAAGTGAAATTAGCTTTAGGAATTTAGTGTTTTCAATCAATTGGATGGCTATTGAGCATGACCCTATTTTATTTTTTAAAAATACAAAATATATTTGTGAAATTGTATCAATGAATTTACAACATGAGATTTCATGATATGTCAGAAAAAAACATCTCTCATTCAGATAGATTGTGTACAAATGCAGAAAATTCTAGACCATTGTTACTTTCTCCAGTAGTGCTTGACCAACAGAGATTGCACTAAGGCAGGCAATAGTTTGAAGGGTCACAAAGCAAGTCATGGCAACTTTCAAGAAACTAAAGGCCTCTCTCGCATTATGTTCATGATCCCACCATAAGAAAAACCCAGAACAGCAGCAGTAAGTATAGGAGGGTTGTTAATAAAAATAAACTGTTCTCCAAAAAAGACATTTTTACAGTTTGTTAAAGATCACAAAAATATTCTGCGAAATTATGAGACCAAAATAGAACTTTTTGTTTGGAACCAGAAGTGCAATGTTTAATTAAAGGCAACCATTACATTGCAGAACAAGAACATTCACCCTTTTGTCTTGATAATATTATGGCCTTATTATGGACTTTTGTGAAAATCTTAATTTAGGTTGTATGTATGCAGAAATATGCAAACAGGTTTCAAATATTTTTAACCATGTGCATGTTTTCTTTAAAAACCTGGTACGAATCTCTTCGATTTGTAAATGCAATTAAAGAGGCAAAATCTATCTTTCCTTTCTTTAAAATGTATCATTGGAAGTCTAAACTAGGGATGCACTGATCTGATACTGATATCATATATCGCTCTTATACTGGCTCAGATAACTGGATCAGGAGTTGCTAACAATAGGCCAATCCAATTCAGTTCTGTTCTGTTTGTGTGCATGTATGTATGTTTTCTACTTTTAAAATCAAGTTACTGATACACATTTATTGTATTAATAAGAATGATTAAAGTTAATAGGTTTATATGTACTTGTTTTATATATATATATATATATCCAAAACAAGTACATATAAACCTATTAACTTTAATCATTATTATTAATACAATAAAAACAATTAAAAAATATATTTATTTATTTTTTACAAAGTTAGGAAAGTGTTTAAATCAAGGTGTCAACTTACACATAAAAATGATCCCAGTCTTTTCCACACAGCTAGACTATTATACATAATATTATAAACAGCTTATTAATTAAACATTGGTATCAGATCGGAATACAGTATCTACTGATGCCCAAATCCCAAGTATCATTGTCAGAACTGGAATTTAGTAGGATTGGTGCATTCCTAATCAAAACACAATAAAATATACTATACTTTCACAAAGAGTAATGCATGCAACTCCAAAAAACAGTCATTCTAAAGTTACCACACCAAGTCAGTGTGACAGGTTTCAAAGAAGAGTACCAGATTTTGAGGGAAATCAGGATCATCTCCTATACAGAACTTCTCCTTATGCTTCGCCAAAAAATGCGATGATCTGAAAGTCATAAAGCATGTGGGACACACCAGTAAATCCATTGCACCAAGAAACTGGAATAAAGGAGATAAACTATTCTGTGCAGTCCTTACACCTCAGTGCGTTGGGCTGCTATTGACAACCAATCCAAAGAACTAACGCACAGGTGCGCCACCTCGTGGACACGCATGGAATGAGCTTTCCTTGCATTAGTTGCAATATATTTAAAAATCTAATCTAATAAAAATAAATAAAATCCCACCACCGTTTTCAGCATGTAAACTTCCATCTGATAACTTAATTTACATAAATGACTACCGAGGTTTCTGACTCAATAGTATGTTCTTTGTGGCCTGAAATGTGACGGACTGCATCGTTATCCAGTGTACATCAAGATGTATAACATTTTGAACATAATTCATTATAGCTAAATCTTTTATTATAGGGGTCACGGTCTGTAATGTGAAAGCAGCAGGCGGACGTCGTATTACAAGTTCCTTGACGAAAGCTACTACGTCCTATTTATTTCTTCTTTGTTGAATGGCGGAGGAATACGCTCGTTGTTTTGATGGAGCTGTAACCCAGTTTGCAGTTCTTTCTCCGTCCGGCTCTCGTATGGGAAACAGACGGACGGTCGCGTCGACGAACCACAGCTTACGGCTTGGAATCCAAACGTCACCGAGCGTGTGACGAGTCCGGGAGGCCAATAAGGTTCGCTGGCCGTTTTGCATAATTAATTTTTGCGACGACTGACGGCAATTTTTATCCAATAGACGAGAAGCGGACACGCGTTGGCTCCACTTTGGACCAATAGGAAATTGTGGGTAGGCCATGGGGCGGGATCGTATCGCGTTCCGTGCGTTAATGTTAGGTTGTCCTCATGCGAGAGGCCGCCGTCGTCTGTTGCTGTAATTCGGGCTACAGAGGGAAAGAAAATACAGTTGGAAATTTGGTTTTTGGACACTCGAGGATAGAGGTTTCACCGTGGAGTGGACATATATTTTTGCGTGTACAGAAAGCCGGCGGCTCGTTGTTCAGGTGAGTGTTTTTTTGCTCCCCTTCATGCCCGAAGATAGAAAGTGATTTGCGAACACGTCTCTAACCTGTTTATTTTTCTGTCAAACAAAGTGGCGAAACCTGCGAGCCTCAAGTTAGCGGCATCGCCACAAAAACACACGCCTCCTTCTCAGCCAAAGCCCAGACGGCTCCATATGCAAGAAAACACTGAACGTTACTGTGTTTTTATTCGTGGCCGGTTACAGCTACATTCACGCTCCGGGTTTGTTCTCGTTTGTAGCCGCTAGCATCAGCCTCTCGGTCGGACGGCGCTTCTTCCATGCAGCCATCCAACATCTCACTTTCCACCAGTGCGTCTGCTTGAGGTAAGAGTTAGACACACACCTGCCTTTTCAAAACACATTTCTAACTCTCCCCCCAACAAGCTAGCTCTGCTAACGCTGCTTCGACGTTAGCCTGGCCTATTTTTTATGCATGGGTACATTTTTTTCTGCCCGACCACATCTGATTATCGGTTTGTTCTGCTGTCGAAGTTTTCTGAGCTTTTTAAAACCGTGAACCTCACTAATAGTGTTTGTTAGCATTAGCTTTATCTATACCCGTTTAGCTGTGCGGTGCAACGGTTTTGCGCAGATGCTCACAAACCATCGCCGCAAACATAATAAAAGCCTGTTGTAACTGAGCTGTTAAGTCATATTTAACCGAATGCCTTCCCCACACACTCCAGCGACCGAACGAGCAGCATAAAGGGATTAATTAGGCGACTGGCTCTCCTTTCCAACACGAGCCTTTACGGACTTTAGTCCTGAAACATGTGTATTAGAGGTTTTAATGCTGAAAACTGGCTTGCTGGCACATCCACGTGTGCTGCTTTCCACGATTCTCGTGAAGTAAGAAATGCTAAAATGTGACTCCGTTTTTCACTCGCAACTTCTCCTCAATTCCTGAGGTGTTTTGACTTCAGTTTTTCATCGTGGAGGTCTAAAAACAACCGTGAGTTTGCTTTGTTCTGCTCCTTTTGTTCTCTGTTCCCTAATTTTTCCATTTATTTTGTCTCCACCAGTGTGTTTGCTGGTTATTTGGAAGGCATTCTTGCTTCATTGTGGCTCGTTTCCGCTATGATAAATAAGCTTATGGCAGCAAGGCCCTCTCAGGGAATTGGCCATTTTGTCAAGCTAACGCAATAGCCCTGGATTCCAAATGTTTACTTCCACTTCCTCATGTTCACAATCGCCGTTTGCCAGGTTGTGGGCTCAGAGGACCTCACTGTCACTGAAGACCTTCAGACCTTCACTAGTGGTGTGGTGCGTCTCCTACCTGAGTGGAACCAGTTTTCAGATTAAACCGGGAACATTGTGAAATGAAAAAGCTTCTATTTGTACTTCTCTTCTCTATGAATCAAATATTGCACTTTTGCCTTGTATGATCTGTAATCTGAGAGACCATGCTCTCCGTTCTCCATTGTAAATACTGCCAGAACCTTTAACTAACCCTATATAACTTCTATATTATTTATAAGAAATAGTGGCTTCACTGCACATTGTGATTGTGATTCGTGATTGTGATTGTGATTCGTGTTTTCCGAACATTGTGAATACCACTGCACACAGTGCACCACAACGAAATTTGTGCTCTGCATTTCACCCATCACACGTGCACACGT
>JBBIGC010000036.1:2041902-2074816 GCA_037576955.1 Lepidarchus adonis
GGCAGCTATCAACAGCGCCCGGGGAGCAGTGAAGTGGGGACGGTACCTTGCTCAAGGGTTCCTCAGTGGTGCCCGGGGTGGGACTTGAACCTGCAACCTTCAGATTTCAGGGGCAAAGTCCTAACCACTAGGCCACCACTGCCCAATGCACATGCTCAGGCTTCAATAAAACTCAGCAATTGACTGAAAGCGTGGACCACTTGACCTAATTATTTTTGCTGTTGTCTGTGGGGAGCGAAGGTAGTTTTATTGTCATAGTTGAGAGAAACTTTCCTTAAATGACACTGCTAACCTACTTTGTTGGAATGCTCGATGGCATCTAGGTTGAAGGGACGTATCTCGTGGTTTGAGAACAGTGTGGAGGTTCTTCTCTAATCCCTTTTTGAGCCTGTGTTTTGCATGGTCTGTCATCAGACTTTTTGATTTCTGTTTTTCTTCACTCAGGTAACCCTGTGCCCCCCTCCCTTCCCTGTTCCATCTCCTAAGCGCCTCTTCCTGCCCCCTTCCCCTTCCAACACCCCCCACCCCACCCCTCTCCCTCCTACTAACGTTCCCTCAGAACCCTAGTCCAGTGGCCCTCGTCCTAAAGCACTGTTAGGAAAGCGGATTTATCCCCCCGTTTTCCAAGCCTCCCTCCCCTACACCTGAACCGTACCTGTCCAGGAGGAGGCTGATCAACCGCTCACTCGCAGTTCAGACGATGTCGTCCATCTTGCCGTTCACCCCACCGGTGGTAAAGCGTCTGCTGGGCTGGAAGAAGACGGCCAGTGGCTCGGGCGGAGCGGGCGGGGGCGGAGAGCAGAACGGCCAAGAGGAGAAATGGTGTGAAAAGGCTGTAAAGAGCTTGGTGAAGAAATTGAAGAAGACTGGTCAGCTGGACGAGCTGGAGAAGGCCATAACCACACAAAACTGCAACACAAAGTGTGTGACCATCCCCAGGTATGCCAATGAGTGTCATTTCTCCATGAACATACATGCAAAAACGCACCTTTTCATGCCTTCAAACATCCTTTCAAGCCTTGCTTTCTCCCCCTGCTGTCATGCAGTTTGTTTATTTAGCCGCCAAAAGTTTGAATTGGAGGTGTGTTCATCCAAACTAGCCGCTAACTGGCATATTTACTGCCTTACGTAATAACTGAATGGCGAGGGTGCACCTGCCACATTAGCATTGCTTTATTTCATTTTTTTGAATTGTCTGTGCCACCCATCCCCACACTTTCAGTTCGTCTGTCAGTTTGACGTCTTGGTTTTATTGTGCCTTTCCCATGTCACTTTATCTGCACTCATAATGTCTGCAGACGTAATCATTCTGTTAGGCATCATGAATGTTCCTACTTTAGGTTGATGGGTATTAACCTATCTAGAATGTGGGAAGAATGTGTAATCGTAGCTCTTATAGACTCAACAAATAGAAACCTTGTATTTTACAAAAAAAAAATATATTGCCAGCACTTGAGAGGCCAGCCTGTTAAAAAAACAAAAAAAAACAAAAAAAAAAACATAAGCACATTTACTTCAGTATAAACATAGATTACATAATGCACATATTCATAGATTAATATTGTTACTTTTGATGCTAATTTTAACATTCTGGTAACTGGATGAAATGAGGGATAAAGAAGAAGACTTTGTATATTAATAGTTCTTTAAGAAAAAGCATGTCCTCTGTTTTCCAATTACCATCTATTTGCCACTTTTACTTAGATAATCACAGCTACAGGTTTTCTCTGGTCAATCAGTTTCACCTTTTAGTAAGACTTTAGTCAGACTTAACAGCAAATATGACCTACATCGGCTGATTGGGGTTCTTTCATCTCGTCAAGGGAACTTACTCATTTGCGCTCCTAATTCCCTTGAGAGCCTGTCTAGAGAGATTTCACAGGGTGGGAAAGTTTTCTGCTAGTATGAGTTTCTCTTTTTTTCCCCCTTGCTCTAATCAGTCCACTAACCTTGGAGATTGGTGGGAATTGCTTTGAACATCGTTGTCTGTGCTAGTTCTTGTGTTTTATAATAACTGTCTCAAATACTTCCCAACAGAGACACATGCTTAAGGCCAAAGTGTTTAACTGTGATATATGTATTTATTAATTAAGTAGGTAAAATGGACATCTCTAGCAAAATCATGAGAGGAAAGATTCTTTTTATTTTTCCCACTAGTAGATGTATTGGCTTTTGTTTGTGGATGAATGTATCTAGTGTTTATATTATTAGACTTTTAACCAGCTTGGTTTACTGCAAGGTTTTGAAATAGTGTTCATTCCTGATTGGTTTGACTAATGGACTTCAGTGTGCTAAATGCTAAATTTGTAGAAAGGTGAGAGTTTTATAGATGCTTTAAATTGACTTTTCTAGGGATGTTAAAATGGCTAGAAAAGTGTACACAGTATAATGTAAATATTAAGCCTAATTGTCTATTGTTGTTAAATATCATATTTGCATTATCAGACTCAATCTCTGCTGCAGTTGTTTCCATTCAAAGTTTTAAGGTTTAAATTTTTGTATTGTCATTTCACTGCATGTACAGGACAACAGGAGAATCAAATGCTTTTTCTTTTGTCTCAATAAAACAAAATGGCTTAAATAAAATAATAAACAGGCCTTCCAAGGGAATATAAAAGCAAACCTATAAACAAAACCAAAAACATATGCTTCATTACTTTGTAACTGGGTTTACTGGTGGGATGTCGCTTGCTCATATGTTCCTAAATGCTACATGTTCGTGTTTAATAGCATCTATGTGCATTTATTCAGTGTTATTGTTTGTCCTGTTTTAAGGAAAACATACCCTTATCTCTGCTAATGTGACTTCCGGTTGAAGCTCCTGACAGTCCCCACTATCAGACCAGGTTCCTTTGAGAAGAAGCCCTGATAGTGTATCTGCAGACATGCCTTCAGCGAGTGCAGGGATGCAAAGAGTGGTTTTCTTCCATGATCTCTCCTAGCGAGAGCAATGGGGTTGCATTTCTAAAGCTTATTGATTGTAACATTAGCACTCTGTTGTCTGGCTGCCTCTGTGTGGTGGTATTAAGACCCCGTTTTCATCCACCTCAAAAAAATCAGTTGAGAAAGGAGACTGTACATGCACGTATAATTTTATCAATTACTGATGAAGGAAGACATAATGGCATAAAAGTCATTATTTACGTAGAGCAGATGACATTATCTTCTCAGCAGACCGGATGTAACATCAGTCCTCTAAGGGGGAGGTGGGTAATAATGATACAAAGCAGAATACTGACTGAGGTTTAAGGAAACTGAAACAGTTTTTTGCGTTAAAGCTTTTACTTTTTCAGTTTAAATAGTTAAATCTGAAGGAATTAAATGTAGAAATGTACGTTTTTTCAATATAATCTACATTTAATGGTATGTCAGGCCACATGTTAGCATTACTCTTGAATTTTGATGCTCAAGTGTTGTCGGCTCTTTTTACTTGCATTATTTCTTTTGCTTTAATTTAAAATAAATGCTTTTCTGTTATTGCTAGTTATTTTCAATCAGTTATCGCCTCTTTGCATCTTAATACTCAACACTGCTTTTCAGAACTTATTTCAGTTACTTATCAAGCAACAAAGAGCGCTATACATTAGACCCTCTCTAAAATTATAAGTTTACACCTACCCCTTACAGGATTATGAAAATGACAACTTGGCACATGTTCAGAGGACACAACCTGAGGAGGCGCCTTATCGGCCGCATTGCTCATTTTCAGCCATCATAACCCAAGATTATGGGCTGAGGACATATGGTTCTCTTGGATGCAGTGGGCCACCCCTCTATTTTAATCTCTTCTGGGATCGCTTTTGAGCCTTGGCTCTATTAGAGACCGACATGCAGTAAGGGGGGATGCTAGCAAAATGTTTTTTGCTGTAAGATAACTTATCTACAAAAGACCACAAGTTATCCTATCAAAAGAGGAGCTATTGATTAAAACACAACTTCTTGAGGTTTTATCCTAACTGTGATAAGTATGTAGAGATGGGTTTAGAGCAGATTTGGCCTCTTGAGACAATGGACTGGTAGCAGATGGGTTCTCTGTGGTGGAGTGAGGTTGGGGTCTCTTGCACTCCAGGGAACTGGGGTTAATACCCCTCAAAAGTGTGTCACCAGTCTGGAAATCAGATGCTCACTGACACTGGGCCTGACACAGTAAGCTCAAGTGCTGAGTCCAGCCTTAAGCATGGAATACTGCAGTTTTGCTGCCAGTTGTACTTGGTGGCAGTTTGTGACACGTTTGTAGTTGGTTGGCTTGTAACATACAGTAACAGGTCTCAGACTTTGTGTGTCTAAGGGCCATTTTATGTATAGTAAATGCCTCCCCTTCCTTGCCCCCACCTACCATAGCTCTGTCCAGTTTTTTTTCCCTCTGTAGTTACTGTTGATGCAGTGTTGTACATTATAGACACATGTTGTGCATTAACTGCCTGGCTGTGTAATTTTTACAACTGAGTTTAATAATAATGACTTTTTTCGAACTAAAGCAGATTGAATTAGATTACTGGAGTTGTTCCTGGAAGTATAAACCTCTTCTACTTTTGTTCCCCTCCAAGTGTGAATAGTTTGTATTGAGATTAGAAAAGGTGACGGTACAATGATGATGGGTTCATAATTTGTGTGTTTGAAATAAATGGCTATTGTTACTATGGTGGTCATCGTTTATTAACTGGGAATAATAGAATGAGCATGGTTGATTTAACATCTATTCATATCAAATAAGGATTTGACAGCTGGTATTTAGGTTTAGAAGAGTGATTAGTAATTTGAAGGTTTCCATTCTGCTGAGCAAGTCTGTGTATATTTGAGGTTATTGAGAAATCTTTTGAATACTATTATGTTGTAATAAAACCCTTCCTCTGATGCAGCTCCTTTCAGTTACTTTGGGTAGTTTCACTTCTTTGCAGGCCTTTATTTTTCTCTGTGCCATTTGCCTCACATCGCCATGCAAAGTCATTCTCTGTAGTAAAAACATTGTGAACATGTGAGCGTTCAAATTATTTTGCCTTAATTGAAAACCATGATGAGCATTTTTGATAGAGATTGTGCTGTAATTTCCATCTTCTGTTAATGCCTGATATAACTTATGTTGCTGAATCGGTGCTTAAATGCTTGAGAAATATTACCTGAAACTAAAGACTTCATCAGTTTTATCAATCTTGTACCTAGATCATTATTGTAAGTTAATATACCAACAGTAATGCCATTGCATGAGCATCACCATCATTACACGGTCAGTGCCAGTATTACCAGATTTAATACTCCAAAAGGGGTTGGGTTGGGGGGGATAACATTTTAAAGAATATTAAGTCACCTTTATCAGTCATGTAGTAGTTCCCTAGACACCAGATTGTGTTCTAGCAGATGATTTCAGGGTAGAAAGTGCATATTTCATTCTACCCTGTGAAGGCTAAACATGTACAACAGCACTTCTAGTGGACAGCATGAGCAACATTTAACTTTTTGTTTTTTAACTAACTAATTTTAGCTTTAAAGATTTTACATTTCTTCACACAAGCTGATTTAATTACAATAACCTTTTGGCTTTTCTTGGATGGCCTAAATTTCCAAAAAGGAACAGAAGATTTACAGAAACACTTGTATAAAGATTGTTGCTGTTCCAAGCACAAAAATTCCTTTTTATATTATCCGAAAAGTAGAATCATTTAAATACCTGAAAAGATATGTTATCTACTCTGAAATTCCTAACAAAACATTTAAGCTTTTTAATCTGTATTTTACTTTTCTTCAAAGGTTTCCTCAGTCTTGGTGTGTTAAACTTACTGACAATATTTGAATGTGGTATTTCTTAGATGAAAATCATTGTTTCAACTCCCATTTGTCTTGTTCTGCATGTTAAATGTTAAACTGTCTAATTCAACCAACCATATAGACAATCTATTAACATTTCCTGAGTTTAATGCCATTATATAATACAGCACCTGAACTGTAATGCACTGTAATTATAAAAGAACATTTGTCAGTTTGTCCTGTTTTCTTTTCCTCATCTCATTGCTGTATGTGGTATGTCCATTTGAGTGGCTTCTTTTATTTGAGGTGGACTGCATTATGGCCTCCAGACACAGAACGCAGAACATCTCCAATAAAAGAAATGACACCTTTTATATCCCATCATGGTACGTCATCTTGGTATTTTTGAATGAATCATGCCCCATGTTTATCATTTTTTGTTTGTTTGTGTTTTTTTTGTTTGTTTTGTTTTTGTTTTTTTTCTTTACTTTTCTGTGCACAGCAATTGCTCTGAAATTTGGGGACTGAGTACACCAAATACGATAGAACAGTGGGATACCTCAGGCCTATACAGCTACCCTGACCAAACCAGGTGACTATCCTCTCCTGTCATTGTGCTGCACTCACCCGTGCCATGGGAACCTGTCCATGCGGGCTCAGAGAGCGAGCGCAGAATCCTTCCTGTTCTCCTCTTCCAGGGGCTGTGTATATCACTAACTTTTAAGGCCATTCTCAGTTATTTTAATGATTGACATTAACATTTTTGAGATTTTATGTAAAATGCTAAGTTAGTATTAGCAGAACTTAAACTTATTCACTTTATTAATGATAGCACATTTTTCTCATAAGTCATACACTCATTCTTTGATATTATATATTTCTATAGTAATATCATTAAAAAGTTAACATTAATTACGTTATGGTTTGGCCCGTTAAGTCTAAACCTGCTTTCTTCCGTCTCTCCATCCATGTTCTCCTTCCTCTGACCATTTGGCATGTTCCCTCTACTTCTCCGTTCTTTCTCTCCTCTCTGTTCTATCTCTCTCCTCTCTTTCTATCTCTGTTTCTATCTCTCTGTTCCTGTCCTCCTTTGTGTGCTGGGGTTAGATCCCTGGATGGCCGCCTGCAGGTTTCTCACCGTAAGGGTTTGCCTCATGTCATCTATTGTCGTCTATGGCGATGGCCGGACCTGCACAGCCACCACGAGCTGCGGGCCATCGACACCTGCGAATACGCCTTCAATCTCAAGAAGGACGAGGTGTGCGTCAACCCCTACCACTACCAGCGAGTGGAGACACCAGGTGCTGAAAAACATGCTTTAATATATGAATTGCTTGGGGGAAAGGGGTGTGTTAAAGGAAAGCACGGAAACTGATATTGTTCTTGTAATGCATCCAGCTAAAAAAAAGTAAATAAACACACACTGTCTATCATGTTAGCTATTTATTCCTGTGGTGTTTGATTTGTTTTAATTTGGTTTTTAGTAGCATTATCGCATGGTTAGAGGATTACCTTAAAATAAAAAGTAATTTAAAAGAAACAGTATCAGTTAGTCAGTTATCATAATTGGGATAGGGATATTAAGTTCTCTTTGGGGGGGGGGGTTCAATACTTAGAAAAAAACTATTCTGAAAAATATTTATAAATGTGTATTTAAATTTAGAAAATGTTTTCTCTTTGGTTTCTCTTGACACTTTTCTAATGTGTTGATTTTGAATGGTTGCTCCTGTAGTCCTTCCTCCTGTCCTAGTGCCAAGACACACAGAGATTCTGACTGAACTGCCTCCTCTGGATGATTATACTCATAACATACCTGAAAACACCAACTTTCCTGCTGGTATTGAACCCCCCAACAACTACATACCAGGTACATGCACAAAATCCTATATAGAATTAGTTTCTGTAATATTTATCTGAAATCAATTTATCCTCTTCCTTTCATATATGGGGATACCCTGGATCACGAGTTGTTTGTTGTCTTTTATGTAAGTGTGTGTGTATATAAAAACTCAAATGTGTTTCCCTGTACATTTACAGAGACTCCTCCCCCAGGCTACATCAGTGAGGATGGAGAGACCAGTGACCAGCAATTGAATCAAAGTATGGACACAGGTACATTCCCACAGTGGCCAGTACTACATGGGAATGACATTGTGTGCATGTGTTTTGTGCATTTTTTTTTGTTAATCAGTAAAGCACTTTGGGCTTTTACTGTGGTAGTCTAGAATATTCTTCTGCTAGCCTGAGATGTTACAATATTTATATTTTGCTATTTAAAAATAAGCATTTGTCTCCTTTAAAGTTGATTAAGAGTGAAAGTAGAAAGAGAGTGGATTTATTTTTATCCCTTTGGTGTGTAGATGCTCAGTTACTTGGAATGTGCTGAGGTGTTAAAAATACATTTTCTGTTTTCTTGGCCAGGCTCTCCTGCAGAATTATCGCCAAGCACGCTCTCGCCCGTCAATCATGGCATGGGTAAAGGCAACTTGCATCATCTCCCTGAACCCACTCTGCTTTACCAGATGATTTCATGCTGTGCTTAATTTTTGAAGCACTTGTTACAATAATGGGAATAAACAGTTTTAGCATAACTTTGTTTTCTAATAAATCTAAGATCAGGTTTTTTTGTCTGTATTGTAGACCTGCAACCAGTGACCTATTCAGAGCCTGCGTTCTGGTGCTCCATAGCCTACTATGAGCTGAACCAGCGAGTTGGGGAGACCTTTCATGCCTCACAACCCTCCCTCACTGTGGATGGATTCACGGACCCTTCCAACTCGGAACGCTTCTGTCTGGGCTTGTTGTCCAATGTTAACCGTAACGCCACGGTGGAAATGACCCGGAGACACATAGGTATACCCTACAGCACATGGAAATAATTTTTGGTGGTCATAAATTAAAAGCTCTCGTATTTTTAGATGGTGAGTTTTGTCACTTATTTTAATTGTAAATAATTAGACTTACATAAGTTAGTGTAACAATTTTATTTTAAATCCTTTGGGACCATTTCTGTTCGCTGTTTGTGATGAAGGTTTGACATTGTTTAAAGGGTGTGGCATTTTCAAATCCAAATACCCCTATATTTACTTTCTGAGACTGATTATACATTTCTTAACTTATTCTAGCCAATATAGACGTGAGCAGTGGTACCCTAGTTGACCGCTGTTAATGGCTGCATGTATGGGTAGTTTCAGTGTAGAGGTCACAATTTGTTGCGATGGGGCATGTTCACAATGACAGCCACTTTCACCTTCAGATATCATAAAGCAGTAAATTAATCAATTGCTTTATGTAGATATTTCATTTAGCAGACTAGCTGAAGCCATTCATAGTATTTGAATATACAGGTACATCTAAAAAAAAAAAAAATTAATATAATGAAAAATTAGTATTTCTTGACATTCCTTTCAGAAAGTGAAATCCATATATGATATTCATTACACACAGTAAAATGTGAAATTATTATGGCTTACAAATAAAACCCTAAATTCACTGTCTCAAATTAGAATATCACATATATTTAAAAAAAAGATTTTTTTAAACAGAAATGTCAGGTTTCAGAAAAGTATGTTCATTCCAATGCACTCAATACTTGGTTGAGCCTCCTTTTGCATGAATTACTGCATCAATGTGACGTGGCATGAAGGCGATCTGCGTGTGGCACTGCTGAAGTATAATGGAAGCCCAGGATTCTCTATGGAGTTCAGGTCAGACGAGTTTGCTGGCCAATCAAACACCGTAACACCCTGGTCACTGAACCAGCTTTTGGTACCTTTGGGAATGTGGGAAGGTGCCAAGTCCTGCTGGAAAATGAAATCAGCATCTCCATAAAGCTTGTCGGCAGAAGCATTTCCTGGGAGATGCTTGTGGACTTCATAAAACACAGTAGACCAACACCAGCAGATGACATGGCCCCCAAATCATCACTGACTGTGGAAACTAAACACTGGATTTCAAGCAACATGTATTCTGTGCCTCTTCACTCTTCTTCCTAACTCTGGGACCCTTTTTTTTTTTTTTTTTGCAAATGATATGCAATTTTTTATTACATTAATCTGAAAAGAGGACTTTGAACAATGAGCAACAGTCCAGTTCTTTTTCTCCTTAGCCCAGGTAAGACGTTTCTGATGATGTCTGTGGCTCAGGATGGGCTGACTCCAGCTTCAGTCCACTTCTTGTGAAGCTCCCTCAAATTATTGAATGGATTTTGCTTGGCAATTCTCTTAAGGATGTAGTTGTTCCTGTTGCTGGTGCACCTTTTCTTACTACACTTTTTATTTCCACTCAAATTTCTATGAATATGCTTCGATACAGCATTCTGAACAACCAGCTTCTTTAGTAGTTGCCTTTTGTGGCTTACCCTACTTGTGGAGGGTGTCGATGACTTCTGGACATCTGTCAAGTCAGCAGTCTTTCCCATGATTGTGTAGGCTCCTGACCCAGACTGAGACTATTTAAAGGCTCGGGAGACCTTTGCAGGTGCTTTGCGTTTATTAGCTGATTAGGAAAGCTATGGTGTCACATCCAAGATTGAGCTTTTTCACAATATTCAAATTTTCTGAGGCAGAATTTTGGGTTTTATTATCTGTAAGCCAACTTTGATATTCATTTTTTTATTTTATTTTTTATTTTTTTATTTTTAGATTTACTTTTATACAGCAGATGTTAATAAACAGGGATATGTAACTGCAAATATATGAATGAGACTTGGCATTTTATAAGACTAACATTAAAGTGAACCTTCAAAGTGAAACACTCAGTCAGTTGCTTGCTACAAGCTAATAAGTCTTTGTTTTGTACAGTATATGAAATGGCCTCTGCATAAATCTGAATTACAAACCCCTGATCCTGAAAAGATAGGATACTTTCCAAAATGCAATAAAATCAGAAGTTACATTAACCTGCATTTCAATGACCAGTGTAAAGGCAAATTATTAGTTGTTTTATTGACCAACTTGAGTGTAATTTATAAATATACACAAACACAGAATTTGATGGCTGCAGCAAAGTTTAAACAAATTTAAAATAAGATTGAAAAGTGCACAGAATATTCAGGGGACGCTGGTTTAGAAGACTCCACGTTATGCAGGCTAATGGCGAAGAATAAAAGCAGCACACATCAAAGGCTCAATGTTTGCAAGCAAGGGGTTGTGGCTTACCCCTTTGTGCCAAACTCTGTAAATGAATTGTTAGTCAGTTGAAAGGAATATTTTGCAGGGCAAGATTGCTAAGACTTTTGGTCTTTCAACATCTACAGTACATAATGTGAAGATTCTAGAAGTATTCGAGATCTTGGTGCCTAAAGGGTGAGTTCAGAAACCACTGTTGAATACTTATGGTCTTTGTGCCCTCAGGCAGCACTATATATAGCTACCTGGGCTCAGGGGTGCTTCGGAAAACTATTGTTGCTTAACACAATCTGTTGCATGAGGAAATGCAACTTGAAACTGTATTATGCGAGGAGGAAGCCATACGTCAAACACCAGCGAGTTCTCTGGATCCATGCTCATCTTAGATGGACCATAAAGCTATGGAACAGTGTGATCAGTGGAGTCCAGATTTCAGCTGGTTATCGGGGGTGGGGGTGCTTCAGTGCCCATGTCCTGGGGGAGTTGCTTATATATAAAGGTACCCATTACTTGACTTGACTTTTGAGGTGTGCCTTAGGATTTTAAAGAGATGTTGCTCTTCTATTAAAAATGTATTGAGCTTTATAAAAAGGATAATCGGACAACAATAACCACAGACTGTTTAGCAGCTGGAGTCTTATATTAAGTAAGAATAAACATAATATCCAGTTGTAAAACAACTATAATTAGTATCTGCAGTTCCAAAATGATTAAAAAGGGTCAAAAGGTGATGTAACGATGATTAACGTGCATCAGTCGCAAACTTTGTGTAGCTGCCGTCAAAATCTAAGTGCGAGTCGATAAAGAAATTACAATGAAGTTTGTCAGAAACTTTGTACTTGTGTCTGTTAAATAAAGAAAAATGAATATATTAGAGTTGTTACAATTTTGGAATTTAAATTGATATCTAACGCTGAGACAGCATCAGTCCTAAATAACTTTTTTTAATGATCTCATGTTCTTTGAATGAAATGTTAGGTAATGATGTAATAAATTGCCTCTGGAAACAGGTCTCTAAACAAGGATTGCACTTCTGTTTCATATCACACTATTGGGGTCAACAGAAATCTTTGTAGCTTTCCGCATATAAAGGGTGCATTTAATATGCATAGTATTATGCTTTTTGTGTAAAGTTAGAAATATTTTTTATAAAAAAATGTCTTTTGCTACGATTCATGTCTGTACACTGGGCTGTTGGTGGGTGTAACAGGGAAATTGAGTGACTGCCAAAAGCTAGAACAGTGTTTCCCATAGGGTGGAACCTCCAGGAGTTTGTAAGACTAACAAAAATATTCTGATTAAATACGCCATTTATAGTTTAAGGATTTACACTTTTTTTAAAAAAATGAGTTTTAGATCACATGATTTTTAAAATGCCATAAATTCAGCATGCGGTAGAGTAATTGTTGTTTGTTCTCTTAAGGGAATTTGTTCACCTCCCAGTGTGCAAATGATAAGCTCGTCCAAAGAAAGGAAAGAAATGGAAGTCTGTACTGACAAGGATGGTTTGGTATTTGTGGATCTGCGGCTGATTATGGTGTTGATGTGTTCAGGTCGGGGTGTCAGGCTGTATTATATCGGTGGAGAAGTTTTTGCTGAGTGTCTAAGTGACAGTGCCATCTTTGTCCAAAGCCCTAACTGTAACCAGAGGTATGGTTGGCACCCAGCAACCGTCTGCAAAATCCCCCCAGGTAAGTTTTCCTTCCTCTCAGCATTACTTATTCTGAGAGCCGTAACAATGATATAAAATATCTTCAGAGTCATAAAATTTGTTAAAAAGAAACCAATTAAACAAAGGTAACAAAAATATAATACTTGGTCTTTTATTTATTGATGAAACTGATTCTGGTATTGAGGTATTGCGCAACTGTAAATGGTAAATAATCTTTTCTTTTCGTGTCTGGTTTGACCTCCCTGTGCAGTAATGGTGCAATTAAACATGTCGATCAGTCCTGCATGTAAGTTTGAGGAATTGTAGCCCATTCTTTTGTACAGAACAGCTTCAACACTCGGATGTTGGTGGGTTTCCTCACATGAACTGCTCTCTTCAGGTTCATCCACGACATTTCTACTTTAAGGTCAGGTCTTCCAAAATGGCCCAAACGATAATAATTTCACCACAAAGTTACACCTTTCTCCAAACACAATGCTTCACATTTAACCCAAAAGGTTCTATTTTGCCGTATATATTCTAATAATTGCCCGTCTCTTATCGACGCCTGTTTCCAATAAACACTGAGTTTGACGAGATCTCGCCCCCCATTCACGGGCACGCACGTCTGTGAGCTTTCACTTTCTACCCCAGTGTTTTAACAGAATTTACTCCCTAAAAGGTATGAAATGGTTTACAAACCTCTGATTTCTAAAAACAATGAGTGTAACGCGCATAACTACTCATTTCTTTTGCAATATCTGAGGGTTCTTGATGAATATTAAGCAGCTCACTTTAAACTTCTTGCTGCTTTCGGTGCTAAATCACTCCCACAATAACAGCAGCATCACAGACAAGTATCACCACCGAACAGGCAAAAGGATGATTTTAGTTGGGATGTTTTATCTTCTGTCAAAATAAATGCGAAGAAGCTGCATGACATTTTGTGGCTGTAAATACCATCACCATTCCGTCTGCAAGGAGAATAATAGCCCGCCTCTAAACTTCCGGGCCGTCTTAATTTTTTTTAATAAACTATTGGAAGATGTACAGTATAGCTGTTCTTAAACATTGGAATAAATGGAGCATGGTAGAGTAAAGGCTGTAAGAAAGAATCAGAGTTGGATTTGGTTAATAAAGGTTTCCTACTGATGCATTAAAACATGCCTGAAGCTGTTCTGGTACTGATATTTCAGGGCAAATCCTAAGGTTACTTACTGACATAACAATATTCTTCTTCCTCCTAGGTTGCAACCTGAAGATCTTCAATAACCAGGAGTTTGCAGCCCTCTTGGCCCAGTCAGTGAATCAGGGCTTTGAGGCTGTTTACCAGCTCACCAGAATGTGCACCATTCGCATGAGCTTTGTCAAAGGCTGGGGGGCAGAGTACAGGTGGGTACCATTCATTTAGCAGTAATACAAGTTTGGTTAAAGCTATTATGTTCCTGTTGGATTTTAAAATGCTGTATCTGTCTCTCGTGGTGTGTCTGTTTTAGACGGCAGACTGTGACGAGCACTCCGTGCTGGATTGAGCTGCACTTGAATGGCCCACTGCAGTGGCTGGACAAAGTTCTGACCCAAATGGGTTCTCCTACTGTCCGCTGCTCCAGTATGTCCTAATCAAGATGGCGACCAACCCACACTTTCCCCAAAAATGACAAATTCTACAATCACAACAAGAGACAACTAGAACGACAGACTTGCTATTTCTCTCCTCTCTCTTCTCTCTCTCTTCTGTCTTCTCTCTCTTTCTCTCCTCTTTCTCTCCCTGACATTCTCACTGTTCTGAACTGAACATGGCACTTGCTGTCACATCAGCTTCATGCACCTTTAATTCTCTTTTTTTCCTCCTAGATCCTCAATATTAAATGTAATAGTGGTAGAATTTGAACTGTATATTTTTATTTTATTTTTCTTATTTTTAAAAGAAGACCAGGGAAGGTGTTTGTAATAGGGAAGTACCAGAAGACAGTTAATAACTTGGCACAAATATTTCAGTAGTAAAGCATTCCCTCCCTTTGATGAAGTGACCAACTTTTTGCCGTAAATATATTTTTTTTTCTGAAGGAAAAAAAAAACTTTGCTTAACAAAGAGCTTATTTTGCTGGCAAAAAGTCTTTTTCTTTAAGCTTGATATCATTGCTGAGACTAATCAACAGGATTTACTATTCCTCCCCCTGAGCCCCAGATCTTCAGCTCTTGAAAGTAATGCCAAAATATACCTTATTCTTTTACAACCACTATGAAAGAATGTTGCCTTTTATTTGGAGTGTGCTGTTGTATGGCATGCTTCTGTTGAAATTAACATGAACAGATAGGAATGTTTTAACAAAAAGGAAACCAAGCAACAACAACAAAATTCCTGGACCAATATTTTCTCCCCCAGCTCAGCCCACCTCTGTAGAAACCTGTAAACTTGCCGCCCCTGCTGCTGTTTTGTTCACTAGTTGAAATGCTCAGTAGATCACAGTGGAGTGCTTTTGGAGTCTGGTTTCCTTTTTCTTAGAAGATGGTTTCTTTTTAAGTATGAGCAAAAAGTTAAAAAAAATATTATAAAAATGATCACACAATCCAAATGTTTCAAAAAAATTCCAACCTTTTAAGCTTTAAAAGTTAATAAAGTAGGTAATTCTTCACAATCACAAGATTTTTTTTTTTCCTTTATCTTTCTTTTAGCTACTTTTTGTATTTTCATGTATTTTTATATATAAATATATTTAAAATCTTTAATGCTCTCTTCCTTTTTATTAGAATTGAATATTTTTTTAGATCATGCCCTCTTTTTAACGGAACATGGCTTCATAATGAAATGTCCTATCATACAAAAAGTGTTAGTAGAGATCTTTCACAAACATTATCTTTATATTCTCCTCTGTTTCCAGTTCAAGCTGTTGTCTGAACATCTTGCCCCATATATTTACCTTCTCATTATTATTATTATTATTTTTTTATTATTATTATTTTTAATGCCTCTGGCATGTTTAGGTTTTTTATGATCAGCCAGGGGGTGAAAAACCCCTTCAGCATTTTTTTTTTCTCTTGCTTCTGGACAAATGACACCTTGCCTGCCCTGGATGCTTTTCCACAACCTACAGTTCTTCAATGGGGAAAACATCTGCCTAATGTCAAATGTTGCAGAAACATGGCAGTATTCTATTTGCTTGCAATTTGGGGGGAAAAGACTCTTAAGACAATTTGCTTCATACAAGGAGAATTGTGCATCTTTAGTGTGTGTGCTTGTTGTACAACTTACTAATGACTGTGATCTAGCTGTCTGCCTTTCTTTACTTGTTGTGACAGTGGCAAGATGTTTGAAAAATCCATTCCCCTTCTCCCACCTTTGTCTCTCTTTAGTTTTGTTGATCTTGTTATACTTGCGATTGTACTTTAAGTGCAACTAGTATGGAGAAGACAAAGAGGTCGTGGCCTGTTTGAGAAGTAAAGCAGAGGCCGTTAAGACACTGGGAACATTCTGCTTGCCCTTTTTGACTGGGTGTGGAAAGGATACCAAATAGAACTGTTACGTGGCCCAGACATATATGCATATACAGTATATGTGTATATATTTTATTTTACTTCATTTTTTTTTGGCAAAGCATTTAACAGTTGGTGAGCTTATTTTACCCTAGAGAGATGTATTGGTAGGACGTGAACGTTATCAGACGATAAGCTTTTCAGGCGTGTTGCATATGCAGACTTCATAAATACACTAATAAAAGTTTTAATTCTCATGAACACTGTGTTTGACCTTTCCTTTTTTTCTTGGTGATGATGAACGGTGGTATGTTGTGTTGGTTTTGCACACGGTGGCAGTGCAGGCCTAGTGGTTAGGACCTTGTTCTTGCAGCTGGAAGGCTACAGGTTCAAGTTGTGACCTGGGCACCACTGATGTACCCCTGAGCAATGTGCCTACTTCACTGCTCCCTGGGCACTGTTGATAGTTGCCTGCTGCTCCATGTGTCCATGTTAAATGCAGAGGTCACATTGTGGTGCACTGTGAGAGCTTGTGTTCACAATGACTGATACTGGACAGTGTACTGAACTATGGTTAATGAAAATGTTAAGGGGGGTGGGGGGGTGTCATAAAATATTCCTAGATGCTGTATCGATACTCTCCCAAAAACCTTTAAAGCCCAGATCTGCAATTTCTTTGTAGTAACGCTCAAGTTAATTTTCAGTGAGCAGAAACTCACTTTCTCCTCAAGGGGGTGCTAAAATCTCAAGAATGGGCAAAATCCTAGTATTTCTGGCCTTATAAAATATTTTGTCCAATCACGTTCTTCAGTGTGTGATTTTTGTATTTTTTAATCCGTCACATCTTTTCAACCTAATTCAGTCCTTTTTCCCCCCCCAACTGCTGCATGCATTTGGTACTGATTCTTACTTTCTTGCTGACAACAAAAAAGGCCGTTTTGCCCCACTAGAATGAAAATCTATTAAGTAATATTGTTTAGAGTCCGTGCTGGACCTTTATAGGAAATCTTAATCAGACTTGTCCCATCAATTTTTTAATGCTGCAGTTTTTGTTAATGGCCACCAGGTGGCACTGCTATTCAGTACAGTGCTATTCCGTGGCGCTGTAATCCTGGTCTGTGCTTAAAAGAATTTGTTAATGTTTTCCATTAGCTGGTTTGTTAAAAGCTCACTAACTGCTGTGGGGTTAAACATCTCTCCTACATTAAAGCCCCCCCACCTCAGAGGTCAGGACTTCTACTTGGGGGTTTCACCGTATCAGACGATTTATGTGCAAGTAAACCTACATAATTTATGTGACATGTCGAGTCTTGGTCTGGTTAGACAGCATTTCACATCGTGGGCTAATCCCTGATGGCTGGTTATAGTAAAAACTTTCCCCAAACAAATGGATAATTCTGATGGATTTACAGGAAATGTAATCAGGCTCTGCCTTTCGCTTTAGGTTTTCTTGGAAAAGCGGCATAAATGATGAGGAAGCTAAACGAGTCTTACCTGGGACCTTACAAAACAAATATTTAACAGTGTAGTGCTGCATAATACACCAGTATTGTAGTATCCTACTTCCTGTAAGGTTGATATGGTTTTACTTATGTAGTTATGCTAAACACAAAAGAATATGGCCTTTTTAGGGATAGTTTTTGCACAATAAAATCTTTTTCTATTTTTATTGTAATATATTATCTATTCTGTTTGTACATGTATTTACTGAGAAGAAATATTTGGGGCAAAAACAAAATCCACTGCATTGTGAATATGATGGGTGATGTAATGATAAAAAAAGCCAAGATGTCTCTCAAAAATGTACAAGAATGGCTGAACTGATCAGAACTTTTACCCTGTATTTAAAATATGTATTTTTACATTTTTTAAAATCATCTGGATCTAAGTTCATGCTGGTGTGCTGTAATATTCAGGCCTTTTCCCCTTCCATCGTGTGGGAGGAAACACATGACGTGATGGGAATAGACGGGTAACATTTCTGAAAGAATTATGAAAGATTACATCTTGGTTTACAGATCCACCACATCAACAAGTCTCACTTTCTTGACCCATAAAAAGATCTCCAGTTTTATAGGAGGCATTGCTCTGGCAGAAAGGGTAAGTAACTACTTCCCCACTGCTGTTTGTGGACAAGAATACAGTTCGATGAACTCGCCACATGCACTAATAGTACCCGGATCATTTCTTTACATTTTACCCCTCTTGAGCATAGACAAAGGCCTCACCTTCGCCGTTGCCTTGGCTGAACCACTCAAGAGAAACCCTTTGTCATTTTTGGCCATAAGGAAGAGCAATCATGTATAAGTTATGACCCCTAATTAAAACACCGTCCTAACCTATACTTGACCTCGTGTGCTCCACAATGGGTCCCCCAGATTCTTTTGTGCGATGCCCTCTGACTTGTCCAGTGTGAAGTGTTGGATGTCTTCTGGAGGCCTTTTCCTGGTTCTTTGGCAAAGGTCTGGAGCGGTAACTGGAGCACTGGGGCCCTGAGAAAAATTAATTAGGCCCAAATGAGTTTTCCACTCACTGTAAGCACTGACAATGACCAGGACACACAGGACACTGAAGGGTCAGGTAGTTACCTAAGCCGTGACCCCAGAGGAAGTCCAAAATTTATACAAGTCTTAGTGAAACATTAGACAGATATTGATTCTGAAATTGCTGACAAACTCATGGCTTTGAAATTAAGTCTTACATATTGTTACAAATCACTAATTTTAAAAAATGTTGCTGCTTATCAAAGGTCATCACAATGCTGGAAGTCGAGCACACTTGGAAATGCATGGAGCAAGTGAGATGGTTCTCTGCATGGCCACTAGCTGGCAGCACATGAGGTAAAATGGGCCACTCGGGGCAACAGCTGGGGCAATGAGCTGTGATTCTGCGGCGCTCTTCATTGGCATGGTAATTAAAGCAATTAAACTGATTATTACCGTTTTCCCAATGAAAGCTTTTCCTTGCCACTCAGACTGGCTTCTATTATAAACTACTATAGTGACACCATTTTGGCTCTATTGGCATTTTTAATTGAACTACACTGTTATTTACTCATTGCTTGTGATACAGGGAACTGGATACAGTCTTGTGGAAGTTTAGAAGGCCAGACTCATTTGCTGCACTGAGAGATCCAAAGCCACCTGAACAACAGCAGTCAAAATGAGTAATAGGACGTGTGTGTGGTTGATACGACCTCATCTTGACCTGGACGTGGCGCCACTGAAAAAGAGGTAAGTGGCCATTTAACTGCTGCAGCTAGTGTGACCTCTAGGGTCAAGTGGACGGAGGTGGGCTGGTGAGATCTGAGGCTTTTTGGGGAATTTTGAAAGAAATCTTTTCCTTGCTGGAAAGTTTTTTTAACTTATGCTGATGTGGGGATGGTAATTACATCTTTGATCATGTAAAATGATAAAAACTTATAATCCTACATTAAGTTATCTTACATATAAGCTTAGATTACACTATAAGAACCCATAGACCTCTCTGTGATATATATCTTGTTTCATACTCTGCTTTTAACATTGGTAATGAACCAGTCAGAGCCAATATTTGTAAACGAGATGTGCAAAGAACCTTCACATAAAAGAACCAATGTATTTATCTCAGCTCAGAAAATTTATTTTTTAAAGAACAATCTACTGGGAGCTTCTTAAGAGAACCAAAAATTGTTCTATTGTGTTGTTCAAAGGACACAATTATTATTGAATATATATATATATATATAGGCAATGGAACCTATGTGCCATGCCACAGTGGTCACCACACCAGCATTGGGTTTGATTGAGTCAAGGTGAACATTCCTGGTGTCTTGGATAAAAAACCCCCAGAAAAATGGCCTTTTTCTGTTATATAAAGCTGTTCTATACTTTTCGCTTAAATTTGCATATTAATGTGACATTGTGAACACACCCAATCACACAAAGTGCACCACAACGAACTGTGACCACTGCATTTAACCAATCACGCGTGGAGCAGAGGCAGCTAGCCACAGCACTTGGGAAGCAGTGTAGTGAGCCAGTGTCTTGAACTTTCCAATCCCAAGGGTGAGCTCCTAACCACTAGGCCACCACTGCTTTAGATGATGCTCTGAATGTTTTTAATGGTGCGTATTTAACAACAGTCTTACAAAAATAATTCTATCAGTTATTGGCCTCTATGTTCTCTAAATACCGATATCGGTATTACCCCTGAAAAAACTCGTATCGGTCGATCGCTAGCTAACACCATCTTCACTATCATAGGGAAAGTCAATGTCAATGTAATATTGGTTTTGGTACAATGGTGCTTCCAGGAGATTTACCCTAGTTTATAACCCCCCAAAACTACAGGACCTCACATTCAGGTCTTGATGCAGTTCTCTGGTCGATGCCGTCTCTCAACGAATGTGTGTGGTGAAGGGTGAGGCAGATTTTGGGCCCTGCAAGAGATTCTGAGTCTCAGCACAGTGAAGGACCACCCTTCCTCAAACACAGCCCTCATTTGCAGGCTGCTTTCAGAAGTAACACCCTCACCATTCACTGCACCCCACTCCCACCTAAAGAATTACAGGGTGGGGTGGGGGAGTTATAAAAAAAACTGTTTCGCTTAATAATTGATGTGCTGCATTTCAATCAATTTTACCACGGCGCTAGGCTAATTAAGGGTTGCCTGCGATTCCCGGGGGTAATTTAAAGATGGCACGCAGAAAAGAGTTGATTCTCTTTACTCTCTTTTCCTCCCACCTTTTATTCTCTCTCCCTCTCGCCATCTCTCGCTCTCTCTCTTTCTCTCTCTCTTTTACACTCTGCCTCAATTCATGGGAATTTGCTATTTCTGGAAGCAGAGATGGCAGAGTGACCCGTCCTCCGTGCCCGTCTCCTGGGGCGGCAGCCTAAATGCAATTAATACAGCCGCTTTACTGGCTGCTAATTATTAAATGACAAAAAGAGATTATTTTACACCAGACTAATTTAAAGTTCATAGATGATTGTTTTAATTAATTAAATAAGAGAAAAAGTACACTTTAAGCATGACTAACGGCATTTGCATACGAAGGTAATAATTAGCCACGCCGACGGTTCTCACCTAGACGGGCTACTTGGAGGAGAGAGGCTTATTAATGAGAGCAGCTTAGAAGCATTTTCTTTGAGTATTTAACAGTAAAATTAATAACAGAGGAGCTCAATTAAGGGAAGGGGGAGCCGCCAGATCCTTAAATATACGACATACCTCCTCCCTCCAAAATCCACGCAGTGGAGGGCTTGTTGGATGTATTTTTGATTTCAGATTGATTATCTGATGATGTTTCAAAGCCAGCTTGGCCAGCATTTGATTGAAGCATGCACTTGTGGAGGCGTCTCTTAGTGTGTGTGTTATGGTGAACATAGTGAGTGGATATTTATTGCCTGTTGACAAAGACAGAAGATGATGATGAAGTCTAAGGTGTTTGCCTGTCTTCCATTTCACTAGAATTATGTCTCCTAGTGGCACTGTTAGTTTGGCAGTATAATCACTTTGCAGGCAGTGCTCATTGTCTCTCATAGCAGGACACATGCAGGACATAGTCAACACACAAGAATGGAAAATATACCCCAGCGTTTTCATCCTTTTAGTCTGTGAGCAGAGTGCCTGAGGCCAAAACTGATGGAAATACAACAAAAACTCCTTTGCGGTGTATGCGTTACACCTCCAACCGATGCATCTGCTACATCCAGCCTTAATAAGCCACTAACAAAATGTTTTTCATGGATGTCCTTTTTCTTTAAACTATTTATTTACTTAGTAAATATGCCTATAGGGTTTTTTGTTTTATGTTTTTGTAAATATGGGACTGAAAGTATTGCACAGAAATGTTAGATATAGCAGTTTTATAATATTGAAATAAGAAAAACATTATGCTATCATATTTAGCAATTGCAGTTTGCTATTTAGCATTTTTTTAATTTTATTTTTGTGTTTGTATTTATTTATTTATTTATTTATTTATTTATTTATTTATCTATTAGTTGTCTTCCAGATGTTAAATGAGCTTGATGACTTTACCTTTATTTTTATTTTATTGTTTGTTTTTTTATTTACATAATTTGTAATTGAAAGGACAGACAGACATGGTTTTTATAATATAAGATTTATAAGATTTTTTCCAAAAGTTATCATTTTGGAGATATTTTGTTCTGACAGCAACAATAAGGCTGATTACTAAGCGTTGTCAGTGCATTTCCCTTTGCTTAGCAATGAAAACCTGTTTTGCCTTAAATGTTGTCTATGGAGATTGACCACAATAATCACCTGTGACAGACAGAACAAAGGTTAAAAAATGATGGGGCTATGCTTTTAACCTGCCATCTGTGTATGTAAAATATATCATATTGCCAATATAGGAATAAATGATTTGATTGCAGTATTACCTATTGATCAAATAAGGTTAATGATTAGTTAAAGATTTTTTGGATTATGTGCATCCCACTCCTGCAGAAATCTCATGCTGTTCCTGATGCTCACAGAACAGAGTTTTACCATATCAGTGCAAAATCTAGCATTAATAGCATATAACACACAATATATTGTGCAGTCCTACTCTGTTCCTTATCCCTCAGTGTTTAAACCTTAGCCCTGAAGCAGCAGCAGCCAATCTAATTAGAAAGCAAGTCAGCAGGAAGGAGAAAGCTCCAACTGAAGTGGCGATCTGTAGTGTGAGCTGATACAGCTATTCCTCGGCTCTATAGAAAGAAAGAACAGAAGAGGCTGAGGCTGGATTGTTGATCTAGTCTCTGCATGGCTGAGGCTATTGAGAAGATGAAAAAGGGAGCCATGTGTTCCTCTAAGCATTGCTTCAGGGACCTTGGTATTTGTTTGTTTAATTCTCTGTCTTCTTTCTCTCGACTAGATGAGAGCCATCCCCTCAGCAAATGGGGAAGTGGAACCGTCAGAGAATTGGAGGATAGATGAAAGAAAGGCTGGTGAAAGAAGGAGGAGCAGGGAGAAAAAGAGTAAGGGAAAGAAAGTGGTGGCTGGAACAACAGGCTTGAGAAAGTGAGGTGGTCTCAGGTGTTGAAGGACCCTCCCATTATTCTAGGAGCAGTTAGAGGCATGCTCACTGTTGCTTGCAAAGCTTTGCCCCACCCTATCTCACCCACTATGAAAATGGCCCTGTATGAGCATGGCTTATGAACCATGTGTTGGACTTACCTCAGCTCTTGTTTTGCTAATCAGTCCCCTTTATTCACTTTTTAACTCAACAAAGAGGAGCATAATTGGTTGTGTAATTGGGAATCTGGGCTAATGTAATAGTAATCCTGATAAACCTTTGAAGGAAATGTCCATTCACTTAGTTCTCTGATTTAGCAGTGAGCACTTGAGCATTTATTACAAAGAATCCAGACATTTTCCCCCTCACCACAAATGTAGTTCATCAAACAAGACACATTTGCTGTCTATTGTTTAATTTGTTCTTTAGTTTGTGAATCTTAAGTCGCTGCCAATTAGCACTCATGACACACTTGACTGAAAGATTAGCTTTTAAACAGGGCTGAAAATGTCCTCTTTTTATTATTCCATACTGCATCGCCTAGCTGTACCACTAGAATATTAATAGAATTCATGATGTTTGGGGTTTTTTGTCCATTAATGTTATCTTAATATATTACCAAGCATTACACAAACAGATACTCCCCGACACCACCAAACGTGCAGTAGCTTAGCACAGATATTAGCATTAGCCAACTGCCTTCTGCGTTGGCCAGCAGGAAGGATTCGCTCCTTAGCCCTTGGACTATTTAAAAAAGTCTGTCTATCTTCAAGATACATCATAAGAAACCAACTGAAAAAGTCGTGTGGCACTTCTGCAATAGCCAGACCTAATATTTTTTATTCTGGCAGAGTGTTGATATATCTACTCTCAAATGGAATTGCATTTTTGACACTCGCTGTGTTCAGCAGATTAGAGACTTCTGTTATCAAATGATGATTTTTGACCAATCTACCATTGTCGTGCTGCACACTCCTCATTTGATCAGCACCCTGTATGGAATCAGTATGGAATTTATGGTTTCTATGTTGTCATGAGAACCAGCTCACTTTCATCTATTTGGATTAAGCTTCACCTGCTAATGTGAATGGAACATTTTTCAGCCTGAAATTGTTTTTGAATGAGGCACAACAAAGACCAGAGGTCACTTACATAAACACAGATCAGCCATAACATTAACACCATTGACCGTGAATAACACCATCTATCTCGCTTTTTTCATAACACTGGCACCTGTTAGGGGGTGGGGTATATTAGGCAGTAAGCGAACAGTCGGTTCTTGATGGTGATGTGAGTGTACAGATCTCCGCCACTTTGAAAAGGGTCTAATTGTGATGGATAGACGACGAGTCAGAGCATCTCCAATATGGCAGGTCTTGTGGAGTGTCCCAGGTGTGCAGTAGTTAGTACCTTTCAAAAGTGATCCAGAGAAGGACAACTGGTAAATCAATGACATGGTCGTGGGAACCAAAAGCTCATTGATATATGTGGAGAGTTAAAGCTGGTCTGTCTATTCCAATCCCACAGAAGAGATACTGTGGGTTAAAAAGCAAAGGCTGGCTCATAGTCAGAGTAGTGTCAGCAGCCTGAGGGGCACCTACTCAATATTAGGCAGGTGGTGTTGGTTTTATGCCTGGTTGGTGTATGTGTCTTCATGTTAAAATTAATTATGGGTGAAAAATACACACAAAGGTTATAAAAGCACCTTGGGGGAAAAGAATAAAATAATAATGCAAATAATAATGCAAGAAAAGTGTAGATTGTGAGCCCTTTAAGGGTTCAGGTAAAGGCTTAAGATTCTTTATCGTCATAATTGGACACCAAAAAGTAACGTCCCCAGCTACACTCTATATAATCAAATAAATTACCGGTAAGTAAATTATGGTAAAAATAGGTAAAAAAAAATACATACCATATTAAAAAAAATTTGCTAAGTACACAATTGTAATGTGTGATGTACCAAAAAGTATTGTATACCCAAATGGATATGTATAATGTACAATATGTACAGAGGAATATGGCGATCTTACAAAGATCCATGTCTGTTCAACAGTGAACTGCTCCTACAGCCCAAAGCTAGAGTCTAAACAAACCCTTGTGTGGGAGGATGCTGGCTTATTCTTGATGTGCTTGGTCCAGCTTTTGGCCTGCAGGTGGTGAAGACTTGTGCTCGCTCCAGGAAGCGCCAGCCTTTGGAAAAAGAAGGCCATTAGATTCAATTAGCAGTGCAGTGCCCACTGAGCATCAGCTTGAGTGTTGCAGTGTGATGGCAAAGCATTAGCACCATTAAGAGTATTATGGTATGTGATTCAGGCACAGAAAGAAATGTACAGAGTTACTGTCTAGACTTATTATTAATGATATGATGTTTATTCAAAGAACATGTTTCAACATTACCACATAACCACACGTGAATGCAAACATATTCATAGATCAATGGACTAGCATTTTAAGATTGAATGGTCAGTTGCATTTGAAGACACACTCAAATGTTATAATATCTAAATAATAATAAATACTTTTCTACAAGCACTGATGTGGTATCAGTTTGGAAACTTCAATACTTATTTTATCCGATGTATATATAGGCATTTAAAAAATGCATCACAGGATTAAAAAATCATTGGTTTCTCGTGAAGACTTTGATTTTTACTGACACTTTCAGCTGGGGCAATATGTATTATATATATTTCATATACAGTCAAAATAATTTGGCTGCTCCTGGACAAATGACATGTTTTGATGAATTTTGCAGTGAAGATAAGTAAGCATCACACTTCTGCACATTTACTGTACAATTGCAGTTCACTTGTATCATAATGCGGAAGATTTCTTATTGGGGGAAAAACTAAAGCAAATACAATATAGCTTGTGCAAAAGTTTTGTCACATTTTATGTATGTCACAATTTACATTTTATGAATTCACTAAAAGTCACTAAAATGTGCAGAAAATTCCATACTTGTGTGTCCATACTTTACAAGCTCTGCCGAGGGTGTTCAAACTTGTGCATACATTTGTGTAATGGAGTTTAGCTAATACATCATTTGCATCCTGTGTGATGTGTGTGACATCACCTTTACAGTGTCGCGCGAATGCACACATCATACACTGCAATGTGTAAAACATAAATGATTTCAGCACTGAGGCAGGCCCTGGACGCTCCCGTCCCGTGGCTGGTCAGAGGGTGGTGGTGACCCCAGGCGGGGTCGGGGTGATGACGGATGGGCAGGCTGTAATGGTTGGGGCGCACGGCAGGAGCCCCCAGGGCAGCACAGACCCTGTCCTGTCTTCCGACCGGCCGGCCGCCTGCGTTATCGATGTACGCGCCCCAGGGGGAGGGGAGGAGGGGGCAGGAGGAGGAGGAGGAGGAGGAGGAGGAGGAGGAGGAGGAGGAGGAGGGTGGGGGGTTGTGGGAAATGGATGCACACAAGCGACTTGCCGTTCTGTCATCAAACAATGGGCTTGTGAAAGATGACCAGCTCTCAATATGATCAGTCATCTGTTGATCAAGATGTAATGTGGCTCCGTTTCGTCTCACTATCTGTCTGTCTCTCTCTCTTTCTCTCTCTCTGGAGTTTTTAACCATGCACTCGTCCCTTTGTCTTTTTGTGTGTCTTTGCTTTGACTTCTCTTTGTTGTGCTTGGAGCAGTGGTGTGTAAGGGAAGAGTCTCACATTTACGCCTGTGCCGCACCTACAGAACGAATCGGTGTCTGATCTTTACAATATGTAGTACTACGTCAAAGTCATAGATAGTGTGGAAAGGGGAGTAAACTATAACAATTTAAGTGAAATAATATGACATTATGTTCAGCTGTATTCATGGTTTTGTATTTTTACTTTAATCCCTATAGTATGAAACAAGGCAATTAATATTAACCTATGGCAACTAATGTTTACTTTTAAATATGTGAGATATTAATATTACTGGTCAAACAATACATTACTAGGTAGTCAATTCCACTTTTCCTGCTGTTGTGATGCTACTCTACTCCCTGATCGTATAACTGTGGCTGTTGGAGATGTAATGCACCCGAACAGCCGGTGTTCATGTGGTGAGAAATGCATTTGTGCAAAGTGAGGGGCATGAACATCTCTGTGGCCTGACCACAGTTCCTCTGTTTAGTTCCCCGCAAAATACATAATGCAGCAGCCCCGACCGCTGCCAAAGTATTTACGCTCCTCCGCTGACCGCACTTAAAAAGGGCCCTCAGCCTTAAGCATCCTCAGTCTGCTAATGCACAGGAGTCTCAATAAGCTATCGGGAGACTGCCCCGCTCCTTGTGACATGATACAGAGACACACGAGGAATGTTTAACAAGGTTATGATCATCATTATAGCAGTGGCACTGATGCATGAACCTGTCTATGATTGCGCTGCCTTCTGCCATCACAGGAGCTGACAGCAGTGTGTTCCCACTGCTAGTGAAGGCCTGTGGGATTAGCGCAGAGAGAAGACCGTCTACAACAGCTTACTATCAAGAGTAGTGACCTCTCAAAGATTCAGTCTGGAAATGACTGATGGAAGTTCACTGCCGTTCCCATTATTTATGATTATTTGTCAAACGATTGAGAGCATCATGAGAATCTCACATTTCAATACGATTGAATTGTTTTTTAATTTAATGGGAAATTATTTCAAATTTTTTGTTATATTGAACATGAAATGCTGAATGTGCATTACGTTTATGTGAAACTCTGAGGAAATGCTGTCAGTGGTTTATTGAATAAAACAGTAATGTTCATGTTCAAAAATGTATTTATTTGTATTATTTATTTAAATTCTTTGTCTGCTATCACTATCTGGTTCCCTTGTGGTAAAAAGCACTATATAAATAAAACTGACTTGACTGAAGTGGTCTCTTTTTTCTGTTTCTGTATACAGACAATACACACCTAAACCAAGATTTTTTTATATATATATATATATATTATATAATATTGTCTGTTCACATAAAAAATAGAATGAAATGTATTATTATTTCTTATAATAATCATATGTAATCTGCTCTCAAATTCCAAGTTCCACTCCTGATCACCTCCAAACACTCAAGTGTTCCAACCTGGATGTCCACTGAGTGAGCACTCTCTCAGACACAGAGTCCTAAGGACCACTAAAGAGGTGTATTAGTCGGATGGCTGTCACTGCTGCTGGGGCAATATTTGCCTTTTTGTCTTGTAACGTTATCCGGCTCTTTAGAGCTGGAGCCTGTGCCTTTGGCTGACCCCTCTGTCTGACCCTAGTGTAAACACCATGTCATGTTTAGCCCTCTTAAATAGGCCTGGCGCTCATCAATGTTTTATACTGGGGTAAATATCATATGCTCTTCACTTATTTACATCCGCCCAAGGAGCTCTGAAACCCTTGTCCACATGAAATATTCATTATCATTTTAGCAAATGCATGTCTTTGTCAATACTGCTGGGTTTGGGTACCCACCCTATCCCACTCTGCTGAGCCAACCCCCCCACACACACCCAGCCTGGATCAAAGCTTTATGGCTTCATAGATGTGGCAACAGGGAGGTTACAATGAATTACATTAGCCAAGGTATCCTCTGTGTCTTGCCGGCACAAAATTCGATCCCACTTTGATGGAGCAAAAATGTTTGCCACTATTTTATTTTTGTCAGGAATCAATGGTACGTTGAGACAAAACGGCACATTAATTTGATTTCTGGTTATAACTGTAGTCTTCTTCCAGTGTCGAGAAGCTGGTTTATATAGTAGAAGAGATTCACGCAGGGATTTGGAGTAAAATTAATGGGCTTCATTCACCAAAATGTTGTTTTTTTTGTGAGAAAGGTCCTTAAAAAGTCTACTTCATATTCATAACCACATGTTTTGCACAAGCATGTCTGCACTCAAATGTGAGTAAATGTGCTTTTTTAGTGTGCACAGATTCTGTAAATCCCCAAAAAGAAAACGCCAACTCACTGTAAACACAAAGGAAGTGAAATATGATTGGTTATCAAATAAATAAATAAATAAATAAATAAATAAATAAATAAATAAATAATAAGGAAAGAAGAAGAATTTTTTTATGATATAGGAAAATCTACCATAATCAATTCGCTAATGTGCATGAACATAAGAAATGTGTGAGGCAGCTGAGGTGTGTGTAGGTAGTTCTTTGTACAGCATAGTACATATTGTAGAACAAATAATTTTATATTGTTACAGCAGTGCAAGTAATAATTTGTATTTATTTAACCTTCTAAATGTAGTATTTAATATTCTTTAGTATTCTTTAATTCTGGTATGGAAGTGTACTCTAAAAGCATGATGCAAGACCTTGTTCTTCTCTTGCTTCACACCAGAAGCAGGACAGGAATAAAGAATCTTCCAGATGGCTACAAAGACTTTAATAAGTAATGTACCAAAGTCAAAGAATAACAATAATATCAAACTGTATCCTAAATATAATGACAGCGTCATTTTGTTGCCTCTGTGGCAATTCCCACTGATATTTTCTGTGAATTTGTGTCTTTAAAACATAACCCCTGTGAGATATTTTGTTGGAGGACACAGTTGTAACTGGCTGGGTTTAGTGGTAATGGGCCGTAGGTGCACAAAAGTAAAGAGCAGTAAAATATCTCTCCTGCTTTTTTTCTGATCCTGAATAATAACTTTGATTGGTAATGACATTGCATGTAATTATATATTGTAATTAAAATGTTTTTGAACAATATATAATTATGTGTATTTTTATTTGGTGTTTATTATAAAAGGCTTTCTTTTATTTGTCTATTCCATTGAGGTCCATTCTATTTTGTTCTTATTATGGCAGATACAGCCTCAGGTGTGAGATTGGATTCCATGAATACAGTCTGTTTAACATTCAATTAGTTTTAACATCCAGCTCTTTCTTCTTTTTCGTCTTTCTTCTTTCATGTGAGAATACTCTTCAGCACCTTTTCACCCTGTCAGTCCCACGGGCTTTCTGTTCTTTGATTTTAAATCTGCAGAAGTCCAATTTAGTGTTTTCATTTATGTTCTCTTTAAGTAGAGAAGAAAACACCTTATTATACACTAGGCCATTAAGTGACCTTCATTTCTTTCTTTGATTCTTTTCAGAAGCAGACAATCAAATATCACCGCTGCAACTACTCAACATGGCCGATCCATTTTTAATAACAAGAATGTAAAAAATAGTAAGTAAGTGGGGAAAGACTAAATAAACTCATTATACCTGACCAGCACCGACCAGTCTTAGCAGCACATTTTGCATGAAGCTGAACTGGAGTTGGAAAGTAAATAGATACAAATGGAAATCCCATTGATGACCCTTTCGAAATGTCCACTACAGACGGTTCCATATTATTGGTAGTAATTATTATATCACCACAGTTTGGAAGGGATCGTCCAGTTCATCATCCAGGATGTGCTGTTTAATTCTAAACAAACAATGAAAACTGACCATCACTAGTCAAGTCAATCAATAACTTTTTGTTCACAGAATTCTAGACATATTTAATCACATCTAAATCTAAAATTTGGCATTTTTGCTGAATAGCTTCTCTTTTTCTCTCTCACTCTCTTCCTCTCTGTCAGAAGAGTGGTATATATCAGCAAGTGGATGGTCAGTTCTTGTACTAATGTGATGGAAGAAGGTAAAATTGGGCAGCATTAGGATCTGGGCCACTTTGACATGGACCTTGAGACAAGGACAACAGCAGGTCTTGTGTCTTCCAGGTATGTTGCAGTTAGTATCTACCAAAAGTGGACAATTGGCGACCGGGTAATAGGCACCCAAGGCTCATTGATTCATGAAGGCTAGACTGTCTGGTCTGTGAAGGCTACCCTGTCTGGTCTGAATCCAAAGAGGAGCTCCTGTTGTACAAAATGTTAATGATAGTCTGGATATGAGACTGTGTGTCTGAACACACAGCATGTGTGGGACCTAGGCAGGTGATGTTATAGTTATGGCTGGTTAATATACATACAGTATATACACACAATATTGTATATTACACACATAATTGCCTGTTTAGTTTACAGCACTTTAGTCCCAATAAAATTGTAAGGAGTGTTTTAGTGTAACACAGGCATTCCCATCAGATTAATTATAGCTAAATTTAGTCAAGGAAAGCAAAAAAATTAGTGGTGGCCTAGTGGTTAGGACTTTGCCCCTGGAAGCAGAAGGTTGCAGGTTCAAGTCCCAGCCTGGGCACAACTGTTGTACCCTTGAGCAAGCTACCGTCCCCACTTCACTGCTCGCCAGGCACCTCTGTTGATGGCTGCCCACTGCTCCACGTGTGCATGTGTGATGGGTTAAAAGAGGACAATTTTCCCACTTGTGGGACTATAATAAAATTAAAAAAACAACTTTTAAGTGCTTAGTGGTCCCCCATGACTTCCTGTTGCACTAGGATGTTAATATGAGGTGACAAAGAGGCCAAAAAATGGTAGAATACACAAATGTATATGGCTATAAAAGAATTGCTACAGTTTCTTAAAATGTCCATATCTGTGTGATTAGGAAGTTTAAAACAATGTACACTGCATTGAACATACCTAGACGCGAATGCACACTTATTTGAAAATCTGGGGTTGAGCTTAAGACTTAATGGACTAATCCAGAAAGGAGAGCCTGGAATCTTGGATGATTTGGACAGATTCTGTATTGAGATCAGATTACTTTCTGTGCATTTTCTGATCTCTAAAGGCTTCATAAGAGAAGGCACACTACTGTTGACAAAAGATAACACATGTAGAGGGGCAATAACTGCAATATGTGTTTAGTTTACATTTTATTAAAGAATATATTTCTCTTATTTTCAGTGTGAAACTGAGTTAATTAACCACATTTATTCTTTTTTTTCTGGAGTTGACTGAAAGTTTTTAGAAAAATAAAATAATAATAATGTGCTAGAAAATGTCACATATGGGCCTTTGAAGACCCTTGATTGACCTTCATGATTCACCACCATTATGAAAAATATATAAATTTTTTCCCAAATTTCTTCACATTCAATTGTTCTATTAAAATTGTTTGACATCACGTAAGCCCCTCCCACCTCATCAAGGTGACTCGCTAAGGACACAGCCATTTTCTTTGTTAGGCTGTGCTCTTTTTCTACTTAATAGCCAAAGAAATGGCTTGTGCTGAAAGAACAGGCCAGGCTCACACAGTGAGTTAGGAAAGGCACGTGGCAGAGTTGAGCATGACTTTGTCTCTCAGTTTCTCCAAGGTAATGGGTAGAACAGGGTGGAAGTCTTCTCTGCCCAGGGTGAAATAAGATGAAAATAAGAGAAAGGAAAGCTATTACTGTCGCTGGGCTTTCATTATGCAAATGATATTAAAACAGGCCGCATGGATGGCCCCTGGCTACAGGCTAATCTCCATGCAGTGATTACAATGTGTCAAACTTAGTCATTTTGATTATGACATGTTAATTACATGCCATGTTTTCACCTGCACAGCTGATAGGTGCACTCTAAAACAAAAAAGGAGACAGATCAAGACAAATATCGTTTTTGGAGATAAAAACACAATTAATTGTTAATTAATCAATTAAGTGTGGGAACTCAGTGATGTAAGAGGTCTTTGGAGTGGTTGGCTTTTTTTCTCCAGTTGAGCATTTTGCAGGCACTGACAAACATTACTATAGTAAATATCACAAAAACATAGTAAATATCCAATGAACATTTGACTAAATGTGATTATCTTTTAGAAAATATTGTACAATTATTCAAATTGTGTAGAATCAATAATAATAGTATTTTTAAAACAATATACCAAAAGTATATTCCCACAAAAATATCTAAATACATGTTTTCATTAGATAGATAGATAGATAGATAGATAGATAGATAGATAGATAGATAGATAGATGGATGGATGGATGGATAGATAGATAGATAGATAGATAGATAGATAGATAGATAGATAGATAGATAGATAG
>JBBIGC010000036.1:2075920-2086093 GCA_037576955.1 Lepidarchus adonis
TGTGTGTGTGTGTGTGTGTGTGTGTGTGTGTGTGTGTGTGTGTGTGTGTGTGTGTGTGTGTGTGTGTGTGATTTGGCTAAACAGTTTTTTTGCAAGTGACTTTCACTTTCTGTTTGTTGGGTTGCCAGATTCAGGTCCTGTAGATACATTTGAATTGTTGACCGGAATTAAATGTGGCACATTTAATTATGAATACCTGGGGATTTGAGAATTTTGTGGTTGAATTTTTTATTGTTTTATTTGACATTTTGACACTGGTGTTTTTTGTCAGTAAAATAATTAAGCATTTATTGCCATTACAAGAGAATATGTTCCATAAGTTTTCAGCAGCTGAATTCTACATTTTATTCTAGGAAGTGGTGAGTCGCTCCGTTTTGAGTCTAGCAGAAATCCCACTGGGCCAGTTTTTCGTCTTTTGTTTATGAACCACTTTATGCATTTAAAACCACAAAATATGCTTTTAAACAAGGCTTTAAGTGTGCTGTAATGAGAGGGAACGAGGGGGTGGGGGTTTGTTAAAAGGTACGGATGTTTAATAAAATAAATTAATAAATAGTTACATACATAAATAAGTCAACAGATATAATTAGAAAGAAGCAGATCTGTGTGCAATGCCGTTTTAAAGACTAAAAATTTTTCTTTAAATTTTCCTTAAAATCCCTCTTTCTTCTCATTTCCTCTCGCTGCCAAAATATCTTAATAATGATCGTTAGAATAAATATCGTGTAAACATCACCACTAATGCTTTCATCTTAAATCAATGGGAATCAATGGATGTTTATAAAGTATATGGATTTGCTGATTCCATGTCAATAACAATAAACATGATGGGAAATGTTGGTTTCTCTACAGAATAAAACAACACGAGAAATGACAAATATGAAATTATAAAATATAGATAATAGTAGGAGAACTGGAACACAGGGGCAAAAATAATTAACATTTTCTTTTAGTAAATAGATTTTGTTTGAACACCTTTGGGTGTATTTTTAATTAACTGCCCTTGTTTTTGAGTGTTATTATATTTTTTTTATAGCTGTATTATTAAAGAGATAAAAGAAACTAATGACAATGCATTTCAGTCTCGGTAATGTAGCGGAACAGTTCTGTTCAGATATTGTTTTACTATATTATTTTAGAACAGAAAACCTCCTTTTCCCCCCATGTTCTTTATATGCTAATTTCTATAGAGACTTGGCTTGACCCAACAGGGCACTGTCAACTTTAGTTTAGATAGACATTTCTAAAATCTCTGCCTTCATAAGCAAAGCCTGCAATTTTCAGCCCAAGGAGAAGGAGCTGAGAGCGGAAAAAGAGGACAACAACAACTTATTCAGTACCTGTCACCTCGTGTTAATAAATAAGAATCTCTTTTTCCGAGGGACGGCATTTGTCTGCCTGGCCGGCCAGGGTGAGGTGAGGTGCGTGCTCTCTAGATTAAACATCTTGTCTGGTAAGGCAGCCTCCTAATGAATAGCAATAGAGATTCACTGTGTTTTAATGAACAAGACACTGCTTTTTACAGAGCTCAATTTATTGGGCCAATTCCCCCTGTCCGTCAGAGCGAGGCCCGTGCAGCGCCCCCCTTGCCCTTCCCGCTGCCTCTCCTTGTCAGAGGGAGGGTAGGGGAAAATTGGGCAAGTGGCTGGAAAGAAGGGCCAGGGCCTCTGACTCAATTTACCTGCTGACATCTCTGATCTCGCTCACAGGATCAGTAAGCAATCCTGGCAATGAGATGCATGGAAATTAATTACTCCGCTTGTGACCCCAACACACACAGACACACATATGTGGCGTGTCGGCACACCCCCTCTGGGCCGCTGGATCAGTTTACATACGCTTAATAACAGGGCAGGGTGTCGCTGGCTGTGTACACACATAGACAATGTCTGAGTGAATGTGACACACTGGCCCACCCACTTACACTCCCACCAGCCCCTGGGTCACCCGCTCTGGGAGACTGTAGAGATGACCCAGCCGAGCCCATTTTACCCTATTGCTAAACTGTAGGCACTGAAAAAATGGAACTAATGATAGAATAGAAACAAAAAGACAAGATTTTGAAAAGGTTGCATTATTTAAATCACACAAATTCAAAGAAGTGTATCAACAAGGGCTCGAACAATAGGAAAATGTTATGACTGATTTTATGAGGCTAAAATATTTTCATTTAAAAAGTGTTAATATCATTTGTTGTTTTTTTTTAAAATTTTATATATTAATTTTTTTGCAATGTAGTACTTTTTAGTTTAACTACTTTTTAAATGTTTTTTTCCACATTAGTGATTTGTTCTAATAAAATATTAGTTCCTGTTACCTAGTGGTAGTCAGGCCAAGTATTTATTTCTCAATTAAGTATTTGGAAGATTTTTAACAAAAAAATAAGCGTAAACTATAATATATTTAATCTGCAAAAGGGTGTGAGAGTGTTGAATGAATATAAGAAAAATGTAGAATGTTCAGGCATGAGATGAATCATATGTAAGCAATAGTTAAAGAAGTGCCACTAAGCACGGGTAAGGATGCTAAAACTGTGGAATTCTGGCTATGGGGTAGGAAAGGGAGGCTGGCAATGTGGGCACTCCCAGGCAGTGGGGTCTGACATAAGGAAGAAGTTTGTGATGATGATAAAACAGTAATTTGTTACTCCCAGATGAATCATGTGACTCATATCCCTTTATATCACATCCAGTGAGATACAGTGATTAATTGATGCTGTTTTAGAATTAGTGCCTTCAGTCTGATGATTCACATGCCTACTGGATAGACTACTAAATATTTTTTGAAGTGCAGTAAAATTGGTAAATTACAAAGCATGATTGTTTTTTTTTATATAATTTGTTTGGTTAGATTTTTATTTTTTACTCTTCCTCCACACTTTCCCCCTATTGAAAACACCATCTTTTTTAAGCTCAATGTATTTTAAGAGGTATTTTGAAAATATACTTTACCTAAACAAGCATTTAAATGTCAGTATAGCATAATGCATGATATTTAGTAAATATGAAGTTGAAAACAGGGCAAAAAAGTAATGAGAGAAAAGCAAAGATAGACCATTATACAGTGGATTGCATGTATACTGCATTGCATTCATTATGTAGAATGTTTGATATCTGCCATTATAATGGTAAAAATGTAATAATGTGTCCTTAATTCTTAAAGCTTTTCTCTGCTTCTCATGGAGTCCAGCCAGTAATACATACTTTTAGTTTAATTGAATGTGCGGTTTGAATGTTGCAACATATGGCTTATGGATTAACCTTGTTATTATGTTTCAAATGAAAGGTTAAAGTGCTGGAGGAAATTGTGTTCCTAAAGAGGATGCAGCATTGCCAGGGTGTGATACTGTGCGTCATAGTGTGATGTTAAAAATGCTTTCCAAATGGAAATTTACCACCCCTTGTTGACCTTGGGCTCAGCTGTAGACATTAGGTCACGTGACTGACAGTCCCCCAACACACCTGCGATCGCATTCTTTGACACACACTGTTTAATTATTCACTTTCCTCACACCGTTAAGATGTGTGTGCATGACTAATAAAGGAATTCCTATCATTGACCCACAGAAACTACGTTTACGAACTAGTTAAAGCCAATTATATAGCGCTTAGCATGTTGTTAGCTTACAGCATGCTAGCATGCATTGTTGTCCAGTGCTTAGCATGTTACAGACTGATTTACCTACTGAAGGCCCCTCATAGATGATTCTGACAGGCAACCTGAGAGAGTTCGTCGTTACTTATTCATCGGCCAGACATCAGGTCAGCTCTGTGTTCACATTACATGCTGACACTCAGCTAGCAAGGCCGCGGTAAACACCGTCTGCGTCTGTCATCACTGCAAAGAATCTGCAGCCATGGTACACTCAGTGCCGCCATCTTTCCAGTCACTGCCACCCAAATAACTTGGGTCTTAGGTCAATCTTAGGTCATTACACTCAATGCTCTGCCATCCTGCCAGCAGGTGGCAATCAAAAGACAGCCGTCCTGCTATTGCCAACATAGGTGACTTACTTCTTGCAAGCATTACAAATAGCGACCTTTCAAACACTGCCTGTCAAAATGACTGCCTTCCATCATTCTGAAGACTGTCATCCATCTACGACATGTCTGATAGGCCAAGATCTAGTTTCAGCTCCTGCTAGCATCAGGTTTTAGCGTGGCATGTGAGAATGTGGACGAGAAAGAGAAGGAAAGGGAGAGTTTTACTATATGGCTGGAGTGTAATTACAGTGCCACGTTGCTCTAAAATATCGCCTTCTCCAGTCATGAATTAGCCATCAACTCGGACTCTGAAATAACAAAGTCAGGGAGGACGTTGAGAAGGTCCAGCTTGGTATCACTTTGGATTTTGAGGGCAAAGGTCAGCTAGTGAGACGATTCATTTGAGATGGACACCTGATGCCAGTAAACATGCAATACATTTGAAGGATAAAACATCTTTCAAGTGGGAAAACAAGAGTTGGAGAATATATATTACTTTTCTGTGACAAATGAATGTGCTTATGCTTATTTATTTTATATGAAATGGCAAGATTTAAATCTTTAGTGTTAAAGTGTTAAACCTGCCATTAAATAGGACACTCCACTTTGCTTGTATGAGACTCAGACATTATGGTGAAGTTGGCAGGAACAGGTTTCTTAGCATCTGGTTTAAATTCGTCCAAAGGCTTGCAGGCTGGGTGAACTGGTTACTCTAGATTGCCCGTAGGTGTGTGTGTGTGCTTGTCTGTCAGTGTGTTGCCCTGTGATGGGTTGGCCTCCTGTCCGGGGTGTACCCTGCCTTGGCCCTTAGTCGCCTGGGTTAGGCTCTAGCTTCCCCCCGTGACCGAAATGGATTATGTGGTTTGGAAAATGGATGGGTGGGTGGTTTTAATGCATTTTATAATTTTGACAACTTTGTACTGCTTTAATATGAGAAAACCTGTGAGATGTGGTGCAGTGGTTAGCCATGTGCCTTCACAGAAAGAATTTGTAAGTGCTTCCAAAGCTTTAGATTGCTACTGTTAATTGTCAATTGATGTGTGTGTATAAATGGTTGTCTATGTCAGTTTTTCCATGAGATGGATTACAGTCCATGGTGTACTCTGCCTTGTGCTGGCTCAAGCTTCCCCATGACCTGAAATGGCTAAGCAGTTTAGGAAATGAATGAATTAGTTTTAATGCATTCTTCAAGCACATCATTATTGAACTTTTTGTTTTGTGTAGAATATATCAAACTTGGCATATCAGGTTTTAACATATGTGGTGTATTAATTGTATTTTATACATTTAATCTTTGTGATTATATTACCCTAGCTCTGGCCATGTGGTTCTCTGCTGTGGCTCAGGTCCAAGAAAAAACTTTACCAAAACATGTTTGCACACAGTTTGATGTTTTACACTAGAAATTTTAACCAATTTTCTTGGATGGCCTAGGACTCTTAAACAGGAAAGTAAGGTCCTACAAGCAGGTTCAGTATAAAGCTGCCAGTATCCACCTTTGTGTGTGTGCGAGTGCGAAGGCCTATGTTCGATGAGATTCCCCTGGCTAGTAGTGCTCTGCTCACATTGTGATGCTGTAACATGAAGCAATTAACCTAACAGCAAGTTCCCCCCACCTCTTCCTCCTCCACTGGCGAGGGACCTAGGGTTAATTGGCAGCTTGGCTTAGACAATTTGCTGGAATCTGAGGATGGGTGGAAGAGGCCACACTCTGCTTTGTAGGAATCCATGAGGCACACGTACATCACACACGTCCCCCTGGAATGAAAGCTCTGTAGATGACGTCCTGCCAAGCAACAATATACCTCAAATTCCATTTTAAACATGTGGCACAAGGACAAGCACTTGTTTCTATCCTGCCTTAGAAATTAGTTGTGGAATTCTGTAGTTAGGTGTGAAGCTGCTTTATTGGTCAATGTGCTGTAATGGTTTTGGTGGGAACATTTTTTAAAAATGTAAGAGTTTGTTATATTTTGAGAATTATTCATTGTGTTAAAGAGATCGATGTTCTCCAGTTACCTATTAGTTGTTGTTTTTTATTATCAGTTCACATAATTTATTAATCAATTAAAAATTAGATCTTAGCAAATAATGTAATTATTTATTTATTAATTTACTGATTATTTATTTATGGATCATATTTTTGACTAAAGTTGTGCAAAATGTATATTTTTTATTAATTATGTTTTGCCCCAATATGTTGAACTCAACAAATAAATACATGCTCATGTTTGTTTCCCACAAACATACAAAAAAGCTGTTTTCTTATCATTTTTAAGTTTATTATAATAATAATGGAAACAAATGTCACAAGAACATATGTGTACACTACTGGTAACATGTGTTAACTATAGTAATATTGTACAGTTCAGGTAAATCAAATCATAGGACCATTTCTACATCAGATGTCGGTTATGTGTTAATGTATTATTAGACTGACTGATCAAATCTAAACATGGAAACAGAAACTGATGTTGTCCATTAAGTGTGTAATACCAGTTTTTATTCACATAACCAACTTATGGTTGTGACAATATGACTTAGCTGCTGCTACACATTGAGTAGCTGAGCTGAACAGAAGCTTTTTCCGCCAATTCATCTAGCACATGTAGTTGATGATCACCATTCATGTAAAATTGCTCGAACATGAACCTCTCCCCTCTCGCTCATCAGTCATCTACAGCGCTCGCTGTCAGAGCTAATCTGTGCTCTGTGAAACAGATGAATGTTAAAGCAGTGTATTTAACTGTGACTAATTGCTGCTTAATGGATTTAGGTGGCTCATACTGGGCCCCTGCTTGCTGTTTCACGCTATAGAGATTAATACAAATGTTTAGCTTGCACACTGAGGGCATAACACAAGTCTGAAAGGTCTACTGTAGGTCAAAATGTGTTTTTGCTCTCCTAAAAAAGCAACATAAAACATAAAAAACAAGCTTTCATCAAAAAATGTCTTAAGTTGCAAAAAATACACATAAAGTAAATTATGATGTTGTTTTTGTGGCTTTAAAAAGTTTTTTTGGAAAATGTATTGATTTCAATGCATAAAAATGTGGTCATGTAGTATTTGTATCAAAGTTGGATCTTGTCAGATCTGACACTTGGATTGTACTTGCCTCTGTGAGTGTTTAAGTATTATTAGATTTCTTGTCATTACTGTTCTTCTATTTCTTCTAGCCATGTGGACCTGACAGGCTTGGTACTGAAGCCAATTCAATTCTGTTGCCTGCATGTCTCTATTGGCCATTTCACTATGCATCCACATGTAGAACCACAGTGTCATGAGTGTTACTGTGCTTTTGTAATATGTTGTCCTGTGTTATGTGTTCCGTGCTTGTATTTTGAAGTGTGTGTCCCTGGTGTGTCACGTGTCTGTTTGTCATGTGATGTCCCCAGGTGTTTGGTATTTCCTTGTGTGTATAAATGGGTCTTTGGTTTAGTCTAGGGTGTGGATCAATGTCGCGTGTGAGGTCTAAGTGTACGAGTCTTTGTTTTGTGTTTATTGGTATATGTCGATAAGGTTATTAAACCAAGTTTATTTCAACTTCTCGAATCTGCACCTACTTCTGACTACCCGTGAAGCCTCACAGCTTTTACTTGTTGGATGCACTGATTGAATTTTTTTTTTATTCTGATACAGATTAGAGAGCAGTTATAGATTTTTATAATGGGAGTAATAATGTTGTTTGAATGAGTTTCATTTATTTTCTTGTTTTCCCTCATTAAATTAAACAATTTATTATTTGATTTACCTATCAAATTAATGGATTATTATCACTCATCAGCCATGATATTAATGAAAAGAGCAGAAAAGTTAGCAGAACTAGCCACCAGTCTGTCTCTTTTTGCACTTTTTTTGCTTTGACCTTGAGCCTGTTTATACTTAAACTACTTAAATGCTCCACTACACAGCAAGAAATACACAGCTGTCAGCATGACATCACTCAATGAGAGTGTGTGCTATATCTGGATGAATTTATTGTAGCATTGGATCAGATTCACCCCACCCGTCTGATATCCAGTCCAGTATTTTCTGCTGAAGTCGATCCTCTACTGATACCTGGTTGGTGCCATGTCTACACTATTAAAGCATTTGGTTGTAACAGACCAGAGGAATAATTATATTCTGTATTGTAAAATTGTGTCACCAGCTCCTTACATGCAATAACAATATCATAACAATATCATTCCTATTTAGAGGGCATTCAAACCCCAGTGGAAATTATTGGTGAGCAGTACAGCCCTGTTTGGATGGGGGTTTTGAATCACATTTGGATCATATGGAGATTTTCCAGTTAACCTGCCAGATTTCCAAATCCCCTGGTTGTTGGTGTGCGAAGGGAAGCGGCGGCTGCGGCTCTTTCCTCATTCAGACGGTGGCCACTGAAAGCATGGGGCAGGTCTGAGGGGGTTGAGCAGAGTTTGGCCTGAGGCTAAGTATCTATCTCTCTCTCTCTCTCTCTCTCTTTCTCTCTCTCTCTCTCTCTCTCTCTCTCTCTCTCCCTCTCCCTCTCTCTCTCTCTCTCCCTCCCTCTGTCTCTATGTCTCTCTGTCTCTCTCTCCCATTTGCAGGTTACCCTGCTGAGCCCCATCAGGCTGAGTACTAAATGGGGGGAGACTATGGAGCGCTGTATTGTGTTCTGTCTGCTCTGTCTCAGAGGGGGGAGGAGCAGGGGCAGAGGGCACGGTTGGATTGGCATTGGCCCGGTTCATGTTTTTGTGTTATGGCCGTTGTTACCTTGCTTTCAGGTTAGATCAGGTTAGTCCCATGGTCCACCTCCATTGTCAGTAAGGCACAACATAAGAGAAAGTGTTTCAGTATTTACTGTGTCTGAGCAGATTTGGTCCTCTGTAGATGCCCATCCCGTCCTTTACTAAGATTTAATGTTTAGACTTAAGCTTAAATCAAACAGTAGACCAGTATATTAAAAGGGTTCAGCAGATTCCATGGAATAACCATGTCAATTCTTTTAATAAAGACATGTGCGCGTAAAGAACCCCTTAAAGATTTCAAGAACATTTTACATAATGTAAAGGTTTTATTGTGACGCTTATATTATGCAGAGGTTCATTAAACCTTGAACTTACATCCTGTTTATATAGGTGGTTCTCTAAAAAGCCATCCGTTGATAGGTTCTACTGGGAACCAAAACATTCATCAGATAATTATATATATATATAATTTATAAGTGTAGTTTTGACCCCAAACCTAATGCTAAACTTGACCATAAGCTTCACCTTCTACAGACTGGTATTTATGGAATTATTAAAATATAGTCTTACATCAGCTGTTATTGATTTTATTTGGGGGGGGGGGGGGGGGTGTTGTTCCAGCAGATTTATACTCCTACTTTTAAGTAAACTCTTCCTTTAACTTTTTTTTCTAAGGACATACTCTAAATTTGATAATGCAACTCACAAATCCTCCCACATTTCACATCACAGTTCTGATTCACAGGATCAAAATTTTGAGGCACCACTTTAGGTCAGTCTGAATACAGTGCTGCTGTTTTAGGCATGTACAGTAAATTTGTCAAAAACCAAACCAGTTCCGTTCCATAATATGACCATATATAAATAACAATGTAGCAGAAAGAAAACCACTCATAAAGGAAATGTTGATGACCTCAGCGAGCATTTTTAAGGGGTTCAGTTCAGTGGGGTTTTCACAAATCAGAACTGTGTTTGCACTGCTTCTACTGACACAGTACTTGTTTCAGGTATTATTAGGATTACCCACAAACCCCCAGCCTCAGAGCACGTTTGCCCTGCTCACTGGGCCTCGACCGGTCTGTAGCAGTGCCGTAATAAAAGCACGGCCAGCGGTGTGGGAGTAATTAAATGACTGATGCGCAGAAGAAGCCTTTACAAAGATGTAGTAAATTGCCCATTCATTACCAGAGCACCATGGAAGGAGAATTTCAAATAGACAATAGAGCCTATAGTAATTCAATCTAAGCTTGTACTTACAGAAAACACTGAGATAATGAACTGCTGGATTACATGCAGAGTATTGAGCCGGGACGGCCGTGAGGGGGAGGAGACAGGGAGGGCCAGATTTAGGGGAGTTGTGGAGGAGCAATAGCATCTCTCTCTCTCTCTCTCTCTCTCTCTCTCTCTCTCTTTCTCTCTCTCTCTCTCTCTCTTGCTCTCTCTCTCTCTCTCTCTCTCTCTCTCTCTCTCTCTCTCT
>JBBIGC010000036.1:2086193-2099852 GCA_037576955.1 Lepidarchus adonis
CTCTCTCTCTCTCTCTCTCTCTCTCTCTCTCTCTCTCTCTCCCTCTCTCTCTCTCTCTCTCTCTCTCTCTCTCTCTCAAACACACAAAGCTAATATTGTCACTAAAGCTATGAAAATACACCTTTAAACTTCGCTTTGACTCAATTGTAGTTTGCCGACGAAAACCCTCAGGGGACAACATTAAAGGTATATTTTGTGGTGGGTAGAATGAAAGAAATGGAGTCAAGGGGGAGGACGAATGGGTTGAAGAGATAGAGAGAGAAAGAGAGAGAGAGAGAGTGAGAGAGGGAGAGAGAATGAATATAATTTATAGCCGTCTGAGGAATAGAATTTATCATAGGATCTGCTCCATGCCGGTCAATTGATATGTAGTTGATTTCAAACAACATGCCTCAGGCTCCCACTGGGGACACTTTTAGATTTTACGCTTGGAAATATCTGTTTAACTGCCCATTTACCAAAACAGTCTCCTTAGTCACGGGGGGTCCGGGGCAGGGGTGGGAATGGCGATGGTTGGTGTACAACCCCCCTCCACTCACTGTGGTATAAAATCAGCCAAAGAAGTGGAGAAATATGTTTTTATGGCATGGTAATATATCACCCTGTGAGGCACACGCATTACAACACTTGTATGGATATAATTAAAGTGGGGTAAGCAGTGCACAATCATAGAGCTGATGAGGCAAATAGGCCAGTAATGATACACAGGACTTGAATGATTACCAGCACCAACAGTTTTATTAGTATGCATACTAACTGTTACTTAATAATAATAATTATTATTAACATTATAATTATTAATAAAAAGTATTATTATTATAATAATTATTATTATTTTTTTTATTATTGTTGTTGTTGTTGCAACAGCAATAATAGTAATACCACTTTATAACAAAATAAATATAAACTATATTTATATTTATATTTATTTACTATATATATAGTAATTTACATGACATTTTTTTATTTTTTCATTATTTTGTTTGCATTTTTGTTGTACACATTAATAAATGATATTTTATCTGAGAAGAATTAATTGATACATGAAAATACATACATTACATTGCAGAAATAATCTGTTCTTCATATTATGCAACTAAGAACTGTATTTCAGTCATTTTTTTTTTAGACTTGGGTGTAGTTTCAGTAGCTCTAGAGCTTTATTCTCTATATTGCGAGTGAAACTGATCCTAGATTGCCTGATTATACCTGCTGATCATCCTAGACTGCAGTTGTTTTTGTTTCAGAATGAAACTTTACGCAGCGGTAAACTATGGCGTAATGTAGAGTTTCAAAGGTACGTTTTACTCTTTAACCTTCCCATCTTTCTGGTTAGTCATGTCTAGTTGATTTTTCTCAAGATTGACATCTCATTAGCCTGGTGGGGTTCATCGAGAGTGGCAGGAGGATAACTTGAGCTGTTATACGAATAAATATATAATGTCTCTTTCTTATACAAGGTGAAGTGACCCTAGCACTGACTATTGATTTGTGGTGACCGCTCTGTGTCACCCTGGCCTGTGACACTTCAGATCAGAGGGCACTGGTGGAAATCAGGCTAGTAACACCCATGGCCCAAAAATCTCTCCAAGCACTTTTTGTTTAGAAGGCCAATGTGATTCTCACCTAGATTGATTGTGCTGTAGACTCAGGCCTGCTTCAACAACAATGCATTTCAGATGCCTTAATGTGAAAGCTGCCAATACCGTTGATTCAATCAGAAGTGGCTTTTTGGCAGTTGAAAGGAGGGGGGGTGGTCAGGGGACCGAGGGTCAGATCGATCTATAAGGCAGTTGCTTTGAGTTATTATTGTTCTGGATTTGTGTAGAGCTGGTCAGGTGCACAGCAATGATCTAATTGTCATTCAGATATGATCTTGGCTTGAGGTCAGTTGTAACCAAAATCATGCAACTCAGAATGGGATGCAGATGTGTAGTTATGTAGTGTAAACTATCAACAGCCAAGAGGAAAATCAAACACGGTATAAATAAATGGGATGTTCTTGGCGATACATATCAGGCTTTTTGTCAAAGTAGTAAATGTGTTTAATTTTCAGTAATTAGCAGTTAAATGCACCTGTACTGGAAAAGTGGCTGTCACTTTGTGCAGACTTAAGCAGCCCATCTCTGAATATTGTAATATTTTGACAGTGTCTGTAAATTTCTATAGATATAGAATTTTCATTGTATAAAAACACCACTTTTACAGATAAAATATAACACATTAAAACAGGCTTAATTGAAAACATACAAATTACCCTAACACTCATTTATTTTACAACAGAGCTCATAGTTACTAATAAATGTATGAGCTCCAGGGTGAAGTAGAGCATCCAACTTCTCAGGATAAATACACCGCCCTACAGCAGAGCTTCAGCTGCTTTTAGTAATTTTAGTAGTGTTGGTTACTTTTTTGTGTTTAGTTGGAAAATGTTACATTTGTCACGTTATAACTCAAGTTATCCATTTTTGTATTTGTCATCACACAGGAGTTTTATTAAAAGCTAATGGACACTTAATTCTTTTTAGAAATACATTTTTCTACAGATTTATGGTTACTGCCATGCTTGGAAAACATTTTTCCTACTGGACACTAACTAGATTTTCCATATTCCATACATGTTGTATTATGTTGAGATGTTGAGGGTCCTCACAGAGCTCTGGGTACACATTGGAGTAATATAGAGCTAAATGTTTGGTTTTGGGGAAAAAGTGTATTAACTGTTTTTAGAAAGCATTGTAATTGTAAAACACAATATACATTCTGTAAATAAACAGGAAATTACTGCCAGTAAATTAATATCATTTTATACTGTTTTTACAAACTTGAACTCTTAGTTTTACAAAGTCCTAGGACAGAGACGAGTTCATTAAGGACCAGAGATTCTTGCTTGATCTCTACCCACAATCTTTATTCCTCTTCTACTTTCAACGGTATCTATTACCACCTCAAATAAAAAAAGGTGGGGTGCTGTAGTTGTAAATAAAAACAGAATAACATAAACCCATGTTATATTCATAACAGAACACAGAAAACATATCAAAAGCGGAAAGTGAGACTTTATGCTATAACACAAAAAATCAGCAACACATCTCAAAAAGGACAACAAAAGGAAGTGGTACTACAAAGTAACATTTTTCAATGTATTATGTTAACTGGGCATAGGTTCTCCAGATGCAGAGTCTTTCAGAAATTAAGATGTGCAGAGGATCACCAATCTGCAATATCCAAAGCTTCATCTTCAAATTGTGGACAATTTGAGAATAATGTTCCTTAACATAAAATTGTGAATCTATAGCACATAAATTCATAAAAAAAAATCAGAATCTGCAGAATTCTCTGTGCATTGGGAACAATGCCAAAAACATTATTTATATTAAAAACAGGTCAAATTCTGTTATGGAAAGTAATACATGGGATCCGGAACATTTCAAGAAATCACTGTCTGTGAACACAGTACACTGTGCCATTCGATAATGCAGTTTAAAGAAGGCAACATGCAAAGAAGAAGCCATATGTGAACATGATCCAGAAAGGCTGATGTCTTTTCTGGATAAAGCACATTTAAAAGTACATCAGACAAGAATAGGACAACATTCCACTCTTAAAAGTCCAGCAACTTGTCTCTTCATTTCCCACACATTTACAGAAAAGGGGATGCTACACTGTGGTAAACATGGCCCTGTGTTGCTGCCATCAAATTGCAAATAAGCTTGTTGTCCTTAAACTGGTACATTTACTCAGTTTAAACATTTAATGTGTTTTCTATGTTGTATTGTGAATAAAATGTAGTTTTTTTGAGATTTGCAAATTACATTTTATAGCTTTTGTTGAATTGGAGATCTACATTTAATGAACTACAGGTCATAAAGAGGGGAGGCACTATTTCACATTTATTACTTGTAGGGGCAGTCAGGTGGGTATGGAAACTTAAAACATAACAAAGCTGCAGCTTTCATAATTTGGAAAATAAATAAATAATAAAAATAAACAAATACAATACAACATTTGTTTCAGACTAAAATCAATGAGATCATTTGCAAACCGTAGAAAAAAACTCCAACAAGCTTTGATTTAACAATCTTAGCTTTTATTTACAGTCTATTGTTGGTGAAGTGACACCTTATAAAGCTATTTCATCCATAAGCAGCAGGGACTGAACCACTTTGGTCTGAGGGACGCTTTTACTTGGCCCCCATAAACCTCCTTGCAAGCTCTAAGTGTGGAGAGTGGTACAAATCAATAAAACCAGGCCCAAGTACATCAACCAGTTCCATCTACAGTGGGTCATAGCCTCAGAAATGTTTTATATTTTGGTAAACGGCTGAATTGAAGTCTAGTCCCAAGAGTCGCCCCCACCTTCCTTAGTTTGACATGAAGAGAGGCATCAAAGTTTCTAACTGTTCTTGCTAGGCCTAAGGAATGGAAAAGAGTCTAACTACATCGCTGCAACCTTCAGCATGAGTGCATGCATCTGAATTATTGGTTATTTTCAAGGTGAATGCTGTTCTGTTGTGCTCAGTAATCATATCTGTGGGGGCACGTACATGTCGGTTGTTGACTCTTGATGATACAGTGGAATATTAAATCCTTTTCTTTTCTGCTCATTGATATGCTCTCATAATGTGGAACAGAATAAAGGCAGACAGAGCACATATTTGCAGTTTGGGTACTCTTCTGCAAATAATACCAATCGCTTCTGATATGATTACCGCTGAATGGAACTGTTGCAAAGCGACCAAACTTCTCAGCATTTGAATTCAGACTTCATTAAATTAGTCTACAAGGTATCAATTTGATGTCTCCAACCCCCGTTCTCCCTTTATTACTTCACTATGATTACGCCCTACGCTTGATTTTTTCTCGTTTTGCTGCACTGCGCCCAGAGACCGGCAGAAAATTCAACTGAATTGATGAATTTAAATATCACCGAATGCCCTGTGCTAAGACAGAGAGCTGAATGGCTTGTAATCCTTTGAGCAGGAACAGGCCACTGCTTTTCTGCCGATGTTTGCAGCTTTTCCAATGATGGATACAGTGTCAGAAGTTACTCGATTAAACAGCGTTTCACACTACATAGATTCCTATTTAAAAGTCTCAAGACCCATAATTATTTATTGATGTCTGCTTCAATCTACATTCTGCCTAGAGAGCATGGTCCACAAGTGCCTAGAGGAACCTGTTTACCATGCACACCCGTTCACCCGCTCCTGTAATGGACTCAGTGGGAAGAGAGGCGAGGCCAGGAACACAGGAGTGCGCCGAAATTGCATTGAGTCGTAAATGTCTTTACACGCAGCTCCCATTGCTCCCCAAAGAAAGAGAAAAAGAAAACTCAAAACTACACAAGAACAAGAAGAGAAAAAAAAATAGAGTTTGAAATTCATGGCTGAAATATTGAACTAATAGCTCAAAAAATGTTTTCTCTGGTGATGCCACAGGGCGACTGCCTGGGAGGCTGCCCTCTATCTTTACTCCTCTATACACCATGAACTGCTGTTCTTACCATTTTCACTGATTTCACCCATAGTTCACTAATGAATTGGACAACTTCTTATAAACATACAGATTCTAAACTTTAAAGCCATATCACAATGCATTTGTCAGCTGATTTGTCAGTAGAAGATATTTTATTGTATTTAGAATGTATAGATTTTGTGTTTACTCTGTTTTCTCATTATTGCAAGTTAAATGTTTTTTTTTCTTTTACATCATCATCACCAGAGATGTTTCTATTCATAGACAACATCTGGGAAACAACCCCCTGACCATGCCTAATCCCACCCGACGTTTGTTCATCAGCACCCACTCTATCAATCAGATGAATATAATTAATCTTTGGATTAAGTTTCGAGGTGTTTTTTTAGTCTGTTATCTATCTAGATTGAGTATTTTATTAAAAGTGTTACACCTTTTCCATTGGTTCTTTAAAAATGGATTCCTGACCCTGGTCCTGGAGCCCCCAGCTATGCACCTTTTAGTATTTTAGACACTTGATTCAACCAGCCTTCAGTGGTTAGTCAGTGTTGTCCAACATGAGGTTATCAGACATTGCGATTTTCAGTTTGTTGTCCAAGCTGAGTTTATACTATTACAATGAGAAAACTTATAGTTCATCAGTGATCCCCCGGAACAATATTGAATGAAATTTCATAAAACTGAATAGTTACCTTTATTTTCTATGTTTATTATGTAAGAAAGTGTTTCATGTATTACTTTCACATACAGATCTACCATACAATATTTTAAGTGCAAATGTTTGTACACTGGTTAAATTACATGAAATCCTCATTATATGCTAATAGGGCTTAAACTGTGAACAAACAAACAAACAAACAAATAAATACAATCTGTGGCAGCCTTTAAATAGTGAATCCAATTATTTTATTTGTACTGTGCCTTGCCATCTACCTAACTACTCTAATTATGTGACCATCAGAGTCTATGAGGCTAGTCAAGCAGACAGGTTAGGTAAAGCTAGCAAACCCATTGCACAGTGGTAGAGAAACTGCAAAACTAGAGTGAACATCCGTGTGGCTTTTCTACCATAGTGACAACTCTTAATGTGTTTTGGAGGACTGGCTTTGGAGAGAGGTCTATGGTGAAAGAGCAGGATTTTGCTATTGTATTTTTAATAAATCTGTAAATTTCTCGGAATTCAGCTATCCTATCTTTAATGTAACATTTAGTTTTTTAGAGTACTGTGAAAACACAAAATGTGTCAGCTTTTTCACATGCCCTATTTTATATTTTTGTGCAAAAATGTGAAAATCAGCAAATGGGTTTCATAAAACATTGTCTCTGCAAAATATGTAGAATTTTGCACAAAAGTTCCACATTAAAATTAAGAAAACTTGACTGCTGCAAAATGTTGCATGCAATACTACAATTATGAATAAAGGATTCTTAGGAAGTGTTACCAAAAGTTTCTTATGGTAACAAAATATGATCTATGCCATCACTCCAAACAATTCTTTCAGCCACCATTGAGTTTAAGAATATTTTTTTGGGGCATTTTTTTGTTGTATGTGCAGAATTTTTTTTTGTTATGGAGCATAAATACAATGTAAATGTTATTTATTATGTAATGTACTATACAAATCATTACATAATTAGACAATTGCATATCACTATATAATAATTTATACAAATATATTTATAAGATAAAATAAAATAAATATGATTATTGACTTCTATGGATGCTAACATCCTGTCTCATGATCAACACATATACTTTTAGCAGCTTTGGAAGTCAGTTCTCTTTTCTTTGTCCCTCCACTTCAGTCTCTTTGTTCTTGTGCACGAGGAGTCAAGGTTGGTGTGAGCTGGCGCTCATTGCATTAACACAGATACGACAGGCCCTCAGGTGAGGGAGAGATGAATGGGTCGTACCTGCACACATTAACCCAATCCAATCCCGTGCATGCCCAACAGAAGGCGAAAATGGGCTTTGAGCAAATGGAAAATGTATTTGGAATGAGAGAGGAACAGCGGAGGACGGCGGATGAATGAGTAATGCACACCGTTCTGGATCTGAGGGATAGCGTAATGTCTGCATGCGAAGAGCAACAGGTCGGCCTTGTGAGACACGGGGGCTCATCATGTGGCAGAGGTGAGCACAGATCAGTGCAGAAAAGAAAATATAGAACTATTCAGAAGTCTGAACTACTTGAGTTTTGTGTGTCTTCTTTTATTAGTTTCTACATTCAGGAAAAATGTGTATGTGTGTGAGGACATACAACAAGTTGTTGTATTTATTTATTTATTTATTTATTTTCTATTATTTCTAATTTCTTAATCTTGTTTTAACCTTTTCTTATTGCCTTTATATTGCATGCTATGCTCTTTTAAAAAATGTTTTATTTTATTCTATGTGCAGCACAGTTGGGGGGTATTGCTGGAATAAATTCATTTTGCTGTATGTTGTCCTTGTAAAACTGTTTGTGAAAAATAAAAGTAAGCACAAGTTTAAAGTTGAAGCTAAATACATGAATAAATAAATAATAAATAAGAACATGAAAACATACACTTACACAATAACAATAACTGATAAGGAGGTACTGAGACTTGGGTATAAATACTACGATCCGTGAGAGGAAAAGACCAGGGTATGACAACCATCCTAACCCTCTCTTGATCATTCCCTTTAAGCAGCTTCATTAAGAGCCATGTGAGATGCTTTGCCAGGAAGGTTAAAGAAGCTTCACATACTTCACACAACTTTCTCCGTGCTGAAAATGGCTTGAGACCATTTTTTTTTTGGCCCTAAATTCACATATGCAATGCTTTGCATATGTTTTGACATATAAAGCCATTTATCTGAAAAGTAAGCAATTATTTTACTAAAAAATGACAATAAACAAAACCTTTGGCGTGTGGAAGTGTAACTTAACCATTCTTAAGCTTCTCAACAAAGGAACTTGAAATGTTCTATTTAGTGTCCACTGCTTAGTGTTTCTAATTATATCCTTCATTTAATGTAATCAGGTGAAACGAAAAACGTTCAGGCCATGTATCTCCTGATTATATTCATTATATTCAATGTAATACTAACCTTTAAAGAGAAATGCGTTTTTGTATTTGGTCCAAAAGGGTTAGATTTGTTCAGATGTTTAGATGCTTTGAAGAGAACCTTCAGCTCATGTTTGCTGTTTTAGTTTTGCTCCATAGCGATGAGGATAATGCAGCAGGAAGCCAATGGACACAGCCCTTTATGAAGTCGTTAAACACTCTCAAACAAACTTGCATATGTGGCTTTGACACTGTTTGACACACTGATGGAGAATCAATGAATAGAAGTTCATCATACAGAAAAAAAACAGTTTTGGGCATTTTATCACATTCTGCCCATTTTTTAGAGTTGCTACCTGTCCTACAGATTCCAAACTTTTGACCACCTCAGTAAGTACAAATGATCTAAGGTGTCCTTGCAATAGGACTTTTGGCCAGTTTCTGACTGTACATAAAGCTTCTAGGAGTCAAGTTTTACACAGGCCTTGAAAGAAATGGAAACTGAACGTACAGGTCAGCGAACTTCGCAGAGGCCGACTGTCTTCATCTGCCCTGTTCCATAAAAGCTCTGTCAAACGTTTGCCTGGCCGTTTATGTCAGACGCCGAGGCTGAGAAGCTGCTATTGATTTATGCTGTTGCGAGGCCACGGCGGCTGGAAAAAGTTGCAGAGCTTTGAGCGATAGTTCACCGGCGGGCTGCTGCGGCCCCTCTCCTGATACAGGCCTTTGCTCGCTCTCCCTCCACTGCCTGTTAAGATGCATGGAGGGAGAGGCCCTGTCAAAACTCTACTGCTGTATTTCACTGAATTTTTTTTATTCTTTTCGCTTTTCTTCCCCCATCCCTTTCATTTTCTTGAACATAGGCCAAGTACTGCTGGTCACTCCATCAAACATTTAGGTTGATTGTTCCCTGGTAGCTACAGTGGGGTATAACTTCCAGCCCTTTTTGTCATGTTAACTGCAGTCGATCAATGGCTGGAGGTCAGGGGCTCCTGATGTAGGTGCAGGCTTAACACAGAGAGAGGGAGAGAGGGAGAGCACATGAGAGGGAGAGGGAGAGGGAGAATGTGTCCAAGATTCATTTTTTCTCATCTCGCAACACACACCGGTCAGTTATTTTTCTTCGCTTAGCCCTCACCACTCTAAGTGGATATTGATCAGATGCCTTAATGCAAACCTGTCAAATTAATTTTGTGCGGAGAAAGCTATGACTGCTCCAAAATTGCCTCAGCAATCTGGGGGGGAGTGGGAGTGGGAGTAGATGCTGCCTTCCAATGAATTTTAATCATCATCTGAATGGGGTGAAGGCGTTGAAACCATTCACTCTCTGCTTCCCCTGCCTTTACTATATCATTACAGTGGGAAACGGGAAGAATTCTTAAATCTGCATTATTTTAATCAGAATATCTGATCCAAAGCCATGCTGCTAATGTGTTTACTTTGAGGTATGATTACTCATGTTGCTTTGAGGATATTCAAGGGAACTTTCATGGGAAATTTTTGCCTTCATCTCAGCAAGTGACTCATTTGCATGTAATGCGTGATTTGCATTTTTCTTCACCATCTATGATAAAAGCATTGGTAGTATGGTCAGTGGACAGTACGTAACTACAGTGCTGCAGTGATTAACACAGTCCCCTCACAGCAAGAAGGTCCTGGGGTCGTTCCCTGTCTGTGTGGAGTTTGCAAGCTTTCCCTGTGGTCATTTTATTTCAGGTGCTCTGCTCTCCTCCCACTGTCCAAAGACTTATGGATTGTGAACTGGCTACTCTAAACTGCCCATAAGTGAGTGTGTGTGTCCATCTCCGTGATGGGTTGACCTCCTGTCCAGGGAGAACCCTGTCTAGGCCTGTAGTCAGCTGGGATTGGCTTCAGCTTCCTCGCAATCCGAAATGGATAAAACGGTTTGAAAAATGAATGAATACTACTTAAGATAACAGCAAGACACATAATCGTTGTTTGTAGAAAGTGGTTCAGCAACAGCTTCATCTGATTTAATGTTGCTCATACTTTGATCTCATTTTATTTTAGACCAAAATGCTCTAAAAAATTTTTTTGCTTTTTAAACTCAAAATTTTGTTATGCTCTGGTACTTTCACTTCTGCCTGAATCACTGAGGCTGTTTACATGTTGCATAAACTTGGGTTTCATCAGAGCTTATGTAAATCTACTTTGCTTGAAAGCCACTGACCATTTTATATAAAATGCATTTCCACTTTCCCCTTTGTTAACATATGAATGGTTAAGCCAGAGAAAGAAGGCACTTAGTCTAGGGATGAATCCAGTCTTGTTTAGAACCTGAGAAATTTTGTGAAAGGCACTATGTAAATATAACTTCATATATAACTGTTGTGTGAGAAACACCAAATAAAAATCAATTGTTCTCATTACACTCATAACAAATTATAGCTTTATTTTCATATGTGCAATCTTAACAGATGATAAAAAAATAAATGTGATGATATATTGCATATCTGAAAAATGTCTTAATGTATCTTGATATTTTTGCCATATCACCCACCCCAATTCTACAGTGCATTTATTAGGGCTGTGTGATGTGGATAAAATGCTGTCGTTTTGATTATGTTTGTTCCAAAGTAGTAACAAGGCTCATTCAGCTGCTTTACATTTTAAGCAATCTTGTAGTTAAGTTATTATGATGTGTTTATCCTTATCCTATTATTAGTGCTTAACGTCTGAGCTAACAATAGGGTCTATTTAACTACTAAGGTAATGTAGTATGTTTTATATAAGGAGCGTGGATGTCCCCTAAAAAAATCAATAATTAAGCCAAATAAATAAATATTTACAAAAATGGCTGTTTTTTCCCAATTCAGTGAATTATCTATACTTTCACTAATATAAAGAAATTGCGTTCATTGTTCACCTCTGTATTCTGACTTCACAAGCTCTCTTATCACTGTTAATTAATGTGGATCATTTTAAGGATAGAAACTCTGCGGTTTCTCTGCTTTATACAGTGTGTTCTTACAATAAACTAAAAACCCCATACTGTACACACACACACACACACACGTACACACACACACACACACACACAGTCTCAATCTTAGTGAAGGCGATAAGCCCCCTGTGGTGTGGCAGGCAGATTCAATGTGCTGAGAACAAAGTGCTGTGGAGACATAATGGAGCGCATTAACACACACAATCACTAAACCCACATCATCACACACACCCATGCAACACACATTCTCAACACGGACCACCAAAGCCCAGCTTCCAGTCTGGGTGACAACTGTATTATCAAAAGAGTGGTTTCATATCCTCGCTGTCTCATTGAAAGTGTATCTCTTAAATATTCACATTATAGGATGAAAACATTTTTAAGAAAACGTTAATAAACCACTTCACTTTTATTATATATTTTTATATTATATTTTATTATAATTTTATAATTTTACCTTGTGTGGCTGGTGTTTGAGGAACATAAACATTTTTAATTCCATAAACCACTGACAGCATTTCTTCAGAATTCCACATAAGCGTGATGCACAGCTGAAAAAACTGATCAATATGAACAATCATCAAGTGTTTTCAGACCCTGAATAATGCACATAAAGCAAGATTATATTCAATATTAAATAACACAATACTAATGTCTGAACTTTATAAAAGAATTCAGGCATTCTGTCTGATCCAATTAGACTGGTTCTACTGCAAGAAAGGAGGTGATAGTTTTTAAAAATATAGATATATTTCTCTTTAAATCCTGTGGTTCAAGTGATCACCTATTCAATACCTCAGTAAGTGAAGTGACGTCTACTTATGTTGGAATTCCACTATAGACACTGGAATGAAATGCCTGCCATACTTACAGATTATGATTTAAGAAAAAACAGAAGTGTTCTTTTTCAGAATGTGACATTTTACTGAAAGGCAGCATTAGTTCAATTACAAGGGTTTTTCCAGTAAGAGTCAGTTGTCAAAGTCAGTTTTCGTAAACTTTTCTATCAATTCAGCATGTGTGATTAATGCTTTATACATATTTATGCAGGTTTATGTTGTTGTGAAGGTTTGGTAGCGTTGAATGTAGCTCGTCAGTAAAGTGCTACTACTGTAAATTGAGACCAGGCCATGTAAGTAAACTTATTGATTAGAATGTGAAAAGTTTTTTACATGTTTTCCTCAGTTTATATCATGATCGATTTGTTGTTTTAGTTTGTTAGTTAACTTGTGTAGCTGGGGTGTCTTTACAGGGCTGAATTAAAAGCCTCTATAAGTAACTTTTATGAGCCGACGTGTGCTGCCACTTTGTGTAACTGAGAAGTGGAGTGAAGCATTGTGGGTATTATGTTTTTTATTGAGTGCAGGGCCGTTCTGTCTTTTTCTGGCCTGGGAAGGTTGTTTTCTCCTGGGCAGGAAGTTTTATGTTGCAAGGCAGCAAGAGCATCCAATCGACTCTTTTCTTATCTGGCCATTTTTATTATGAAGATATGATCCAGGAAGTATTGATACAGTTGCTTCATGGCAGGAATAAAGAGCGCCAGTGTGTTAACAGGACTTACAAATCACCAGAAAGCAATTCCTGGTCATAGGGCAGTTAGAAATATGCTACACTTATTGCAGTGTGTAAATTCAAAATAAGCTTTATTGTTAGGACATAAAATATTTACAACTAAATTGAATCTTCCAGCTTTAGTGATCAGTTATTTTGAATTTACAATGATTCAAGGGCATATTCTGACATTTCTTTTTCCCAAATGAAAGTGTTTAAACCGAGCTATTGGGGCTGTGTGATGTGGACAAAATGTTGTTGTTGTGATTATGAAAGATGCCATGTGGTATATTTTCACATGGCTGATTTAATATATTGATCCAAACAACTGCATTACTTGGATACCTTGATTTATCAACATGAGATTGGTTAGGGTGCATGCAATAAAGACTGTGATTAGGCAGAGGGCTCATTTACATATGCAATTTGAAAACTGCAAAAGCCACTTCTGTGATAATGATTAACAAATAGTTGCTGTCCACAAAAAAAACATTTTATCTTTTATTTACATTTTTTAACATTGTTTGAACATGCCTGCTGCCATTTACATTGTAGGAAATCTATCTATCTATCTATCTATCTATCTATCTATCTATCTATCTATCTATCTATCTATCTATCTATCTATCTAT
>JBBIGC010000036.1:2108073-2125294 GCA_037576955.1 Lepidarchus adonis
CTTGATTGTTTCCTGAACCTGGAAGTCGCTTCGGACAAAAGCGTCAGAAAAATGAATAAATGTAAATGTAAATGTAAATATATATATATATATATATATATATATATATATGTACACATACATATTTCCTCTCAGTTCTATTCACAGTGTGTGGTGCTGGACCCTGTACATACCTGTATGTTCAAGCTTTGGAAAAATCTGCAGTTGTAAGGAGATTAGTATTATATGGGAGATCATTTTCACTTCCCTGCAACCGAATAAAGCTCTTTGACTCTGGTTTTCAAGAAAGCTTCTAAAAGTTCTAAAATATCAAGAAACTTCTTCAGAACAAGGTTGTCCTTTCTTATTTCCAGACACACAGTTGCTTTTGAAAAACGTTCTCCATCATATAAGAAAGTTCCAGAAGCAAATATTTGTAGATCTCTGCAGACTGACTGAGCAGTGGTGGAGGCTTGGGTGGTGCATGTATCTCCTTAAGTGTGGTGCCAGCAGACTACATAGGTAAACTATGCTGGACCTACTGACTCTGTACCTTTCTCACAGAGGGTCATCTGGACGCCAAGTGGATCACTCCTTTCTCTGAATGTCCTGGACACTGGTGGATTCACTGTGTTAAATCAAAGGGGTTTTAAGAAAGGAGTTTGCTGTAGTTGGTTGTAGCTTAACCAGTGCCTAGATGCACCACTTATATAGATCAGGCGTTTAACACTGCAAAAAATCTACATGCAAAAATAAGAAAATAAAACACAAATTAAGAAAAAAAAATCAAGCAAAATTATCTGCCAATGGGGTTAGAAAATTTGACTTGGTAAGATGTCTTGAAACAAAACAAAAAAAATTGTAACAAAAGTTACCGTCTCAATATAAAAAAAACGAAGTAAACTTAGTTTAACTAGATTTAAGCAGCACATATGTCTTGAAAACAATTTTTTAAAATCTTAAAACCTAGCATTTTTATCTTTTTATTTTTGGTTAATCTTAAAAAACCTTTGGTAAGAATGTCTTGATATGAGAACATACAGCATATAAACATTGTAAGACTGTCAGGCTTATTCTAAGAGAATGTTTCAGTTTAAAATAAGTATTTATTGTCTTAAACTAACATGGAAGTCCTCATTCAATCTAGACTATGGTGCTAAAAATAAAATGATAAATGTGAAAAAGAAATAAAAGCAATAAATCATGTAGAACAAATATGCTCTTAACAATGCTTTATTAACTCAAACTGCAAGTAATACAAATCACTGTCCAAAACTGCAGTCCAATGTATCACATTACAGAAATTAGAATGCTAATAAAATGAAGCTTAGTAGATGTATAGGTACATCACTGAGACGATACTTAATATAAAAAGAAAAGGAAAAATAAAGACAAAACAATTTTTGTTCTGGTTTTAAGTTAAGAACCTTTAAGAGCTTGAAGACAATAACTACAGTGAACGATAACTTGTCAAGACCTAAGTCTGATTTAGAACTTTTTCACTACTCCCCAATGAAATTTTTCCACTGTGAAATGGCTTTCTTGTAGGACAACGTTGCTTCTGAAATCACTTCTGTCTGAAGCATAGACAGGACAGTTGCAACAAAGTTTGGGTACATAAGATGAAATGCATAATGCATAAGCCATAAGGTAGAGCACACCTTCATGGAGGCCTTATTTGGGAAAAGTTGTAACAGGTGTAGTACCAATGGCCACAATCAGAATGGAACAGGAGAGTTGTCTCCCCACTCTGGGTTTTCTGTTGACTAGAAACACAAACACATACATAAATGAGCACTGCATAAACATTCCACCATTCCTGTTGGTCTTGTAGAAGTATAAAAATATGTCTTACCTCAAGGATGTGCAGCATTGCTTCACTTGCTTGTCCCATCTATTTTGGCGGGGCTACAGGTGATGGAAACATCTCTGGAAGAGCCTTCACCATGGTTATGGAGTGTTCCACTATTAAAGAGAACCAACAGTCTCGATTAATTTGTATACAATTCTGACTTTTTTTTTTTTTTTTTAATAAAAAGTTATAGAAACTGTTATAGATACTGGACTTGTTTTTAATTAAAAGTAGATTCCTTTGAAGACATCTCAGTATGCATTTTTAAAATAGACTAATTTGTTTAAAAGGAATGAACAAAGCAAACCAACACTAAACACGCTGTGATAATGGCCATAATTCTCATATAGTAGTTACACATTTATGTATTAAACTCAAACTTTTCAAAATAATCTCAGTCTTTTACTGATTTCATATCTGACACTGACAGCAAGCAAGTTAAAGTCAACTATTAGTTGATTTTGCATATTTCAAGTCTTTAAGTATCAATGGCAGGTAGTTTACCTCCATCCAGTGTCATTGGTGGCAGTAATGCAATGTCTGGGTTTGTTGACTATCAGTGTCAGAATGGTCTTCTTTTCTGTGGTCAGCCTGACTGAATGGTGTATCTTGGTCAGCTGGTCCTCCTTGTCAAAAAAGAAACCAGTATAAACCTTCTGATCTACAAACTTTTTAAAGTGTAATATTTGGTACACTTACCAGCAGGGGATTTTGTTTTTTCTGATGGTGATGTGCTGCTCTCTCCTGTGTTCAACATTAGAGTTGAAGCACTGCTGCTTTCTGCTGAATCTAATGTGCATGTGCTTGAATCACCATCATAGCTCTCAATCTGTAACGTGCTGGCGAGGGCCCAGCACGGAGATTTAAATTTGAACCCAGATGCAGAGGCGGCCAGTAAATAAACAAATAAAAAGGAACTGGCCAAAATAAACAAAAACTAAACTAAGGCAGATCACTCCCTCACCCAACTACACCAACAGGGAGTGATCTCTTACTCACCTTGAGCGAGGATCGAACCCGGACCTCCGCGCTTCCTAGGCCTGTGCCCTATGCAATGCACCACGGGGCCGCATACTCTGGAGCTTGTCATCGGCCGGTCCACAGGTGACCGTCATCACTACTGATGGCGCCTCACCGCTGACCCCCCCTGGCCAGTGGTGGTTACTGCCGTGCTCCCTGCTCTGAGGGCATGTCTGTGACGTGGCCCGGCGAGGTTCTGACGCCCGTGTCACCCTTAGTGCCTGAAGTGGCCTGGCGAGGCACTGCGGGCACACGGCGGCGTGCGACCCTTACAGTTTCAGACCTTAATCAGCCCATTAGATCTGATGCATGGCAACACCTGCCATTAGTAAATGTCACCTGGTACTAATTTCAAAGCTTACAAATAATCTGACTCTTCAAACCTTGTGCACACACTTATGGACACTCAACAACCATTAGTTCCTCTAAGCAGCTCAGTAAGACTGCAGGAGAAGGCTACAAGAAGATAGCAAAGCATTGTCAGCTTGCCATTTCCACAGTGAGAGATGTAATTAAGAGATGGCAGTTCAGGGGAACTGTGGAGGTCAAGATGAGATCTGGAAGCCCAAGAAAACTCGCGGAGATAACTGCTTGTATGCTGGTCAGAAAGACACATCTAAATCCTCATTTGACTGCAAAAAAACTGCAGGAAGATTCAGCAAACTCAGGAGTGGTAGTGCACCGTTTCACAAAACCTTCAGAGAAGATTCAGCAGAAAACCTTGCCTGCATCCCCATCATAAAATCCAATGTCAGACATATGCAAAAGAACATCTACATAAGCCTGATGCGTTTTGGAAACAAGTGTTGTGGACTGATAAAACTCTTTGGCCACAATCAGCAAAGGCATGTTTGGAGAAGAAAAAAAAGCAGCATTTCATGAAAAGATCACCTTGCCAACCATTAAACATGGTGGTGGATCTATCATGCTTTGTGGTTGTGTTGCAACCAGTGGCACAGGAAAAATTGCATGGGTGGAGGGAAGAATGGATTCCACTAAATACCAGCAAATTCTGGAAGCAAACATCACACCATCTGTAAAAAAGCTGAAGCTGAAAAGAGGATGAAACAAATCTAAACAAATCTCGAAATCCAACATGAATGACCTCAAGAGATGCAAGCTGAAGGTTTTGAAATGGCCATCACAGTTCCCTGATTTAATGATTGAACATTTGTGGGTAGAGCTTAAAAGAGCTGTGCATGCAAGACGACCAAAGAATATTACAGAACTAGAAGCTTTTTACAAGGAAGAATGAGAGAAAATCCCAAGTACAAGAATTTAAAGACTTTTAGCTCTAAAAAGCATCTGCCATATGAGGTGCCATAATAATGTTTTTATTTTTTGCTCAATTTGGCATAAAAAGTATCTATGCATCAATGTTTGCTGAAAATATTGTGTATTTTTTCCATGCCCTAGAGAAACTGTGTTTTCAATGACAAAATCACCAATTTATTATTGTTATTTATTATGGGGTGCCCAAACTTTTGCATAAGACTGTATAAACATGAATTGTATGAGTTTTTTTAAGTGTTTTTGTATCTACTCAGATGTTATAAATATGGGGGTGTTAAATTGTGTTAAACAAATTTTCATACCTTTCTTTTTTCATAACTTTACAAGTGCAGTTTACAAAACTTTCATTTTACTGCACCTATTCAAACAATTGCATGTTTTTCGTAGAGCCATACAGCCAAGATAATGACCATTTGGGAACCTGCATCTTTTGGTTCTGAAATGGTCCAGCATATTTTTGGTTTTGGTTTAAAATCAGTTAAAGCAGAGATTGCCCCATAATTACAACCTTGAATTGGCCTGTTCTAATGAACTCTTCCCCAGCCTGAATCTGTCATTTGGTTATCCTTCTCATAAGTGCTAACATTACCTGTATTTTATTTATTTATTTATTTATTTGTGGCTGGTGGATGTTGATGTAGGAATAGTACAAAGTGACTCAGCAAATAAAATGGTATAAAATTGATGCTAAATAAAATAAACAATAGCGTACCATTAAAATGACTACAGAACTACAGAGAAAACCATCTACAATCTAACAATCCACATCTAAATGACACTGGAATAAATCGCATGGCAATAGGCCTGTACAGTTATGGCTTTTACATTGTCATGTGCAGAAATGCAACAACAGCTCAAAATGCTGTTAATCAGCAGTACTTGACTTTCTTGAAGACCAATTAGCTGCTAGTATGTCCATTGCTTACTTGTTATAAAGCCAAACAATACAAATGAGGCACAAATCCTTTTGACAATACCTTGTTAACTGGTAACTGAATAGCTGTTGTTGTTAGATGTAACATGGCATTAATTTGACCTGGCCTCGAGAGTACATGTGCACTGTATTCTTTTTTTCTTTGAGTCTTTCTGTGGTTTTCTAGCGTTAAACCTTGATTTAAAAATGATTTCCAGCAGAAGCGTACTTCTAAGTGGTCTCGGATCAATAAAGAACATTGAGCTCAGCATGATTGTTGGTCAATAACAGCATGTTCTTCAGGGAAAGTGCCCCTGGTTCTGTCAAAGGTGTTGACTTCCTCCTAGTAACTCGGTGCAAATGGTAATTGTTTGTTGCTAGCTGATCGAACAAAAAGTTGCAGTGTGAAGAAAACATTACATTATTGTTGTGGATAGTTTCCTTCCCATTAAATGTGCATTGCATTGCAACAGCAGCCTCTTTGTAATAAACCTAAAAGAAGAAAATATCAAAATATTTCTCCAATTGAGTCTGATTACATTCAACCATTTACCAAATTGTAACTGAAATCCAAATTTGAACACATATGATATGCTGTGTACCCCATTATTATTATTCTATCTTTATATGTATCTATATATGTATCTATATCTATATCTATTTATAAACATTACAGGCCAAAAGTTTGGACACACCTTCTCATTCAATGTGTTTTCTTTATTTTCATGACCATTTCCATTGGTAGATTCTCATTGAAGGCATCAAAACTATGAATGAACACGTGGAGTTATGTACTTAACAAAAAAAGGTGAAATAATTGAAAACATGTTTTATATTCTAGTTTCTTCAAAAGAGTCACCCTTTGTTCTGCTTTACACACCGATAGGTAGTCAAACCTATTAATTCATCTCCCACAGATGAACTGCATATCCAGACATAAGATCATTACAACAGATTCTTGCCTTTGTCCTTGAAATGTCAACAAACAAAAATGTTTTGAAGTTCCTTGTCCAGGTTAGCTCGTGTATTTAGCTTGTTAACGTCATTCAAAGCTGCTGCTTTGGCTAACTTAGCTTTAGCTGCTAGCTCATGCTACTGCTAGCTGTCAATCAAAAGTCATGTGTGCTTTTCCCAGGAGGTTAGAAATGCTGTCTCCTCTCTTTCCTGAGTATGTTCTCCTCATATTCAGTATTTTGTGAACATTATGGCTGGAAATCTTTTTTTCTATCAATTTGAATGCTTTAGAGACTGAGTTTGCAAAGATTATTTTATGACAGCCAATTACATGGGAGAGTCTCTTGTGGCTAGTAGAGTTTCATATCTTGCACACACTGATGTTTTCCTACATGAAATTAAGCCTCTAGGTGACTTACTTGAAGATCCTATAAAAGATGCAGTTCCCGACACTTTCTGTCCATTTGGGGATTAAACTCGCATTGACGTGCAAACAATGATAGAATTCTAAACAAATGAACCTTTATTGCCATCCTTCAGGAAAACCTATGAATACCAAATTCCTCTCACTTTCTAACCAACAGAAATCTCATTTGCATTTACTGAGCCATCCTTTACTACTGAGATTCAACATTCAAGATTTTTACTACTGCCTATGCTCCTCTGGTTTTGGAACTGACAGCTAAATGGTGCAACAAAATCAGATTCCATGTCCCAGAGAGGAGGAGGAGAGCAGAACTAGTAACAGGTTTTTAAATGTATCATACTTTTCCCATTGATTTTGGAGATCTATTTTTAATTACAGTTCTGGAAATCTTTTATTGCACATTAGGAACTATAGTCCATGACTTGAATTTATGGTATAGCATAAAACAGTGCTTCCCTGTCCAGGGTTTGGATGCTCTCCATGGCTTCAGTTTTTTCCCCAAACTTTCAACACACCTGATCCAACTAATCAACCAATGCACAACCCTTCCTTGGGTGGAGGTAGGTGTATTTGAAAAGGGAAAACCCTGGACAGAACTGTTGGGCCAAAAGAACTAAGATTGGGAACCACTTGTATAGAATATTATATGGAGGACTTATAAATGTTAAAATGCTTAGTTAATAAATGCTTTATTTAATAGTTAACAAAATATGTAGTTTAAATTAAAGCATATATTTGGAATTTTGCTTTGCTAAGATCTATTCCTCTACTCTCTGCTCTACTCCCTACACCACCCACCCAAGCCCATGACAGTCTGTGTCAGCAGTATAGAGAAATAATCTGTTTTTCACTATAAAATGGGAATATGAATAACACATAATTACAAAACAGAAAAATAAAAGGTTGAGACAAGGTTATATCTGTTATTAATGACAAATAATGCCACCCAGCACACTCACACTGCTGAGACACCATGTTGCCTTTGCTTTCTGTAATTATGTATAATCCACCAACTCTTTCATCTTGGTACACCTGCTGTGAAAGAGATGTCTGACAGTTTTTTCTTGTAGCAATTTCTTCTCAAGTTTTTGTCTGACTTGCCTTGCTGCATCTGTCAGTACAATCCTAGATGATGGGATTCTGAGTTCTTAAACAAGTGATTTACAGATTAAGATTGGTTCAATCTTTCCAGGTGTATTATTACATCCATTCAATGAAAATGCACTTAAATTTAAGTAGCTCAACATTATAATAAGGCTGTAATAAGGCTGCGACTATTTCATCTAAACTCATAATCTAAACTCATAATAATTAAACTCACTTTGCATAAGAAGCAATAACACCCAACATACAGTAACTGTAATACATCCAATGTTTTTTCTATTAATCAATTGTATTTATATAAAGTAATATTGGGTCTGCTCTATGTATACTTTGAATAAACCTACTTGATCAAAACCAACTGAGTTGTAAGAGTGGTTACTCCACAGAAGCCACCCGGCTAAGTGTGAACTCCCTGTGAATGGCAAGAGTCACCTCTAAGTCATCAGTTCTCATTCTTCTAGACTTATCAGCAGCATTTAACACAGTCAGCCACCGACTCCTCCTTTCCACCCCCTCCAGTCTCTGCATTACTGGGATGGTGCTCAAATGGTTTGGGTCATAGGTAGGTCCTAAGAGGTATCCTGGAACAGTGCTTGGAAATTCCATTCATTCAAACACCACACCAGACTCTTCTTTTTTGCTATTCCTCACAGGTGGAATGAACTGCCCAGCTACATTAGGACTGTAGAGTTTATCTCTACATTCAAAAAGCACCTCAAGATTTCCATGCCCACCTTAGCATCTAAGCCTTCAACTCGACACCTACAATTCATTTCTACCAGAATACTGCATAGAGAATGTTCCCAGACATCAATGTTTCACTTATACTTCATTTTGCAGCACTTGTCGTCTGTATTTAATTACCAAGAAGAATGTATTGGAATTCTTTGTAGCATTTAATGACGAATAGGTTTGTATTGGACTTTTTCTAGCACACCCAGATAGTAATGTACCACAAATAGTTCATGTTGTAGCATGCCTCACTTGGATAATAACTGCATGCATGATTCTCTTTCAGCTGGCAGAAAGTTACATTCAAAAAATAATTTGGCAGCCACCGTGCAAATTGTCCCACTTAAACAGATGAGAGAGTCTGTAATGTTCATCATAGGTTCACTTCAACTGTAAGAGACAGAAATTAGAAAAAATCAAGGAAATCACATTGTATGATTTTTAAAGAATTTATTTGTATAATGGTGGTCCTCCTCTGGATTATACAGATTGTCTCTGACAAACTTTAGACGTGCCTGGACATGTGCTGGCTTAAGCAGGATTTTAATCCATGATGACGTAGTGTGTTACTAATATTACCTTTGTTTGGTTGCAGCTGTCTTCAGGTAATTGACCAGTTCCCCTTGTGTAGTTCTGGGCTGTTTCCTCACAGTTCTCAAGATCATTTGTACCCCACGAGGTGAGATCTTCCATAGAGCCCCAAGTTGAGGGAGATTGTCAGTGATCTTGTATTTATTCCATTTTCTAATAATTGCACCAACAGTTGGTCTTCTCTCACCAAGCTGCTTGCCTATTGTAGATTGGCTCATTCCAGTCTTGTGCAGGTGTACAATCTTGTCCCTTGTGTCGTTAGACAGTGCTCTGGTTTTGGCCATGGTGGAGGTGAGAGTCTGACTGTTTGAATGTATGGACAGGTGACTTTTATACAGATAACGAGTTCAAAAAAGTACCATTAATACAGGTAACGAGTGTATAAAAACTTTAATAATTTTTGGAAGTAACATTACAAACACGTTACTGTAATTCCACTACTTTTGTTTGTAAGTAATAATGTAACTTTTTCAAATTAAATGACAAGAAAATGAATTGGTTACTCCATACTTTTGTTTTCATAAATATGCAAAGATTCATGGACAAGCACGCTGCCAAAATTGGCCAAAAACAATGCTTAATTTTTCATTCTAAATATTAAATATGTCCTAGTAATTGTAACTACTCGTTTCCTGGAGCTGGAGCAACACTGGGGCGAGATTAGAATAAGACACACCCCCACACACACACCCATCACACACGTTTTCCGACACGCTCCGCCCACTGCGCTGGGATTGGTTAATGGTTAGAGAGGCGACTTGAACAAGTGTTGATGCTTGTAATGAAATCCACAGAAATAACAGCCACAGCCACCGGCAGTAAGTCAAAAACACATCCGAGAGAAAAATTTAGTTCCCTCCAGAAATGCAGTGAATGTGTCCAGCATCTGTTAACACAGGAAGTGAAGTGAAGTGAAGATTTCATTCTTACATCAGGACAAGAAGAACCATGTTTTTGTGACAAGATTTTCATCATAAATCGGAGAGTTCAGCTTTTAAAAAGGTGAGTCCACTTTTTGACATTTAGATTTATTTACATTTTATATTAAATTTAATCTTAATTCGATTGTGTTTGTTTTTAACCACGTTTTATATTGTGAGTATTTTTGTATATTTATATATTTCACCACACGACATGGAGTGACAGTTTAACACATGACTGCTGTATTCATTCTGTGTAAGAGTTTTTCTTTCGTTCGTTCTTGTGTTTTATACTACACATCACTGTTCTCCCTTTAGTTCGCGTTAATGACATTTCCTGACAGGTTTTGACCAGGTTGACCAGGTTTCTACTAATAGTTTAGTGCATGAAGGCTGTTGGATGAGATGTTGGGCTTTAGTTGTTTTGTACCAGCAGGGGGCAGCATCGTTTCAGAAGAAACACAAGTTCCACATGTTCTGAAGCAGAGCCTTACACAAACTGGACTCATTGCTTCCTTAGCTCTTAGTCTTATATGTTGATTTATTTTTTTCTCTCTATCACTCTCTGGTGTTGACCAGAGGAGGATGGGTTCCCCTTCTGAGTCTTGGTTCCTTTCAAGGTTTCGTACCTTTGGCTTGCTCAGTAAATGCAGTCAATTCTGTAAAGCTGCTTTGTGAGAACATAAGTTGTAAAAAAATGCTATACAGATAACATACAAGAAAAAGAAAGAAAGAAAGAAAGAAAGAAGGAAAGAAAGAAAGAAAGAAAGAAAGAAAGAAAGAAAGAAAGAAAGAAAGAAAGAAAGAAAGAAAGAAAGAAAGAAAACAATGCCTGTGGCAAAATTACAGTGCATTTGTATTTTTTCTAATAGGTTACACTGCAAATAAAAGAAAATATTCTCTACATTTTGCTGGAAAATATTTACATTTTTCCCAGGACACTGACTATATTCATGGAGAAAACATCATTTGACAGGGGTGTTGCATAATACTTTTGTTTTGCTCTCATGTTACCTGATTTCAGATATTGGAATGGGTATTAGAGATTGGTGCTCTCCTGAAATTAGTGTTAGTGTCATAAATAACCAGTGTTTTACATTTGTATTGGCTGTCAAACATAACAACAATCTTTTGGATAAATAATTAATCAGTGTGTGTCTTGGTCCTAGAAGTGCTGCATTTCCTCCATCATAGTTTATATACAGCTGAGATTAATGCTTCTTTTAGACAATCTAGCAAACCCCTTAAATCTCTTTCTTTGAGTGATAACATATGCAAGTTACTGCTATCACTGATCCCATGTGATTGATCAAGTATCTATCAGCTACGTTAAAAAAAGTACAGATCATTTCAGATGTGCCATGTGCCCAAAGCCCAAGAGCGACATTAGCAAAGGAGGCCATGTTGTGAACTTAACCCTCAATTAGAGAAGTGCACTAACTTCCCCTAATGAGCCAAACAGCTTGGCAGATGCATGCGACTTTACTCCCAGTGGGTAATCGTCTTACCAAAATATATATCAAATTAATTTTTTTATTCTGTCTGGCATCATGGCATCTCTTAAACTTTAAAAGCCAAAGTGAACACACCCCAAAAGGCTCAGCTTATGCTTTCCCCTGAACGAATGTAAGTTGAGCAAAAACAAATAAACAAGTTATTTGCACAAGATGGATAACGGCATTAAAGCTATGGCTCATGAATTACACATAATGACACAGAAATTCACTGATGAAGATTAAGGAGGGTGTTCCGTTTCTGCTGCGGCCTGTAAGAAGATTAAAGTTTTATTTGATTTCACTTTCCTTTTTAAACATCCATGCAATGGTATTGAAAGAGGCTTTTGAAGATTTGTCTCTGGGGATTTTTTTTTACTTTTGGGGTGTTTGTGCTTTTTTCTATTAAAAAATGAGGAAGAGTGGCTTTCGCCACTAAGAGCTTCTTGTACTTGACACTGAATTCTTTCAAATCCGAACGACTTTGAGCACTTCTCGTGGAAGATCCGGGGCTTTCATTGCATGGGTGGCTGGTTTGCAAGGGATGGAGCAGGACATTAAAAAGAGAATAAAAGCAGAAGTTTAAGAAGATAATAGAGCTTGATGCTCTCTTATAAAGAAAGCACATTCTCTCTTATAGCAAATCTTCTTTCCATCAGTCTTTCCAATCATGAAATTACACCAAAAGTCTTAAAGAGGTCAAAGATTATCAGGCATCCAGTGATTGCATTAGTGTCTAAATTCTCCACAAAGATGCTCTACTCTTTCACTTTTCATAATTAAGAGATTTTTTTCAGGACTTGGTTAGGCTTTGTCCATCCAGCCTAAAGGACCTTAGTGAAGCACTTACTAAAGAAGTGGGCCATGATAAGATGGACTCTTAAAAAGCTTAATCTGCACACACAGTTATTTCTGATGCTCGTCTCTTCATAGCACATTGACATCCGGTTTAGAAAATAATTGCTCATTGGATCTGATAAATCCAAATTTTTATTTTAAATAATTAAACAAATTATTGTACTATCAATCAGCCATAACATTAACACCACTGACAGCTAAAGTGAATAACATTGACTATCTAGTTTTCAATAACAATGTGGGGTGGGATATTTTAGGCAGCAAGTGAACATTTAGTTTTTGAAGTTGATGTGCTGAAAGCAGGATAAATGCGTAAGTATAAGAATCTCTGCTCAGGTGTGATGGCTAGACGACTGAATCAGAGCACTGGGTCTTGACTGGGAGTGTTACAGGTATGCAGTAGTTAGTGCCTTACAAATGTGATACAGGGACAATTAGTAAATTGTCAACAGGGTAATGGGCACCCAAGACTCACTGATGCATGTGTGGAGTGACAGCTAGCCTGACTGGTCCAATCCCACAGAAGAGCTACTGAACAAAATATTAATGCTGGCTCTGATAGGAAAGAGTCAGAACACACAGTGCACCACAGTCAGCAGCATGAGGGAATTTACTCAATATTAGGCAGGTGGTCTTAATGTTATGGCTCTTAATATATAAGCTTCTTTTAATCTGAAAGTGATCAGTGAAATTAATACATCAATCTGCGCGGTGGTTAGCACAGTGAGATGGCCCTGGGCTGATTAGTGCTTCGAAATTAAACAGAGAAAGTGGAAAGAGAAGCATTTGTATTCTAATAGATACTATAGAAACAATAGGACAGTGGTGAACCAGTGGTTAGGACCTTGCCCATGGGATTGGCATGACAAATGTTCAAGTCCCAGCTCAGGCATCACTGAGCTACACTTTAGCCATAACTGTCTGTTGCTCCTTGTGGGCATGTGCCATGGGTTCAATGCAGAGGTCTTGTTGAATACAGCAAATAGTCACTTTCACTTCACCTCATAATAATTGCTTAACTTCTGAGGCCTGAACTTAGCAAATATATATCTGGTACCTTTCTCTCTTTCTCACTCTCTCTGGTGTAGATCAGATGTTCAGTTGTGGTGAGTATGTCCTGAGTTTACTGCACTGTGACGGTGGGACTGCACACTTTAATATGGAGAGAGTGTTTCAGACAGCTCTGCAGCCACAAGGCAGTAATGGTGAATGTCCTGGCTTCTGGGCATTCCCTCTCTCTCTCTGTCTCTCTCTCCCTTGCTATCTCTGTTAGAAGCCCACCTCTGCAACATCTTTATTAAGACAAGCTGGTAGCAGTATTATGCACCTGTTTGACACTTTAGAATTACAACACAGGTGTTTGAGCTTAAAAGGGTCTATTCATTTGTGCCGGAGCGAAGTGACAGAGCAATGGGGGCTGTGCAGGGACAGCAGGGAGCGGCACGGGACGAGTGGGGCGTTTGAATGGATGAGCGGTAAAAACAGTCGCCCCATACCCAGAGGGATCTAACCCGATGATAGGCTTTTTGCAGCTGCTTAGAAGATAATGCATGTGCTATTGGGGCAAAGTGGTAATGTGCTTTTTTTTCTTGCTCTGTCTTTATCTGCAGGAATGAAACAAATAAAAAGAACAGAAAACAAGATTTTCAACCCATTGCCTTTGATTAAGTGATTTAACATGCAGAGTTCCCAGCCCTGGCAATATCTCTAATGGTCTGGAAAGTGACTGGGTAGGGTGGGGTGGACTGAGGGGCTTTGGTCAGCCTTGGACAAGTAACATTATCCAGGCATAAACGTTGAGGGAAAGTGATTATGAACTTTAAAATGGGCCCTCTTAGCCTTCTCCAAAGCAAGTTTAGTTGGAAAAAATGCTATTTAAGCCGGCTTTAGGTTCACTCAAGGCTTTTAACACATGAAGAGAAAAAAAAGACATGTTCCTAGACAAACAATACACACTTAGCAATCTGCATAAATCTGACAGATGTGATATTTGATCTGTTGTAATCTAACAGAGTAAGTTCTGGTGGCAATAAGAGCCAGAATATCTCAGTACGGGCTAAAATTACAGTACTGTGTAAAAATCAGAGACTACCCCTTTCTTTTTAAAATACCAGTCAAAATAGCCTTTAAGTACAATATATTAATTTTCCAATGGCAGAAAAAAATGATGATAAAGCTTTAAATTTCCACTGAATATATTTTCAAAGCTATTGGTATTTACACTCTACTTTTTCTCTCCTACTGCTACTTTAACTCGTCTACCCTTCCAGTCTTAAACCCAATCAATCACAGCTGTGTCCTCTTAACTAACACTGCTCCCAAAGATCTCACGATGTTCTCCTTTAAAAAGACACTTGCATCCACACATGCACACCTCAGCTGAATCATACATTTTTCTAACATGTAAAATGGGTAACATGGAGGTCTAAGGAAAATATGTGGGAAAAAAAACTGCTGTTGGAGTTAAAAAAAAACTAGCAGCTGTGCAAGAACTGGTAGACCAGCAAAACTGCCCCTATCAAACAAACGGCACTTAAAGCTTTCGTTTTCGAAAGAATGAAGAAATTCATTCTTCAGTTCTAAACATAAAAATCCTTCAGTGTTTCTCCTCATAGTTCCACTACAAGACAACTCAATGCTGTGGGTCTGAAAGGATGTGTAGCGATTTAAGAAGCTGCTACTGAGAAAGAGAAATGAACAAAAGGTGGAAAGTGGGCATCGAGATGTGGAGTAAATTGAATAATACAAGGAGATTGCAGGTTTGGTCTCTGACTATGCAGTAGACATCCACGGCTGGGGGTCCAGTAGAACATGACTGGCCTCATTCTTGGTAAGAAGGATGGCTATCGTCCCTTCCTCTTTCATTCTGCGTAATGCTAGCCAGCTTAACATTTGTTAGCTGATGTAACTGAATTGGAAACTTTCCCTGGTGAGCTGTCCAGTGATGACGCATTAGCAGCAGTTCTTAGTCACGTTACATGTCTTGGAGGAAGAGTATGTTACCATTCACCCTTCAGTTTTAGTAGTGTCATGTGATTGGGCAGATTTTAGCTAATAGGTGGGAACTGGACACTAGAACCCATCAAGGATAATGTGGTGTGGTGTAATTTGTGATTTGTTTGGTAAGACCAATACAAATGCTGCAAATACCAAATGACACATATTGTAATGATTTCAGTTAGGAAGTAGGTGCAAGGGCATACTGTAAGTGGAGAAACTTTAATGGCACAGTGAGTCCATAGAACAAAATACAATACTGAACACAGCTCTTCATGAAACAACATATAATCCAAAAGGCACACAACAGGGAACCAAAAAATAACAGAGCTCTGTCAAGCCAGACAAAGACACATGGACTTAAATACCTACACTAAACAAGGAGCACTTGGGAGAAGGAGGGGTGACATAATGAAGTGCAGGTGAAAAGAGGCAGGGAAGGGTGGGGCTAAGACATAAACAATCCAGACAGGACACATGGCTCAGGGAAACCCTGACACAACCCACCTCATAAGGAGCAACTCCGGGGGCGACAATACAGCGTACTCAAAAGTATGGATGGATGACAAGATTGAAAGTGAACCAAAACCAAATACTAATACATACGAGGACAGAAAACTTGCTGAAAACAAGCAAGACACAGGATCCACTAATGCAAACAACTAGAACAGAGAAAGAGAAAGAAGTGTTAGGACCTGAACTGTACACTAAGGAAGACAAAAAACGATGGGACCAAAAAAACTGCAACATAACAGAAAACCAACAATCCAGACAAAGACACATGGACTTAAATACCTACACTGAATAAAGAGCACCTGGGGAGCTGAAAAGAGGCAGGGCCAGGTTGGACCTGTTTCTATGGCTAGGGTTTGGGTTAGGGTTGGAGTTAGTAAGTAAACTGTCATTGAGTGGCAATCTGATTCCAGTTCTCAGTATGATTCAGATTCTGATTGCAGTTCTGACTCTGAAATATATCAAGTCAGAATTGTTCACAGCAGTGGTAAAAGTAACCAAATGCCCAAAGAGTTTAATGCTTTTAAAAGCTTAAAAGTTTTTTCCTATTAGGTTTACTGCTGGTTGTGGATTGTAAATAAATGGCTAAATTTTCAGTTGTACACATTGTGACCCTGGGACTTGCTCTTTAAGGTGAACTAGATTGTCAGAATCAGAAAAGTCTATGTGCAAAAAATATTTGCAGTGAGGTGATGTTTTGGTGTTCATTTCATTTAGTAGTGGCTTATATTTCAGGCACAGCGACATCCTCCAACAACAACTGCTCTACAGGCAATTATCATGAGTGTGTCTTGAAAAGAACATTACCGGTAATTATGGCAGGCAATAACTATAATGACCAGAGTGGGAGTGTTACAAAACCGAGGAGCAATTAGAAGTTAATCAACTAAAAGGTGGTGAATAATTATAATAGCAATTGACAGGGGCCTCCTGGAAAATCTGCGCCTCGCTGTTTCCAAAACGGCACACCAGTGTTGTACCTGATCAAGCCAAACTGCAGTTTGAACCCATCCGGAGCTCAATTTTAATTTGGGTGCTGTTCACATGCTGCTCTGCAAGCAGCTGCAATTAATGCCTGTTTTTATTTGCCATCAAATGAATTGTTGGTCCTATTTACTGTATAATGACAAACTGCTTTTATTTTGTCTTATCTTACAGTTTGTCATAAGGGAGTTGTAATATTTACAGAATAGAGTACGCACAAACATTTTGGCTCTTTCAGACTCTGTGTGTAAAGCTAAATGGAGTTGCATGGTGTGCCAAATTTCTCTGTAGTGGAACTAAATGTGTGCCTGCTGGCACACACACATACACTCACACACACATTGCTAATGGTCTGGCTGACAGAGGTAATAACTTGTTGTGTTTAATTGCACATTGTGTATGAGGTAAAGAATTGACTAATTAAGAAGGAGTAATCAGTGCAGCAGCATCAAGAAAAACTCATCTATAATTAAAGCAGGATGTTTGTCAATGTTTGGCAAAATTAATACACCACTGCTATGTGTGTGTGTGTGTGTGTGTGTGTGTGTGTGTGTGTGTGTGTGTGTGTGTGTGTGTGTGTGTGTGTGTGTG
>JBBIGC010000036.1:2137198-2150877 GCA_037576955.1 Lepidarchus adonis
ACACACACACACACACACACACACACACACACACACACACACACACACGCACACACACGCACACACACGCACACACAAAGGCACATACACACACACACACAAAGGCACATATACTGTACACTCTGAAACAGCTCTAATGGATTAGTGCTGCATTATCCCTCTCGACAGTACTTAAAAATTCATCAGGCCATTAGTTGGGTCATCATTGTCTAAAGGGTTAATTACCCTTCATATCTGCTAAAACCAAGAATCAGACTCTTAAAGACTAAGTACTCAAATTAATATGTAATTTTGAAGATTAATTGTTAAATAGTGGATTTTTCATCAATGAAGTGAACTATAAGCTAAGGCCTTTGACCCACTGCCTTATTTTAGGAACCCTGAGATGACCTCATTAAGACAATACATACTCCTATTAAAGTAAGTGATGGATTAGAACCAGGGTGATGTAGCAAGGCTTGTTTACACAGTCACCTTTACCAGCGCCACTACTAGAAATTTGGCACCCCATAAAAGAAGATAACATGTGACCCCCAACATTTTATAATATTATTTTTTAGTTTAGACTTTTCTCAGCCCATGGTCAGGGCTGGGCCTTTGGAATTGTCCCAACTTTCCCCATTGCTTGTTGCACCCCTGACACTCAAAGAATATTCTAAGGCAAAAATGCTTGTTTGGGTTGAATACATTGTCATTGTTCTTTTTATGTCTCTCAATTAGGGATATCAATTAGCTGATACCAATATGGATCTGATTTTAAGCTTTGAAAAGAGCTATTTTTATTTGAACTGCTCCAGTTACAAAAGTTATGTAGACTGGTCTAGTATATGCTCCAGGAGCTCATAGGAAATGCAAAAAGAAGCATGGCAGAAACATTTTTCTTATCAAACAAAACAAAAAACTTTTATTTTTGAATATATTAATGTATTTTGTATAATATTATAATATTAATATTATAATATAACGTATAATATTAATGTATTTATTTATTTGTTTATTTATTTTCCCCCAAAAATCTAAACAAAACAACATATCAAAGGGCAAACCTATCTCAGGGCAACAGAGAGATTTCACACACACACTCATACCTATGAAAAGTTTAGAGTAGCCAATCAATCTAAATCACATGACTTTTAACAGTGGGAGGAAACCTGATAACCCAGAGAAAACCTGTGCAAACATGGGGAGAACAACTGTTGTTATCAATTGGCCTACTTTATTTTACATTAAGATGTGCTACAGTGAACTGCTGTGATATTTCATGCCAGATTTGGGTTCAGATTGGATTTGTGTTTTGTGTCCAATCCACTGTGTTCTGCTGCAATTGGCTGTGGTACTGGCACTGGGTATTGGATCTGTGCTAACTTTAAGTAAATCACTTTTCTACCAGTATAAATAATGCCAGAGTAACTTTGAGTTTGAGTCTGACGTCTGTAGCTGTGGCTCAAATGCTGGTCTGAAAGTACAGGCCTGTCTGAAGCTGCGCTACCCGGCTAAAATATCTTACGTATCAGGGTCTTACTCAAACCATTAATCTTCCACCTGATGTTCTGTATCACATTATGACAAAAGGCAGGTTACATGTTTGGGAGGTGACCTGAGCAGCTCTTCCCTAGATGGTTGTGAAGAGCCTTTTATGAATGCTTTTGAATGGCAAGTCATGCAGGCAGTTGTTAGCCTGGAAATGTTGGATGGAGCTTTGTGCAATGTTTGAAAGAACTGAGTGTATTTGGCTACAGGGGCTTTGAGTGGTCAAACTGAAGAGCTTTTGGTCAACGTGAGAGAAGAAGGTCTATTGAACTGGTCAATAGATTGCAGACAGATGACTGTCTAACATGGCCAGGCTGATATTGGACAGACAGTCCATGAGAAACTGTCCAATGGAAATGGTAAAAAATGACATTAAAGGGCCTATATCTGAGAAAGTGAAAGAAAAGTGTGTGACGTAGTATGTAAAGGATTCAAAACAGCATATTCATTTCTTAGTCTATGCTACAGTGGTATGAAAAAGTGTTTGCCCCCTTCCTGATTTTTTTTCCCCATGTTTGTCACATTTAATTGTTTCAGATTATCAAAGAAATTGAAACATTAGTCAAAGACAACACAAGCAAACACAAAATGCATTTTTTTAGTGAAGGATTTTTCTGGCAATATTTAGACCAGCCAGTTCCTTTTGCTCAGCAGTTGTTTTCATCTTGGCACTCTGCCATGCAGGCCATTTTTGCCCCGTCTCTTTCTTATAGTGGAGTCATGAACACTGACATTTACAAGTGAGACCTGAAGTTCTTTGGATGTTGTGGCATCTTTTGTGACCTCTTGGATGAGTTGTCCCGTGTAATTTTGATCGTCCGGCCACTTCTTGGAAGGTTCACCACTATGCCATGTTTTCGCTGTTTGTGAATAATGGCTCTCACTATAGTTCTCTGGAGTCCCAAAGGTTTAGCAGAGGCTTTATAAACTTTACTGATAGACCTCAATTACTTTTTGTTGTCTTGTGTGCGCAGTAACAAAACAGATCATATTAATTCTTAGCAATAAGCAGAACTTGAAAATGGCCATATGAAAATAAATAACTACTTTTCTACTACTTAAACTTAAATTAATGGTATATGTGGCATTAATATCACAGCTTGATATATAACATGTCAAAAAGGATCTAATCAGTTATTTAATTTACTTTTACCATAAGCATTGAGCTGTATGAACACAACTTTTGTAATCTCAGGAGAAATGTACAGCCAGTGGTAAGGAAAACTCTGGAGCAGTCACACATCAGTCTAAGATCACTAAGAGTATAGAGAGTATTTGAGAGGTATAATGTCCCCAGGATCGCTGCACTGTGGAGCTATAGAGCTGTGATTTGGCAGTTCCATCAAATACCTTTGGGATGAGTTGGAGTAGCATTTATGATCTAATCAGATAAAATCAGTAGGTGACTTCACTAAAGTGCAATCAAATCCTCAATATTCCAACATCTTTCATATCAAAAGAAGCATGTGTCAGTAGACTCACATGGCTCGAACTCTTGTACAGACGGGGAGTTGTAATCAGACGGGTTTATTTGCAAAGTTTGACTTATTTGAAAGATTTGTGTGTGAGAACGTATGTTTTAGAACCAATGTACATTATATCTTCTTAAATATCAGCTAAGATGAGGGCAAATGCAGTTTGTAATCCAAGACTGAGGTTTAAAATATCACATATTTCAATTGTTCAATATAAACAAGTTGTTGAATGAGCACAATAATATCACACATTTCCATTGCAACCAGATTAGACGTACAGACCTTATTACATCAATTTAATTAATCGATCCAATAAATATGGTCATTTTTTGCATGTTTCACTTGATTATGTTCTATAACACTTTTGCAATTACACTTTTAAAAATAAAAATTAATTAAACATACAGTCATCAGTCGTCACCAACTCTTTTCTCTTTTCTTGAAATGCGCTCTTCAGTCATGGCTTTTAATTGCAGAAGTCAATAACTCAGCTGGACGTGTTGTGGTCAGTGAGTAGTCAGGTTTATTTACACTGCGAGGCCTCACTTAGAGCCAGGAGCTTTTAGAAGGCCAAGAGTCACGTTTTTTTCCATCTTATTCCTTTAATGCCATAAACACTCCAATTGTTTTTATTGTGTTTAAGATCCATCACAAACGTCCAGGGGATGCGCTCCCAGCTGAGTTGTGGTCAGGCAAGCCACACAAGTCTATCTCCCTTTTATGTTCTTAAATATTCATAAGTAGCTTTGCAACATTTATATCTTTGATGGCTTACAAGAACACTTAAATAATATCCAGTACTCCTGCTCCCTCCATATGTGCTTTTTCCTGTCTCTCACTCTCTCTTTTTTCATTTGCGTAATGCACTGGGTTGTTTTAGAGATGGTCCTGGGATTAATGGAAAGGCTTCGACAGTTTTAGTCATACAAATGGCAATAATTACAAAGGGTGGGTTCTCTCCTCCAGACCATGTGTTCCAGTCAGTGAAAAAGAAAGAACTGCGACTGGGCTGAGCAAGGAGTTGGACTGGCACTTCCCTTGTCATGTTTTGAGATCCTACTTCTTAAAGCGAATGTTTGGTATTTCCCAAATGTGCTTTTTTGGTTTGTACCGGAACTATGGGGCTAATGTAGCTAACAAGTGGTTAGAAATAATATTCATTATTCAGTGTAGTGCAAATTGTGCTCTACTCAAACTGTATATGCTTTCTATAGGTGGTTTCTGGGACAAAATGATACAATATTATTTATAAAAATGTTTTTTATATTGGTTAAAAATAGTAGTAGCATATTTAAACTGATTGTTAACTCATTCTGTATTTAGATAAAGTGTCATACAGTGTCAGAAACCACATGGATTTTAGTGTGTTGTGTGCAGCTTATATAACGCTAGCGCAATTTACACGTTGCTATGGCTAATGAATGCCGAACCATTTATATTGTGAGATATCTGTTACAATGTTTTTAGTCATGTTGTGTACTTTGGTCCCTATTTCCAAAAGAAATTGTGCATATAGTGAGAAAGCCTCATGCACACTTCATGTTGTCATAGAAAAACATCTTTACTGTGATCAACAGAAACATGCATGCAGCTTAACTTCTCAGAGATTTAAAGGTGTGGTCTTCTTCTTCTTTTGGGCCAGTACAAAAGCTGTTGGGCTAATGCGGTTCATAGTCAGACATTATTTGTATCAAGTGTTAAACTGGCGAGTATAAACTTCCACTATGTGTTAGCTACATTACATTGCATTACCTTGTACCTTGTAGCCTCAGTCCAGAAGTAAAGAAGCAAACTTCAGACACCAAACATGCATGGTCAGCTAATATATTTGGGGTCATTGGAACATTAAACAGATCAACCACAAATCCCATGTGGTTGAATATGGGAACACACTTTGTTGACCTCACTCTTGGTGGGCATTACCTGGTAAACATTATTTCTCCAATACTCCTATAATCCAAATACAAATATTTAATGAAAACATGACTTTTGAAAAACTACTTTATAAGCTACATTTTAATGTCATAGGCCTGTGGTCTTCATTTCATGGTTGTGGTGTGTTTTTCTTTGTTTTTTTTTGTGGAAGAGCATTTGGGCTCTTAATTCTTATTGAATGCAACAGCTCAATCATTTTTAGGACTTCTTTGAATCTTTTCATATAAACATAAAACAGCTAGTGCCAGACTTGTCCTTTTCATTAGCAATGATTAATTTCCAAGGCAGTTATTACAGGTCTCAGGTCAGTGTTCAGCCCTGGTTCAGTCTGCCAAGCTGCCTCTTGTGGGTGTGAAGTTAAACCATCAAATCGCACACTCTCAACGCTTCCAGGTCACCTGCTGTGCACATTTGATCTGTGGGAAATTGCCTGGCTAATTAAGTAACACTCTTAGTTCAGGCATTGTTGTCATGTGTCTGGCAATAGTGGTTACATGTGGGCTGATTACTTGTACAGGGTCAGTAAATGCTGAAAAATGTGACTGACTAGATTTACTCAGAGGACGGGTAAAAAAGGAGTGGATGGATGAATTGATTGAATGACAACTAAACTATGCTAACATATTAGTATTTGAATGTATGTAATTGGTAAAATATTATTATTGATGCATATCAAAGAACCTGAAAGGAAGAAGATTAGTGTTTAAATAGTTATTTAAAAATAGCTTTTAACAATTGAGACAAAGAAATCCAACTTTGGCTTCCAACAGGTGCTCTTTGTTAGCGGGCATGAGTGAAGAATTAAAAAAGAGAGATAACAAAGGGTAGAAGTGTAAAAGTGCATGGGACAATGTGTTGCAGCCATATTGGCCTTTTTCAGGTCATTAAAATCAGAAGGAAAGACAATGTCTATAAGGACACACCCTTGAATGTGGAATGCGTAGAGTCACAATGTCAGGTTAAAGGTCATATGGCTGTAAAAATATACATAGCTGTGTAGTATTCTATGACGTATATATAAAAAAGGGGAAAAGTAAAAAAAAAAAACGTCACTGTTCTTCACAAAAATGAAGAGTAATCACACTCCTCATTCAATCCAGGACATGAAGTGGTATTAAGTGTGATAATCCAAAAGGTTTCACATTACAGAGAGGTTCTAAGTTGGTTACCCCCTCTTGGGGGCTTAGAGATCGCCTCAATTGCCATGACTTTGAGACTTTAGAGAACGTCCTCTATAAAGAACAAACTTACATATTTCTATGTGCAATTTCTTTCCTGATTTTATTGTGTTAATTAAAATGAACAAAATTAATAAAAAAAAGACTAATGACTGATAAATATTATGCTCCTTTACCCCATATGTCACTGTGTACAGACTGCAGAAAGTGGCTTGGCCAAGTGAAAGAAAATCCTACATGTAAAACTTCCAAATGGAACAGATGACACAAAAATATGAGGAATATAAAGTGGAAAGGTAGGTACAAATGTGTGGAAGTTTGTTCTCTACAAAGGATGTTTACTTATTTACACTTACCAATAAATAAATAAATATGTAAATAAATAAATTAAAATATGATAATCAGAAAGGGGGTTTAGGGCTCAAAGGAAAATGCTGCTTCTAAATAGTAGATTTATGTTTAGAAGAGCAGATGTTTTGGAATAATCTAAAATCAAAATCAAAAGTTATTGTTGTGCACATTGTTATGCTTCCTCTCACCTCATTCAGCTTATCGAATAATTAACCAACTGTAATTAACACATGTGCTGGGCCAGGTGTGTTAGAGAAAATGTCTCTCTGGGTAGGCTTGGGAGTTCCTGGGGCTGTTTTCCAGCAACTTGAAACTTAAACAAAGAAAAAACAGTCAGAAGTGTAGATCTGATGTTGCTGATGCTAATGTAATATGCCGTTACATAACTCTGCAATGTGCCGTCTTCAGAGCTAATCCTCTCTAAGAGATAGCATCCTCATTCTTTTACTGGGGTTAAACGCTTGTGCTTGTGCTGACCTTGCTTTACAATAAACCCAGCCGTGCAACGGTATTCCTTACAGAACCCCGTGCTGACAAAGCACTCGTTTGACATGAACCGTAATGAGTGATTACTTGTGGAGCAAGGAGAAGCCTTTCATCGCCTCAGCTGGCAAAAAAGAAGCAGGCTTCTCGGGGTCAATCGCCGCTTAGGCGGATTAGGAAGACTCTTATTGAGCTTAAGCTTGTCCCTGCTGGAGATCGTTCCAACTTAATCACATCCTTACAGCACCGCAGCCTGCTCTCTGGAGCTTACAATGGCAGGACTGAAAAGGCCAGTCTAATCCTGTACAACCAGTGCAAAACTCCAGCATATTCTAAGGGCCTGAGCTTCACCCATTTGACATGAGTAGTTGGCTCTGAAGGAGATTTGTCTCGACTATTTGTTTTGACTATACCAAATGAAGGTGAATATTGATTTCTGCACATATGTTTTCTGTTTATATATTTCTGTCTGCACATGCAGAGTTGCCGTTACAGTAACAGAGCAATAAACTGATTATCTCAGCAATTAATCAGCAATAAAGAGAGTTTATGAATAGAGGACATGTCTTGACTTGTCAGACTGTAAAGCCATCTAATGGGAAAACAGAAACCTTGAGATAAAACACAAAAGGACTAATAATATTTGTTAATCGGTGTGTCAGGAAAAGTAAAATAGCCATTATTTTCATGCAAATGACAAACTAATCACTGCTGATTCATCAAGATCAATTTGAATCCATCATGGCTTTATTCATGACAGCCCTGTTTATTCAGCTCATCAGAATTCAGTATCAAAGCTAGAGACCTGTATTTCAGTCTCCCTTTCTGTAGAATCTGTCTAATCAGGTGCCTAATAGTGCATCCAGCAGGAGATGCTCTACGTTGTACGCCTGGAGGATGCACGTTGCTCAGTGATGCCAAGTTGTGGTGGGCTGAGGGAGCGAACTCTGGGCGGTCCGGACTGTCTGTTCATTAGCTGCAGTTGTCGGCAGGAATCGGAGCGCGGCTTCACTTCAATAAGACAAATTTGCGGCGCATTGTCCACGTGGCAGCCAGGGAAGCCAGATGGAAAAGAATGATAGGGCCGCAAGTGGCGAGGTTCATCAAAGTCACCCCGCACTCCTCCACTCATTTTTCAGCCGCTGAGGGGGCGCATACCTGCAGCCCACCTGTGAGGTATATTGGACAAATTGAACGACAACATGTCTCTTTCATATTTCACACACCAGCAGTTTTGCTTGGGTGCGGGGGGCGGGGGTGTGGGATGGGGATGGGTGTTGGGGGAGTAGGGTAGTTGCTCAAGGGGGAGAGATGGTCCACACATTTCAAGCCATTATACATTTACAGTTTTTGCCCTTAGCAGCATTCATCACTCCTTCCCCCACTCTACCAAAGCCCCCACTGCTAACCCCAAAACAAACCTCTATAAATATTGTATTAAGTTCTCTTGGGTGGACAAAACTTGTCAATACTTGTTTTCTTTCTCTTGATTGAGATGGCCATCATAAACGGTCTTGGGCTTTGATTTCAGCCAACAGCTTGGACAGCTTGGACAAAATTGATAAAGTGCTCTAAAGCAGTAAGTGGACCTGCATCAGGCTGAATGTACAAGAGCTACAATGTACAAATGGAGATATCAGTTGTGTAACTAGGATCTTATTGGCCACAGTGCAAAAAACACTTACTGTATGGACACCCCAACAGCCCCCCTTCCACCATATGAAAATTGCTGAAAGTACAGATGTTGATTGCTTTGGATTACATCATCTTAATGGTTCAATATAAGGGGAATGGCTCTCTGTAGGTCAGCCCTGAACACATATCAAAGATTTGTGTGGACCTTGGTCTTTGAAAATATATTTAAACCATTCTGTCTGAATGTTGAATGAAAGTAACATCTGTACCCAGGCAACGTAACTACTATTACTATCTACAAGGTAAGTTCACGAACAGCCATACTGGAAAACAGTAATAAATTATACATCTGTCCATTTATCAAAGTGTTTCAGTATTTAACCCATTAAAACAAAATATTCTATCTGTAAGCTGAAGTTACAATCGCTCCTAATGTACCTTTATATTACAAGGCCTATATACACATTGCACTGTTTTTTGGCCTGAAGAATGAAATATACATGGATTGTATGGAGTAAGGACTACACAGAAAGCATCAAAAACTTTAAATTTCTTAATGGTTTGGCTTTTAAAAATAATTATTTGACACTTATTTGAAACTTTGCCCACTGACAAAGAAATGAACAGTCCATAATTTTAATTGTAGATATATTTTAACATTAAGAGATATCAAAATATATATATATATATATATATATATATATATCAAAAAGAAAATCCAGAAAATCACATTATATAATATATATAAATTTATTTGCATTTCATTGAGGGAAATAAGTACTTAATCCCCTAGCAAAACAAGACTTCATACTTGTTGGCAAAACACTTCTTGGCCAGCACAGAGGTCAGATTTTTCTTGTAATTGATGACCAGGTTTGCACACATAGCAGGAAAAATTTTAAGCCACTCCTCTTTGCAGATCTTCTCTAAATCATTAAGGTTTAAAGATTGTCGCTTGGCAACTTGAAGCTTCAGCTTCCTTCCAGACTGGCTTTGCCACTCCATTACCTTAATGCGCTTCATCGTGAGCCACTCCTTTGTTGCCTTGGCTGTATGCTTTGGGTCATTGTTGTGCTGGAAGACCCATTCATGACCCATTTTCTGTGTCCTGGCAGAGGAAAGGAGGTTGTCATGGAAGATTTTAATGGTATGTGTCCTCGTCCATCCTCCCGTCAATGAAATAAAGTTGTTCTGTGCCCTTAGCAGAGAAAAGCCCCCAAAGCATAATGTTTCCACCTCCATGCTCGACAGTGGGTATAGTGTTCTTGGGGTCATAGTCAGCATTTGCCTTTCTCCAAACACAGCAAGTTGAGATGAAGCCAAAGAGCTTTATTTTGGTCTTATCTGACCAAAAAACCTTCTCTCAAGTACTCTCTGAATCATTCAGGTATTTATTGTCAAACTTCAGACAGGCCTTTATATGTGCCTTCTTGAGCAAGGGGATTTTGCTGGCACTTCATTATGGCATAGTGTGTTACCAAAGGTTTTCTTGGTGACTGTGGTCACAGCTGCCTTGAGATCATTGACAAGCTCCTCCTGTGTAGTTCTAGGCTGATCTCTTACCTTTCTCATGATCATCCTCACCCCAAGAGGTGAGATCTTGTGTGGAGCTCCAGACCAAGGTCGATTGATAATAATTTTGTGTTTCTTCCATTTTTAAACAATTGCACCAACAGTTATCTCCTTCTCACCCAGCTTCTGATTGATTGAGTCTGTTGGCAGGTGTCTTTTATCCAGGTGACTAGTTGAGACATGTGTCTTTAATGTGGGCAACGAGTTGTAATTAGGAGTATATAACTGGTCTGTGGGAGCCGGAACTCTTAATGGTTGGTAGGGGATCAAATACTTATTTCACTCAATGAAATGCAAATCAATATACATATAATTTATATAATGTGATTTCCTTTTTGATGTTCTATCTCTCACTGTTAAAATAAACCTACTATTAAAATTACAGACTGTTCATTTCTTTGTCAGGGGACAAACTTACAAAATCAATGAGGGGTCAAATAATTAATTTTTCCACTGTATATAAAAATAGACAACACCTATAGGCTACCTATTTATTCCAAGTATCACAACCACTAGTATCTACAGAGTCTATGGGGCTTCAAAAAAAAAATGTAAAACATAAAAGTAATCCCATATCTACCCATCAGCCATAACTATCCAGTCTACAGAAAATTGGTCCCACTTTACTTTGGTACATATTAATTGTGTAATTGCACATTTACAAAGCATTTTAAATGCAGCTAATGTTATTACACATGTGTGTTAATGTCACTTTTACTGTAATTTCACTTCATGAACAAAAATTATGTTCATAAAATCAAATTAAAACTTGTTAAAAAAAGTTATCGAAAGGACGTGCCTTCAGTTTGACAGTGCAGAAAAAGACAAATAAGGCACATAAAATGAAGAACATATAAATAACAATATAGATATGAAAGTATAAGTGTAAACTTAAACTTTATAAACTAGAGGTATTAAGAAAGGTAGTGGTGTGATATGTAAAGTATGTAGTACAAAGCTGAGGTAGTAGTAGCAGTAGAGTATAAGAACAGTGGTGTGATGTGTGACGTGCAAAGATGCATAAGCATGTATTATTAAAAGAGTATTATAATAAGAGTGAATACATCACCAGTGTTTGTATTGTTATTGCATGCATTGATTCAGTGTTACTGCTGTACATTCAGATCTGCTTTTTCCAGGGTGTCTACTACCCGTAACGTATTTGGGAGAGGGAGAAGGAAAGAGTGCATCATCTGCTCATCAGTCAAGGAGCCATTGTATTTAAGCCATGTTGACAGGCCGGATTAAATCTCTCTCAGCACGGGAAAAGTTTGTGTGGATATACCTGACATTGCTTCCGCAGCCGTAGTGCAGGATCTCCTGAAGGTAGCCAGCTTATCATCAAGATGTGATGATTCTCAGCGGTGTCAGATCTTTCTTTCCTTGTACTCTGCACCTCTGGGCTGCCCCGGGCCTTTCCAGCCATCAGAGGGGTAGGCTGCCACTGAGACAATGAAACACACACTCTTACACACATACACATGCGGACAAACTCATACACACTTTCGAGCGGCAGCCATCACTCGCAGGCTGTCAGCACGCCACATGCCGGATATGCTCTGTGACACAAAGATATCAGTTACATGTTTCCTCCAGCTTGGGTTTAAACCCACACAGGCCACATGGCGAGACTAAGCTCAGATGTGCATTACGCTGGGAATGTCACTAATCCATCAAAAAAGGCGAGAGTTCACATATACTCCCCATATTATAGTATGTTCCTGGTGTAGAGTTCGGAGCTGTGCAACACTGATATGGTGTACAAAAAGAAGATTTCTTTTCAGCTGTTTAATTGAGCTAAACTAAGTTAACTAAGTGACTTTTATTGGATATAACTAATAAAATTACCTTAACTTCTCAACAGTTTCTAACAAATTTTAGGTGCATTAGTATTAAGTAGCAAAACTTAATAATTATGCCCAGTATCATATTTTTAATAGGGCTCAAAGTGTGGTGTGTCTGTTAAGCACACCCAATTATTTTTAAGTAAGATATTTTGGCCTTGTTAAATTGAATACTGAAATTCATTCAACTCACTAGCTATACTTAAATACTTGCTTTTTCTTCTCCTGTCTTCCTTTCTTCTCTCTGGAATCAAGGTTTACAACTCAGCCTGAAACTCAAATTAGAAGACTTCGTCAAGAAGAAACGTGCTGTCCAAGGCCTCCACTGGCCGAGGCAAAATGGTAATGATAGCAGAATGATAAATGTGTACACTAAAGTACACAAAGAATGCCTATTCTCTGAGCAAGGCCATCACAAAACTTCTAAAAAGAATGGAATACAATGGAAAGAGAATGGCTGGAACCACTCAACTCACCAGCTATACTTAAATAACATGTAAACATTTTTGCTTTTTCGACCGAGTTCTTTGTAGAGTGGATTGTTTTTGGATGAGCAGAATCAAAAGCTAAGGAATGGCTAAAGTTAGGTATCTGACATTTGTTAAGTTGAGTACGAGCATAGACAGAGGTAAATTCTAATACATTTGCGGCTTAACAATATGGTAAAAAGCAGAAAAAGAACTTTTAATACTTTCCAAAAAGTTAAAATACTAGACGTCAAAAAACAAACATTTAGCATTTTAGCATTGAACAAAATGTTAAAAATACAAAATATTCATTGCTTCACAAAAATCCTAAAATGCAAATATTTAATGCATAGAGAAATGCAAAACATGCTAAATATATCAGAAAAATATACCAGAAAAATACTCATATTCCAAAAATGCAAAACACCAAAAAGCATGTTAAAAAGTCACTCCCCTCTTCATCTCATTTTCCTCAGTACTTGATGAAGACAAAGAGCTGTGATCCATTTATGGCTGGAGTGACAGTCATGTTTATGCCAGCGTTTAAGTGTCAGCCTCTATTGGACTCCCATTAGCAGATCGATATCTGAGCGATAGAGGAGGAGGTGCTGACATTTGAGGTTAATGACTGCGCGCCCCAAAATCAATTAGGATCATCTCGTTAGCGCCCCAACAATGTACCTGTTTCAGCGGAAAGCAGCACGCTGAATGAGGAGTTATGATTACTTCATGCCAGATGGATGATTTTAGTTAATACATTTATAGATTTGTGCTGTAATGTCTGACTCTTTATAATGCAATTACCGTTGCTATACAGCTCACACACACCTTTCACTAATCAACCACTGACTGTAGTTCTTTATTTCCTCATAATCAAGAGAAACTCTCTCTCCTGCCCTCTCCTTCTGTCTTGGTTTCCTTCTCTTTCTGTCCTTCCCCTACTCTATCTCCCTGTCTCTCTTTCTCTTCTCCTCTCCCTTTCTGTTTGTTTCTCTCTCACTTTCTCCCCCTATATATTTTCTTTATCTCTCTCTCTCCCCTTCTCTATCTCACTGTCTCTTTCACCTTTCCTCTCTATTTCTTTGTTTGTGTCTCTCTCACTTTCTCCATCTATATATTCTCTCTCTCTCTCTCTCTCTTTCTCTCTCTCTCTCTCACACACACACACACACACACACACACAGGTCTCCTTTTTTTCGGCCTCTTATT
>JBBIGC010000036.1:2167659-2183356 GCA_037576955.1 Lepidarchus adonis
AGAGAGAGAGAGAGAGAGACAGAGAGAAAGAGATATCCCACATGTATGCTTTATGCCAGTAGAGAAAGACAGAGAGAGATGCCAGTTGATCAATGAGTCAATGAGGTTCTTGAAGGAAGCCTGTGCTGAAAGTATCTAATTATGAAGGCAATAAAAGGCCTGGCTCCGGACCTGCATAGTAATTAAGGAAGTAGAAGTTAGAAGAGCTTGCTTAACTGTGATCCCCATTCACCCGGTGCAATGCATATGACCCCTGCATGCTTTATACATGAAGCTACTCATATTACCAAAGACTCTTTAGCACACTGGGATCAATATTTTGCCTATTACACTTGTCTGCTAACTCATTTCAATAATACTTTGATGATCTTAACCTGTATAAACTTTTTCATTAGCCTGTATGAAGAAGAAGGAACATTCTTCATCCAAGGTGATACCTCGTGGCCCATGCACTAACCCATGAAATTCCTTCAAAATTCCCCATTTTATCTACATAAGGCATTAGTAACAAATATAAGAGGTAAAGCGTCCATTGTCAAAAAAAAGTTGAAGTGTTCTTGGAGCAATGCCATACGAATTTTAATTTGGTCATTAAAAATAGTTCAAACTTTTAAAAACATCAATGTAATTATAGAACAAAGTCTTTTCCTAAAATGGTACACCAAACTAAAACGGATTATGTTTGAATTTCTACATCTAACCTGAAATGTGATCAGATTTTCAAACAGGATGTAAGATTTGAATATGTTTATAGGTAATAATGATATTAGATACAAGTCAAGCAAGTAGTGCAGAATTTTAGCACCATGGTTTCCCTTCTTAAGAGTGGCCCTTCAACAAAAGTCTCTTCAAGATGTAGAATATTCTACGAGATCACAAAAAAACCTTAAGGTAATGCTTAAGGGTCTATGGGCCTCTCCTCTTCTGAGCTGGTCAGAGGTTCATGAGTCCATCAGGCAGACAACAAACAAGTATGGAATGGTAGCAGGGAGGAAGACACTACTCTCCAAGAAGAACATTGCTACCTGCGTGTTTTCCTGAAGACACTCTGGATGACCAAACAAGACTGCTGATGGATAAGGGAAAAAATAGAAATGTTTTAATTTTAAAAAGTTACTTATGAAAAAACAAAGAACCTCATTCCAGCTGTGAAACACATCAGCTGCAGTTTCAAGATTTAGGGCTGTTTTAGTATAATTGGACCATAATGTTGTATAAAAGATTACCAGCATCACAACATTGGAACAATTCTGGGACTAGGAATGGGACCAATTTCCTCTAAACTTAAATGTGGGATTATACAGAATTTGGTTGAAGTCATTGCTGAACAAAGGTGTCACATCTGTAACTGAAAGCAGAATCTGACATACTTTTGTTTGCAAAATAAATTTAATGCTTGATCACTTTATTTAATAAAAAAAGAAAAATATTTTGATTTAAGAAGGTCTGACCCCAATTTAGGTCATTAATGTAGAAATTCAGAAAATTCTGCAGAATTTACTGCCATGACTGTGCCTTGCTATAAAAAATATTTACCATAAACAAGTGTGTATAATTTTAAACTGCAATAATTTTCTAGCGACTGCAATCTTATTTAAAATCAGTGAATGTGAAGTATAACTTATTTTAAAGTTAGAAAGACATAGTGGTGTAGTAAAATGCAACTAATGAATGGGACAAAGACAATATTTGGACAAAAACATTTTACTTATTTACCTGTTTTAAAACTGTGTTACTCAAAATGTATTCATTGTAATAGCCACTTGGGGTGGAGTAGCTTGAATTCAAACCTCATGTAAAAGTTGTGCTTCTTTAAAGAAATAATGACTCATGACTCACTGCAGTTGCAGTTACAAGTTAAAAGGGTCAGGTCCAAAAACTTCTCAAATACTGATTTCCCTATATAAATAACTTTTATAAAACTTTGTAGCATCCATTAGCATAGAAAATTTAGTTAATTTGGCTCTGTTCTTCTCTTCGCATCATTTTAGTCTGAAATCATAAAGCTTCATAATGAGATGTGTGAGCAACATCAAAAGAGTCAAGGGGCTGTACCAACAGATTAGAAAGAAAAAATACCATGTGAAGAATGATGGACAAAATGGAACTGAGGAAAAAGCCTTTCCTAACAATGACACCTGATTAGAAGCAACAAATAATATCATTAAAATATACTCATATAATTTAAAATGCACAAAAAATGAACTTCATTACACATAACTGAGTAAATGTAACTATAGTTACAATACTACTTACTAATGGTACGCCCATACTATGGCTTACTATTTAGAAAACAACATGTCTAAAAAAGTAAATCTTAATGCATAACTGGAAACATGTTACTAAATATAACCTCCCAATTCCAATATAGATATTGTAGTCTTTAGTTAATACAAAAGCAGGACAGATTTCCTTACCTCTTTCAGACATACACCGTAACAATAACTGTAAGTCATAATCTCAGGAGTTACATACACAAAAAATCCTCTTTATAAACCATTTGTAACACATTCAACAGTTCAATCTCACAAGCAACAATGAACAGTCAAAAGCTAGAATCTGGTGTTATGAACACTATTACTTGCAACTTGTTTTGCATATATACAATACTTCCTTTAATTTAAGACTGACACATACAGTATAGGCCTATATTTAATTTAGGCTCCACTTTATTATACTTTCAGATAGTTTGTGTTTTTGTAATAAAAAGCCATTTACAAGATTAGGCATATCTTTTAATTGATTTATTTCATTTGTTTTTTTGTTCACGTTACTAACAAAGAAACTATGCTTACGTGATATATTTTTTAAGTAAACATTCATTTGTTTTCAGGTTAAATTTAAAACGCTGCCTAATCTGATGAAAAAAAAACAGTTAATATTATTTTTTTTATGTAAAAAATTATAGTTTCAAATAAAAATGGTCACTTTTAAACATCTCACTGTTTCAAACGAAGGGCTTAATTAAAGAAAGAATAAACGTTCTAATTAAATTTTGTTAAATTTTGTTCAGTCTATTGATACTCCTTCATGGATGGAAAACCGAGTTTAAATCTGCACCATGCATGAAATTCAAGTCACCAGCACATGATTCACCTCCTCAGCCTCAGTCTTCTGCTTTTCTCTCTGTTTTAGGTTTCGCTGCCTGGTTTAGGGCAGTGAGGACGGAGGGTGATGTGCCATGATCCATTTTTATAATGCAGTAAAGAGGCTGTCCCGGCTCAGCGCTCAGCATGAGGAAAAGTGTGTTTTCCCAGCTCCATCCCCATTGCACAGCAGCCCTGGTTGCTGTGGGGTTTTTCATGCCTCATCCCCTCGACTCAACAAGGCAAGGAAGCGCAGTCAATATACCCCCGTCAGCCCCTTCAGGTGGAGCTCGGCATACTCAGTCCACCCCCATCTGTTCCTGCTGGTGGAGCTCAGTGCTGAGCTGGAGACGCTCAGGAACAGTAGCTGGACAGGAGGGAGGGAGGAGATGCTGCATGGTGGATATTAAGGTGAGAAGATAAATGACACGTTTCAGGGTTCTGAAGTTTACATGAGTCTCCAGATTGGAGTGGTGGAAGTTCACATTGTCCAAATGCTCGTGTAGCAGCGCTGAACAGAATATACTGCTCGATTTCAGGTCTGTCGTTATTTCCAGCTTAGTGAGAGCTGGGGTCTAATCAGAAGAAGTGATTTAAAGTACGGTATAAAGAAATGTACTGTGTTGTTTTAAATTGTTTCTTCGCTTTTGTCTCCATGTTTGGAGAATTCGCTACGTAAAGAAGTTTCGTGCACTTTCGTATTTAATGCGATTGCGTTTATGAGAAGAGGAAACGTCCATGTTCCTCGCATTTGCTTATAATGATCCAACTGTCTTGCTAATTCGTGGCATGAATGGTAATACGCTAATAAATAAAGCGTTTAGAAAATAGATACACGGTCGCTTCCTTTTTATTGCTTTATTTACGATGAAACTTCTTATTCCTGAAAAGAACGCAGGTGTTGGTGCTGTATTGTCCTTCATATTTCTTTTTAAATGTGAGGGAATGGTTTCTTATGTCGCTTGTTTTCAATGAAATAAAGTAACTTAGTACATAAATGACTAAATATTCACAGTGTGGATTTTTGTAGCTCGGTTTGAATACATCGCGCATAGTCAGCTGATCTACATGTGAATCACTTGGAGCATTTAACTTGTTTTTTAAGTAAAATATTGGTTGTATTTTTCCCAGAGTCCCTCTGATGGTCCGAGCTGGATTAGAGAGCCCTGTTTACAGTCCGCTTCTGAAGCTGATAAGGTACGTGGTCTGTTTTATTAGTACACGTTTTCGTCGTTTTAATTTAGGAAAGGTCCACAGACCTTCATCTCTCATCTGCATTTGTGCGATTTTTTCACCTTTTGTACCATATTTCAAAGCACTTCGCAATACATTATTTCCCGAGCATTGCGCATTTAAGCTGCGCTACTAAACGCAGTTACAAATCTGTGTTTATGCGCAGTTTTCTGCTAAAGACTTTGGGGAACAAAAGCTGGCCTCCACACACCGTGGCCTGTCTTGCTGGTTTGGGCAATAAGGAAATTAGTTATACATGTATGGCGTGCAAAAAGAATGGGCATCACTAAAGAGTTGTCGAACTGTGTATGAGCTGATATACTAGATCCCCCCACACACACACCTTTACACACCGAAAGTCCAGTGATTCAACCCAAAGAAATGCAGACTTGACTGAACAAGCAGGAATGCACTATGGGTAAATGTAACACCACCACAATCGTTTGTGTTCCAATATGTGGGGTTTCGGTTGTTTTGGTCATTTTGATTAGTAGACAGATTTAACTCTCTAACACAATGATTTTTGTAAAATTATTCTAAGTATAACCCGTAGCTCTGAAGGGCGCGTGCCAGGCGATGCCCGTGACGTCACTGCGTCGAAAGCTTCGCGCCAGAGTTCAAGTCAAAGCAAAAGTACTGTTCAGTAGCCAACAAATTCCAGTGTTTTATTTATACTAAAGAGTGGGGCACATTTCTGTCACCAATGAGCAGGCGATACACGATTAAGTCTCGCGCTTAAATATGAATTATAAGAGAAGGCCATGATGACTGAGGTTTATTTTGTTTAAGAATATAAAACATTTGGCTTTTCCACTGTTTAGGCTCCGCACCTTATTTCCGCACGCGCTGACCCCTGTAGGGCCCGGATGCAGTTTGTCTTTATGCACGTGATCAATTTCACAGCTGGGTGTCAGGGTTTCAAACGCACGCGCGCGCGCGCACGCACACACACACACACACACACACACACACACACACACACACACACACACACAATTATGCGCATTTGCGAATGTCGTGATATATACACGGCTAAACTTCGTTTCCATTATTTTCTTTCCCATAAATATTATGGTGGGAGTCATTTTTGGCACCAAAAATACAGTACAATCAATTCATGTATTCATCAATTTATCATTTTCTACATTATTTTTTTCCCTGTGTATTGTAAGGTCTCTTAAGTCCACCTACCATGCTAATGTACAACTGCTGGTCCATGTAGAAGAAATCAGTTTGGGGTTAGTGTAGGCACCAGCACTGGCCTTGTGTTGAGCCTGGGTGAAGACAAAGGCAGTCAGAAGAGCTCCAAATGAGTTTGAGAGGCCAGCAGATGGGACCCCATCCAACACTTCATCTCCACGAGTTCTCTATTAATCACACAGCGGCGCGAGTGCTGCTCTCAGACCTGCACATGGGTCTTTAAGGGCAGGAAGCGCTGCGTGGCACCTGGCTGGTTCATTCATTAATGCCGTTTATGCTTGTGTCCTTTCAAAGCCGTTTTAGTTGCCTGGGATAATTTTTAATAATTTCTTAGTCAAATCAATAACCTGGCAGACTGTTGTAGAGGAATGTTATTGATGAACTGGTTTGTTCATGAAAGATGCCTTCTCTTTTAAATGATCACTTTTAGCCCTTTTGCTCTGGACTGTGGTCGATTGAGGATGTATTGCCCTTGTAATGATGAAAAAATGGCAGGTTGACATTTGTCCTATTTCCACTGCCTTCCTCGTCCAACCCCATTAATAAGTGTCCATTATTCATATGTATGCTACATCTATGATATCTGTGACCTTTAGAGTTATGGACACCTGGAGTGAGTGGGGTAGGTTACAGGTGAATGGGAGCAATCGACTACTTATTTATGTTAGATATATTATTCTAATAAAGAACACTAATTGTTCCTCATGGGCTATGTATTGTCTCATAAATGGGTGTGCTAATGATTTTTTTTTCAATATTCACAGTATAGCACCTGTGCCATCAGGTCAGGGGAATGTAGGAGACTTTAATGAATGATAATTGTAAAATAAATTTTGTTTCTCATGACTAATCCGTAAAATCAGTTTTGGTGAGAACCCATTCTGCAAAATCACTTCGATGGGAGTGGACTCCTGTCCTGTCATTAACGTTATGATTGTCTACAATGCTCCTATAGCTGTAAATAAGATTCAGCACAAAGCTGAGAAGTCTTCTACAGATCATTTGTCTAATATAGACATGACCAGTGTAACACTATACAAGGAAACCAAAATGCCACCTGGCAAAATGTAAAACTAGCTTTAATGTTAGATTTTTCTGAAGGGCTAGGCGTCTTTAGTTTAAAATTAAATGCTCCGTGTACACGACAACATTACATCGCGTATTCTCATGTTTTCTGAACCAAGATAGTGAAGGTAATTAGACCTACCGAACGAGGCAAAGCAACGACTAATCATTATAGGTCCACAGTAAAGTTGTAAAGCGATTTCCATTTTACTCGTTCCCATGTTTAGCTAAACAAACCTGAGCGACTGTTACTTAAACGTCACTTCATTCGGCGCGAGGTAGTTCGAGGCGCCAAGGCAGAGCCAATCAGCGACGTTAAACGGGGCGCGAGCGTATTTTGTTCTGGCACCCGTTTTCCATACAAGCCCCGCCCACTACTCCATACAATTGGACAAGCAGTCTGCCGATCAACAGACTCCTCGTGATTATGAGCCACTAGCCAATCCTGGCACAGGAGGCGCGAAAATAACAACCAATCAACACGCAGGAAGGCAGGACTTGTCGGTATACGGGTGGGGGAGAAAACGGCACCGCCGGTAAGACGGCTTTTAGAGCGAATAGGCTCCACTTACTCGCTCATTCGCTCGTGTTGACGCGACTGAAATACGGCGCTCTCGTTTAGTTGTAGTTCTCTTTTATTTTGTTTTCTTGACGTGTTTACTGTGTTTAGGCCGACTGTTAAACCTGCCCGTAGTTATTTGTGAAGAGACGACGGCCATGCTTCGTAATTTGTAGCGGTTTTGGATTTATCCTAGCGAACACGGAGCTCAGGTGGGGAACTCAAAACTTTCACAGCGATGAAGTGGAAGTGGACGCGGTGATTTCGCGCGGGTTATTCTGTTGCTGCTGTGTAAATTTGTTCTGGCTATTATGTTAATTAACTATTTTAAAATATAATGTTAATAATAATACATTCTTATAAAGCCACATCTGCTACTGCTACTATACCTTATTATATGTAAATTATATATTAATATAATAATTATATAATAATGTATTATAACAGCAATATTTATAATATTAATCAAAGCAACAACAATAATAATAATAATTATTATTGTTATTTTTTTATAACTGCGATGGTGATGCTTAATATTATTATATTATTTTATTATTATAATAATTATTGTTGTTGTTGTTGTTGTTGTTGTTGTTGTGGTGGTGGTGGACTCCTGATTTTGGGAAGTACCGTTAGACCATGTATTGTCTGATTTAAACGTCAATTTTATTAAAGCCATGTGTTAGAAAATTGCTTTATTTGTTAAATATCATAAATCTCGTGCGTGTTTATTCAATTCACTTTACGTCATTTTACTTTTCTTCCTCTGTGATTTTCTGAATCAGATAATAATTTTTAAATAATTATTAGTTATAATTATTTTTCAGTGGCATAAAATTTCTGGATAAAATATTCGTTATTTTATAACTCATAAGGATTTGCCTCCATAACCTCTCCCGGAGAAAATGGTCATAGCCGGTGCACATAAACGGAAAATGAGCGCGCTTAATTTTTTTTTTTTTACAAAAGTTATTCATTGGGATAAAAGGTTTTGTCGTTAAACATAAGTAAAAATTAATCAGGTCTTTATTCTTAAGACGTGCAACTATTTATTTGATTATTTAATCGTAATCATGTACTCAGCATTTCCAGAAACTATATATATATATTTTTCTTTTTTACATTTTTTTAAATTACATTTTTATTAATTGTTTATTTCTTACTTGTATTTGTCATTTATAAACTGACTAAAATGCGTTTCCTCTTTTTTTGTCCACAGCTGCCTAGTTCCAGTTTCCTAGTTAAGTTCTCCATAGGATGGAGAAGAGTCTTCTCCCTGGACCCAAAGACATAGTTATGGCTACACCCCCAAGTTCATTCCAGCAAGAGCCTCTTACCCCACCCAGGTCCTCCCTCAAGCCCAACCAGGTGGGTCAGGTCATCCTGTATGGGGTGCCCATTGTCTCCCTGGTCATCGACCACCAGGAGCGCCTGTGTCTGGCTCAGATCTCCAACACCTTGCTGAAGAACTACAGCTACAATGAGATCCACAACCGGAGGGTGGCTCTGGGCATCACATGTGTGCAGTGCACTCCAGTTCAACTGGAGATCCTCCGACGGGCTGGGGCCATGCCCATCTCATCTCGCCGCTGTGGCATGATCACCAAGCGTGAGGCAGAGCGTCTCTGCAAGTCATTTCTGGGTGAGAACTCGCCGCCAAAGCTGCCTGACAACTTTGCGTTCGATGTGTCGCACGAGTGTGCCTGGGGCTGCAGAGGCAACTTTATCCCAGCCCGCTACAACAGCTCCAGAGCCAAGTGCATCAAATGCTCCTACTGCAACATGTACTTTTCACCCAACAAGTTCATCTTCCACTCACACCGCACACCCGAGGCCAAGTACACACAGCCCGACGCTGCCAACTTTAACTCCTGGCGTCGGCACCTCAAGCTGACCGACAAGACACCAGCAGATGACATGGTGTTTGCTTGGGAAGACGTGAAAGCCATGTTTAATGGAGGCAGCCGCAAGCGGGCGTTGCCTTCATCCCACTGCTCGTCAATGGACTCGGTGAAGGCTGTGGGCTCTGTGCTGCCCCATGTGATTTCTTCAGACCTGGGGCAGAAGAGAGGCCGGTATGAGGAGGAGGATGAGCTAGATGCTGGTGGTCTTTCACCCAGGAAGAACCCACGTAGTTACCCAGTCATTCCAGTGCCCAGCAAAAGCTTTGGGATGTTGCAGAAGTTTCCCCCAACCTCACTCTTCCCCAGCCCCTACACCTTCCCGGCCTTTGGCCTTTGTCAGCAGAAAAAGGATGATGGTGAGGTGGCTACCGGGCAGAAAAACACTGGACTCTCAGGGCTGTTGTGGCCCGGCCGCAAGGACGCTTTTTACCCACCCTTCTGCATGTTCTGGCCCCCTAGGGCAACGGGTGGCATCCCGGTGCCTACATACCTCCAGCCACAGCCCAGCGCTCTGTCTACGCTCACGGAAGCGCCATCCCTGCGTCAGGCCTTTTTGGACCTGTCTGACCAGGGCGACGCTGGTCCAGTTGCTGGGATGGGAGCCAACACCAGACCAGGGCTGTTTGAAAGCGAGTGCCCGCCAGTGACCCCACCCGACCTACGGCCCGCTGCCCCCGAGGGCTGGCTCAAACTGCTGGACGCTCCCTCCCTGCAGGCCCGCAAGGCCAGCTACCACTCCTCTGCCTTCCGGCCAGTGGTGAAGGACACCGACAGCATTGCCAAACTGCACGGCAACCTGGAGGACCTGGGGGGCGAGAGGCATCTCTCGCCAGGCACCAGCTGCAGCTACCAGAGTGAAAGTGGCGAGAGCGACGAGGAGCAGGAGGTGGACGTGGAGACCAAGCAGGACGAAGAGCAGGAAGACTTCAGCAGCCTGAAGCAGCAACAACCAACCGCTCAGCAGCAGCAGCAGCAGCAGCCATGCAGCCTGCACCTGCGAGGGCTAACTGACAGCACCGCTGGTGAACGGGATAAAGACACGGCCCCCTTCCCCCCCACCATCCCCCCTGAAAGCTCCGCAGAGGACAAGCCCAGCCTGCCTGTCAGTCCGCCCACCTCCCTCAAAGTCCCCAGCCCCATTCATGCCTCACTGGAGGACACCGCCGCTGCGTACAAAAATGTAAATATTCCCTGCAGGCACTTAAACTAATTATTATTTAAATGCGGGCCACAGACTGGCGGGATGGGCACACGTAACGAGATTGATAGCCGTGTGTTCCCTGCAGAAATGAAATATTCAGAGCGCTTTGATCCCTCCTAATAAGCCCAGTCGTGTTTTGTTTAATGGCAACATTATATTTGCTCTCCTTTTGTCACTCCTGCCTATTAGCCCTTTCAGTCTTTAACCTGCCGACACTACATTAACCGAGGGAGCTGGAGGAGTCACTCGCAGCAGTGGAGGCTCAGGGAGGGGGGTCTCTTTAACACAGCGCTAGCGGATAGTTTCAACACACACACTCAGAGCATAAGACTTGTGCAAATGCCAATTAACAGCACCATTGTTAACCAGTCTGGCCTTTCTGACAAATCCATTTGTTGACCACAGCATTGTCATCCTCCAGGCTAACTGTTTCAGCGCTTCTGGCTGTTTGACATATGTGCAAAGTGTGCCACGAGGAGCCTATGGCCCGAAGGCATGAATCAGATTTAATCTAATCAGATTTCTGCGGTGCTTTGTGTTTGCAGTCACACAAGGGCAGAGAAGATGGGCTGCCAGCTTACGCTACCAAAGACAAAGCAGCACGTGCAGGTGAGTGCCCCTGTTAGGCTCCATTTCTTTGTTGTTGTTGGGGCAAAACCTTGTATCTCCAAGAACAAATCTTTTTGCAGAAGGAAATCTTAAATATTCATCATTTAGGTTTTAAAAATTCAAATCAACTCAAAAATGTCATCAGAAATTGAGATACTAGATTGGCAGCGATGATTAGACAGGTTTCTTATGTCATGTGCTGTCAAACGAATATGATTTTTTAAATAGTGGTGGCATCCAATAGAGTTTTTCCCTTCACTTAAGAAACTAGTGATGCACATAAGCCCATTCAAGTAAACACTGAAGGCTGGATAAATGGATGTCTTGTCCAAAGGCCACTGTCACTAAAACACTGTCAGAAAATCCTTTCACAAAGTGGACTAAACAAAACCCAACATGTTTTTATTTATTATTGGATTGTGTCTCCAGGCGGAGTCTCTTTTTATGCCCCAATACCTCTCTGTCCTCTTACAGACGAAAACAAAGAACAGAGCAATTTCTTCCTCCCCGAGACGGAGACGTCGGCCCCAGAATACTGGAGGGAGAGCACAGGTAAATACTCCATCACTGTCATCCCTCTGCAAAAAATACAAAATAAAAGATGCAACACTTACAGCAATAGAGCTATAAAATCATTTGTGCTGCGAGGATCATGGGATTAGACTAAATATAAAAGACAGAATGGGATATATACTCAACTCCAGCCTCACTCTGGAAATGGAGCAGTTCTCTTCACAATGTCATTGGTAAAATGTGTTCTGTGGGGAGCCATAACAGTTCAAGAAGACAATCAGCTCTGCGCAGGGAAGGTGACAATCACCATTTGAACAATATCAAATGGATATAATTGCTTTTTGCCTGGCAAAATCGTCCATTACAAAGATCATAGCTTATTGCCTTTTATCTGTCTGGGAGACATTAAAAGTGTTTTACGACATCTATGCCAACATTTATATTATCGAGCCGATAATGATCTCCTCACATAACGTATAATATGTTTGAAAAAAATTACATGAAACAAATTAAATGAAACCACCTTTGCCTGATTGCTAAATGTCTCCAAGGGGCTGGTGGGGGAACATGATTAGAAGTTCTGATTTCCGAGTCTAAAGGCAGTGTCTTAAAGAGAGCTCTGTTTCTTGGGAGGGAGAAAAAAAAATAATCTAATTTTCCATTTATGTAATGCAAACTGCCTTGGCTTTGACTATTCACGGTTAATTGACTGTCAAACGAGGTTGTTATCCTCAGGCAGTGTCTGCAAATTTGCTTGTCAAATGAGACAGAGCGAGGAGGAGAGCGAGAACAAGCCCGCTTTCCAAATGAGGAAAGCGTTGTAAGGCTTAAGGAGGCAAGACGTGAAATAGAGAGAGAGAGCGAGAGAGAGAGGGAGTGAGGAAAAGAGAAACGAGGGGGGATTATATACACAAATGTGCTGGATTGCTTCATTTAAGGCATTTGATTTGCAGTGCAGCACACAGGCGGCATGACACCCCACATTGCCAATATACTGCAGAGGTACAATATGCTTAATATGGCAACTCCTGAGGACATGCAGGTTGTAATAATTGGATATTTCAGTTCAATGACAATAATAAAATCAATAGCACAAAGGACCTTATCTTCAGTCTCCCTGTGGATGAAATCACAGTCTTTTTAAAACAAGCAGACAGGAAGGAAGACTAATGCCATTTTAGGTGCACTCATTAGCATGGGCGTTTGATTAGATGTTCTTAAGAGAAGATAAAGTGAGCTTTTCACTGAATCAAGTGTGTCTAATTATCTGATTGTAGATACTGACACAATCATTTCATTTAGCGCCGCTTTCACATGAGTACTTTTAAATATACCCATAATTCTCACATGTAATAGTACAATAATAATGATGAATGTACTAATGTAATATAATTCCTTTTTATTATCCACTTTCTATGAGCCTCAGTCTGATTACAGCAAACGGTGGCTGCTTTAGATCTTTTCATTGTTGTTACACTGACACCTGCTGGTCATTTGATGAACTGCATTACTTACACTGTAACGTCACATTGTCGTTGCATATATAAAAAAAACTGTCAATACTACAGTTTTTATTTCAAAATTGACCATTTACATATTTCTTTTCTGTCTGAATCACAGCAGAGCATAGTCAAGACCAACATTCCCCTGCTTCACTGAAGAAAGATGTTGAAAACATGGAGAAAGGTGAGGTGAAGGGGTAGTAATTGTAGTAAAAACAAACATTGCACAGTTTTTTGGAGGCTGTGCTGATTTTAGACCAGCAGTGTTATGTAACATTAATGCCCATGCTACCTGATCAGACTGTGGTTTTAATTACAGTGTTGGTTTTCTTTCAGAGGAGCTCCAAAAAGTTCTCCTGGAGCAGATCGATTTACGAAGACGACTAGAACAGGAGTTCCACGCCCTCAAAGGCAGCTCACCCTTTCCCGTTTTCCGTATGTTGCATCATACAGTTTTCTGTTTTTTTATTTGAGGATTAGCATTTGGAAACCAGATTGTATTATTGCTCTTCTCCACAATTCTCCATACTCAATAATCAAAGCCAATATGAGCTTTATTTACAAGATACCCCATTAAGAATAATCATTTTTGCTAATATGAATCAAATGAGTAACAATATGTGCAGTAATGGTCTATGAGGAAACGTTTAATTGGTTAAATAGTGCCTCATTTTTCACGCAGTCCGTTTTGCCTTCAGATAACTTTCAGGACCAAATGAAAAGGGAACTGGCTTACAGAGAAGAGATGGTGCAGCAGCTACAGATGGTAAGGATTTAAATTGATTTCTGTTTCAAAACAGTTAAATAAAGATGGCACAATGCTGCATTTCTTTTTCAATATTGACGTTCAGCATTGACTGATACATAAACAAAATGTTTACTTTAAAAGTTCCCAAGCTCTTTTGAATCACAATGTACCACTTAAAAACTAAAAGTGTGTTTCTAGCCTAAACTACTCTACGGGAATAAATAGACAGCAAAAAACATGAGATGAATATGTGCTAAGGCTACATTTGCTACAGAATTGGATTAGATTCCCTGATCTGATATCCCCTGATATTTGATCTTGACTTTTCTGTTGATATCGATCTGATAGCATTTCATATCTCATGTACATAAATGAATGCTAAAATTGCCCAAAACAATAAGAAAAATCCATAGCGTGCTGCTGTCTAGAACACACCCCACCATTCACTTGGCCTAATCTGAAATTCAAGAGTTTTTTTATGTCAATAAAACTATAGACACAGTACACAGTGTTTGAAATGCTGTTTCACACAATGGTGCATGAATAAAGAATGCAAAATATAAAATAGGAGCAGAGATTACTGTACATTTAAATACAAATCTAAAATAAATGATACTAAAAATCTGAAATTGTTCAGAACTCCAGACACAGTTCAGCTTCAGTATCTGGATTGTGCACTAAATGTAAAAGAGATACATTGGTAATGCAGCCATAGTCTACACTTCTTACTAGTGGACAGATTTCCAATTGGGACCTATTTAGTGCACTAGGGAGCAATGGGGGCCTAGGGGATAGAACCTTGCCTTTGGAACTGGATGGTCGTAGGTATCTGGTACCTTGCTACACTCCTCCAAGGGCGCTGTTGATAGCTGCCTGCTGTGCCAGACATGAATGGGTTAAATGCAGAGGTCACATTTCATTGTGCTGCAATTTTTGTGTCTTTTAAGTGTGTTCATGATGACAAATAGTCACTTTCACTTCACTGTATAAAGGGAATAGAGAGACAGTGTAAGAATACACCTTAGTTTGTTCAGTCACCATCACAAGTCAGTCTGACTGAGGTAAAACAAAATGAAAAGAACATTTAATAATGAACAAAACATAAAAAGGCACTTTGAATGCGATATTTACCCATAGTATTACCCATAATATTATCATCATATATAGTGCTACCAGTGCTGCATTGTTAAAGCAACCACCTCATCTACCATCATCTAATTTTGCCTATTCATTTATGTTTTCAGTTATTTATGTATTATTTGATTGTAAAAAAAGAGAGAAAAAAATGAATGTACGGTATTATGATCAAATGAGGTTCTTGTCAGTTATACACTGATTCTCATATATTTATCATTTATTTTTCTTTAGATTCCTTATGCAAACATTATCAGGAAAGAAAAAGTTGGCACACACCTAAACAAAAGCTGAACGGTAAGTTTTTTCCATTCAATAATGGGGTTATGATGTGGGGCTTTGTGTGAGTGCATGTTATCTCATAGTCTTTGTTTACTTTAATACAAATACACAAAGCAACATGTATTTTAACATGATGGGGGCACTGTCATTACAGCAACTGACATATTGTCTTTCTCCTTTCTTTTAGGCGACTGCAATATTTCCTATGAAAACGCGACAGGCTGTTCCCGACATCATTTGAAACACAGAAAAATCTCTTGACTCTTTATAAATATAAAAATGAATCCCCTCATCACACAAGGCACAAGTGCTTTCATCATCTGCTGATCATCTGAAGATACTGAATTACGTATGCTTCTCTGACCAAACCGATGACGAACCAACCCACAAATTCACAGTGCAAGTAGCCCTGTCGTATGCACTATTGCTATATGAACACAATGTAAAACAGCCACTTCCTGTACAGTGATCTCATTTTGCATTTATTTATGTATTTAATTATTTATTCATTTATTTATTTGTAAAAAAAAAACTGAATCGTGTATAAATATACTGGCTATAGAAATACCACACACACACACAACCACACACACACGCACACGCACACACACACACACACACACACACACACACACACACACACACACACACACACACACAC
>JBBIGC010000036.1:2183456-2206470 GCA_037576955.1 Lepidarchus adonis
AACTTTCACATGCAGACACATTATAATCTGAACAAATAATTATTATAGGTTAAATACAGTCATGTAGTCTTTAGCTAATTAAAGCGACCAGGGAAAAAAACATTGCCCACAGTAAAATTGATAATAAATAAAATAATAATATATATAATAATAATGTTTCATACATCGAGATGCAGCTCAAAGTGCAGGAAATGAAGGAAAATTTATTGTGCAATGAACACCCACTGATTTTTATGATCAATACATCAGATCATGCACTGTTTTGGTCCATGCGAAGATCAATTAATTCTTACACCCCTCGAATATTAGGGATGAGGTGGTCAAAAATACTGTACCAAAACATAAAACGTGAAGTGAAAGTATATTTGATCACTTGTATAATTTAGACTTGAACTCACACCTCTCATTGTGATTCATGTTACTCGACTCAGGTCGGACAGTGTCACGTGATACGATGGGTCCACTCAGCATATGCTCAAAAAAAATGAGGTCACTGCTAAAACAGAATATCTAGGGCGTGTAAAATTGTATATATATGTAGTCTAACTTAGATCTAGTTAATCCTAAAATCGCTGCTTTCTTTCTGAGAATGTAGTTTGAACTAAATGAACACCTTAACTGGGAAGGGTTAACCATTTAATAAGAAAGCTTTGTTTAAGACCAGTAAATGTGCCAAAATGTGCCAAAATGTGCATTGATTTGTTACAGTTCGTGTGTCGTTTAACTACAATTTATTTTTCAAGAGCAAGAAAATAGTTGTTTACAGCGTGAATAAAATTGCAATCAACTGCGCATGCGCGTGACGTAACCACAGTCGACAAGGAGTGCCAGCATGGCGTTTACTCTGTACTCCCTGATTCAAACGGCAATTTTGTGCACAAATGCGATCGCAGTGTTACACGAAGAAAGGTTTCTCAGTAAAAGTGAGTAGGCTTTTACATGCTTGTCTCTGTCCTAACTCGGGGTTTGTGTTATTTCGTAACGTTATGTTTGTGAACAGTGGTTGGATGCCTCCCCGCTGGAGAATTAGCAATGCTGGCTAACAGAATAGGGTGTTGGAAGGTATAGGCTGAATGAACGTATAACACCGTGTGTTTTCGTTGTTTTGGTCTTCTGTCTTTGAATTAGTGTCTTTTGCTGCTCAGTGACTTAAACACTACGGTTATATGGTTGTTCATGGTTACATATTGAATTGAAAAGCAGTACATGGTTCTGAACGATGGGGTGCCAACTCACCAGTTCCTGCTATTAAGGCCACCACTGACCTGAGGGGATATATATATGTGCATATATATATATATATATATATATATATATCTCACTCATACTGGTCACTTAAAGTTCAACATGGCATCACACAAAAAGAACGGTTGCTCTACATGAAGATGGGCTAGGCTGTCAGAAGTTAGGCAACACCATAAAACTGAGGAACCATGAATGTCAACGTGACGTATTGAAGCAGAGCATGATCCTCTCCCTTCGGAAACACTCCTCCAGGGTAAAGGCCAAGCTTGCCTCCAGACCTAAACCCTATTGAGCACCTGCAGGGCATCCTCAAATGGAAGGTGGAGAAGTGCAAGGTCTCTAACATTCTTCAGCTCTGTGATATTGTCATGGAGGAGTGGAAGGCGAAGATTGTTGCCAGTGGGTTAGACATTAATGGCTAACATTAATGTATTGAGTTATTTTGAGGGCATCGCAATTATAAATACAAGCTGTATAATATACCATATTTCCCCAACGATAGGCCTCCCCATTCTATAAGCAGCAGAAAATGCTTCTATGTTATTAGCCTCAGCATTACTGAATTTACCATTCTGAAGTAAAATCTAACTTGACACAACCCTGGAGACCTTTGCAGCTCTATATCAGTAGTGACCTTATACTGTAGTTGAGCATAAACAATTAAATTGTTAAAATGTGGAACTTGCCGATATCATGCCGCAATGCAAGAACTACACTGAACTACATTTAAGCTCCACGCAACGTCTGTAATGTCTGAAATGAATGTGCCCAACATTAGCAACCGCAAAGCAGCACAGTTTGCAATTGACGTTTACAGATCCGATTTGAAAAAAGGTAAGCCTAATACTTTTTGCATTTCAGTGCTAATTTTATACTGAAGAATTTACATGTAGACGGATGATTGATATCACTGTGTGGCAGAGCAGTGCAGAGCCGTTTTCCAGCACCAAAGAAAGGTTTTTTGCCGCCTTCTTACCAGAATATGACAACCAGATTGTGAGATTATATGTAGTAAAGCTAATCATATGCTGCATTTAGATGGGATCAACTCTACAACCGCTTTTATTTTATAATGCAGAGTCTGCATATTTTGGTGCATCAAGGACTTGCCTGATGGCTAGGCTAACTGCTAACCGATGCTAGTTCGGGCAACTTGTTTGTTTCCAGTGTTGTGGGGGAGGAGCAATGCATTATGGCCTGTGTAATGTGTGGAGCAGAGAATGCATGGTTAGGGCAGAACATGGGTGGAAAGAGCGTTGTTTTTAGTGGAGAGTTGTAGCCTGTTAGCGAGAGAGCACAGGTTAGCAGCGCATGTTGGAGCAGCTTGGAAATGGAAAAAGGGAATAGAAATTGTGCTGAGAGAAAACACAAATAAATAAAGGTAACATAACATAATAAAGAAGGTAACATAAGCAATGGTGCTTTACCTGTTCCGTGTTTTATACTGACCCATCACTGATCTAACTTGGCTTTGTGTTGCTTTTCGAACTGTTGATTGCTGCAATGAACAGTACATTAAAATTCAACTAATCATTTGGGGATGTCATCTTTTAGTACTGAATTATACTTTTAGCAAATGTTTTCATGTTTTTAGATAGGCAGCCCCATTTAAGCAAGCAGCACCCAATACCAGGTTTGCAAAATCAATGTATAAGCCACAGACTATCCTTGGGCAAATATGGTACAAGCTGTACACTGACTACTTTACATTGTACCTGTGTCATATCTTCAGTATTGTCTCATGAAAAGATATAAATTTTTTTTACAAAAATGTGCAGTGTGTACTCACTTTTGTGAGATACTGTAGAGAGATGCATAATTGATCTGGGGGGATTTTAGGCACCAGTATTTACAGGGGTAAAAAAAAAAGGAAATGGCATATATACATTCCATAAAACAATATACATATAGGTACCAAAACTATACAAATTAAAAAAGTAAAGTAAACATAACCACAAATCTCTATGTCAAGTATGACATAAGTCGAGGACCCCCCTATACATGTACATAAATATCAGAAAATGCTGTACATGCATGGCCCACTGATGACATGGTGGGGTACGGCGACTACAGCAAATGTAATCTGTATAGCAATAATGTATAGAACAGCAGTGGGAATACTCTTTTTTATTACATCTAGAACCAATCAGCACTGGATCTTGAGTTTATTAGACTCTGTTCTTCTCTTTTAATTTAGATCCTTTTTGTCTAAATTAAAAAAGTTTTGTTCTCAGAAATCCTGGTCAGTGTCGCGAAGGTATCATGAATAAGTAAAATGAAACTGAATGTTGAATTAATATCTAAAATGTAATTAACTAAATAGTACACACAAGTAGTTACCATAGTAATGGTCGGTGTAAATTGAACTTATTTACATTTAATCATTTGGCTGATGCTTTTGTATAAACACGACTGTTTTAAATGAGCAGGCATATTCTTACATGATTAGTTCATAAATCTATGGATACTGATTGCTCATACAGTCCAGATGCTGGATTTGTTTTTGTCTAACTTGAGAGTAATATTTTTAATTGCAGTTGGCTGGGGAGCAGATCAGGGCATAGGTGGCTTTGGAGATGAACCAGGAATTAAAGCACAACTTCTAAACTTAATTCGGTCTGTCAGGACAGTCATGAGAGGTAAGCAACTTAAATTTGCTTATAGTTTAACATGTTCAGTGACTTTGGCGCTGCTAAAGTGTCCCATTAAATTGGCAATGCTTCTTATGAGTGTTACAAGCTGATGAGTGCATTGGATGCACCTTAAAGTAACTAAATTTACTTGTAAATTTAAAAGGCTGTTTACAGGCCTTCTTGTGTATAACGAACAGTACTGTGAAATAGTCTTAGGCACTTGAGAAAATTGTATTTTGTATTTATATTTTTCTTCCAACCCAACATTAATATTGGTATAATTTTAAATAACAGTAACACAGTAAATGCTGAATTTGTGTCAAATTGTTGCCTTAGCCATTTCTGCTTTACTGTTGCTTTTATTCTAATGTGTTCTTGCTGGCAGAAAGACATTTAATGCTGAGATAAATGGCTTTAAACCATGTACAATACCTTACAAAAGTAAATACACCCCTCAGAGTTCATTGCCATTAGGTGTCGTGTTGAACCATTGACCAGTATGAAAGTGATAACACCAAATTTAATACTCCTGCTCCACCGGAGACCTTGTAACACTAACAAGTCACATGACACCAAGGAGGAAAACTAATTGGGAACAATTTATTGGACATTTTCATTAAGAGGTGTACTCACATTTGTTGCCAGCGGTTTAGACATTAAAGACTGTGTGTTGAGTTATTTTGAGGGGACAGTACATTTACATTGTTATACAAGCTGTACACTGACTACTTTACATTGTATCAAAGTGTCATTACTTGCAAGTGTCGTATGTATGTGCTTTTGCACAGTACTCTACAGTGGGGCAAAAAAGTATTTGGCAGCCACTGAAAAGATGAGAGGCCTGTAATGTTCATCTTAGGTTCACTTCAACTGTGAGAGGCTGAATGTAAGAAAATCAGGTAAATAACATTTGTATAATTCTTAAAGATTTTTTTTTTGTATAATGGTGCAGAAAATAAGTATTTGGGTCAATAAGGTCAAATGTTTCCTGTAGGTCTTCACCAGGTTTGCACACACTATAGTTATTTTTGGCCCATTCTTCCATGCAGATCTTCTCAGGGGCTGTGATGTTTTGGGGTTGTTGCTGGGAAATACTGGCTATCAACACCCTTCACAGAGTCTCTATTGGATTGAGGTTTAGAGACTGGCTTTACGCAGCTACTCCTTCATTGCCCGGGTGTTGTATTTGGTATCATTGTCAATGCGGAAAGATCCAACCATGTTTCATCTTCAATACTCTCACTGATAGAAGGAGGTTTAATGTTTCCACCGCCATGCGTCACAGTGGGTATGGTGTTCTTGAGATGCAACTCCGCATTCTTCTTCCTCCAAACACAGTGAGTGACGTTTATACCAAAGAGTTCCATATGGGTCTCATTTGACCACATGACATTCTCCCAGTCCTCCTCGGGTTCATCCAGATGGTCTCTGGCAAACTTTAGATGGGCCTGGACATGTGCTGGCTTAAGCAGGATTTTAATCCATGATGACGTACAGTAGTGTATTACTAATAGTAACCTTTGTTGATGTGGTCCCAGCTGTCTTTAGGTCATTGACCAGTTCCCCCCATGTAGTTCTGGGCTGTTTCCTCACCGTTCTGGTGAGATCTTGCAAGGAGCCCCAGGTCGAGGGAGATTGTCAATGATCTTATATTTATTCAATTTTCTAATAATTTCTTCAACAGTTGATCTCTTCTCACCAAGCTGCTGCCTATTGTAGATTGGCTCATCCCAGTCTTGTGCAGGTGTACAATCTTGTTTCTCTGTGTCGTTAGACAGCTCTCTGGTCTTGGCCATGGTGGAGGTTGGAGTCTGACTGTTTGAAGGTGTGGACAGGTGTCTTTTATGCAGATAACGAGGTGTCATTAATACAGGTAACCAGTGGAGGGTAAAAGAGCTTCTAAAAGAAGTAGTAACAGGTCTGTGAGGCCAGAAATCTTGCTTGTTTGTAGGTGCTAAATACTTATTTTCTGCACCATTATACAAATAAATTATTTAAAAATCATACAATGTGATTTCTTGTTTTTTTACATTCTGTCTTTCACAGTTGAAATGAACCTATGATGAACATCTTTTTAAGTGGGACAACTTGCAGAATCGGTGGCTACTAAATACTTTTTTGCCCCACTGTGTATGTCTATCAGATTGCTAATGTATATCTGTCTGAACAATACTTACACTGTGCTGCTTTGACTTCTTTCTCTGTTCCCATTCACAGTGCCATTGATAATGGTCAATTCGGTGTGCATCGTGTTACTATTGCTGTTTGGATGAAGAAAGATGGACATTCAGCATAGAACAAGAGCTAACGGGCAAAGGATTTCTTTTTACATGTGGTTAATGTAATTGTTGCTTTCAGGGTTCTGACACTTGCATCCAGTCACAATGTTTCTGGGATTTGTTAAGTGATGGTTTACTACCCAAATGTTTTATATCTTCAGATTTCAGCAGATTTCTTACTTTGTATAATGATGCTCATTATAATTCTTTCTTTAAACCGAGCCCAAGAAACTGTCATTTTCGTTTTATTCCTTATTCACTGTAAGAATCTAGTTAACTGGCGGTTCTCCTGGCATTGGGAATTTGAACACTGAGAGCCAAGTGTGTCAGCACAGATATTTTCGAGATAAAGCAGTGGCTTTGTGTTTAGGTTTGGTTGTGCTCCTCAAAATATCTTATTTATGATTCCTATGTGTCAACATTTCAGTATTTAATAATACACTCCAGACATATACTACAGAAAAGCAAATTATTATGGCCGAGCTTTTTGTTTTGTGTTCTCTAACCAAAGGGAAGGTCTGTTGCCATTGTAAAAAGAGACTGTTAAGCTACTCTGAATGGTCAGTTTTGGTGAGACAGTAAGCTTTAACATATGATTCTGCCTACTGACTTGATGTTTAAGCACAAGTTTTCTTGGCCTCTGTGAGCCAGTCAATATGTTTATCAGATTTTAATAAAGTGTCTTTTCATGTACTTGATTTCTGCCATTGTTTTTGCCTCTTTGTTAGTTTAAGAACATGCAGGGGGTCCTCGACTTGCAACTGTGTTTAGTTCCTCATCATGTATCGAAAGCGTATTTGTGTTACGCCCTGGGGCGATTCCTCTGTCAGTCCACCAGAGGGAGACATTCACCCACCTGGGGCTCTGTTTTGTACTTTTCTGAGCATTTTATTAAATGTACTTTACAATAAAATGGGGTTTGGGGCAATGTTGTAACCACACATTTTCATAATTCGAGAACCCCCGGTATTAATTAAAGAAACATGATTAATATGAATCTTTAAGCAACAACTGGAATTTGTTAATTTACCTTCAGATATTACTATTCAATTTGACTGAATTGAGCCATCAGGACCTGAATGCTGTTTTATTAACAGAAGCTTAGAACATGGGTATTATGTTAAATTACAACCATATGCTCATAAGAGAGATTATGGCTTAACTGCTTGTTGATCTAAGCTTAGCTGTCATAATCCTAGACAAAGATAATGTTTTATTTATTTATTTGGAAAATGTTGTTGCTCAATTGAACTGCAAATTGACATTTGAGAGTGAAGACTTGTATACAATCCTTTGCAATTCTACACTGGTCTTTGATCATTTCCTTTTTCTTTAGGTCTTAAGTGCTGACTTCACAAGCTTGTCCTACTTGGCCAATTCTGTAAACATTCCTGAAGACTAGGCTCAAGTAAGATCTGGTTTGAACAGACTCTGATCAAGTCAAGGCCCATTACTTTTCAGTATAACTAGTACATTATCCTGTGCTATTGCTGCAACATGTTCTACTGTTTATCATCGGAGGCATGAGGACATGACTCGGGGTCTGCAGGCTTGTTTTTGATAGTAGTCAGACTTTTGTTGACTACTGTTTTGGAATGCTAATGGACAACATTTAAAGAGGCTTTTTAAGCCAAAGTGATAAAACGCTGCTAAAATCGATTACTATACAAATAAGCTTTTTAATGCGATATATCTGTTAGTAAAATAGCCTACATATGTTTATCCCCCCCACACACACACTTCCCCCACTTTTTTAGCAAGTGTGTAATCTGTCCCATGTGTAACCCTCTTAAATGATTAAAGGATCATTATATCATCCAAGTTAGAACTAACAATATGATTGTTTTTACACAGGGAGGTGGATGGGTCTGATGATGGAAGCATGTTGTTTGAGGGGGTCACAGTTCTCTTTGATCCAAACAGTGAGGAGAGTATTACTTAACATTTAAATTTACACGTCTTAATAAAGTGTATTCATAAGCATAAACATGGGTTAAATAAATGAAATTAAAAGGGTAAGGTTAAGTTAGACCATGAAAACATCTTCATATATATATTTATATGTCATATATTCAGTGTAAATTACTTTAGACTTGTATTTAAGTGTATTCTCTCTTTTATATATTTATATATTATCTTATATTTATTACCTTCCCTTTCTTTATAAATGCACCAGGATGCTGTGTGAAACGGCATTTCAATACACTGTGTACTGTGTATACTGTTGTATTGACAATAAACCAATCTTAAATCTTGTTCTGGAAACCACTATTTGAGTTATTTTGTCTGTATGTTGGGTGGTTGTTGTCTTTAAAATCTCCAGGTTCCACTTAACCTGAAGTGATTCATTTCTTGATCACTCCATTTATGTGTTCTTCAGTGATGTATAATGCCCCAATACCTTTTGCAGAATAACAGACTCATTTTACCATGCTGCTACCTCTACACATTGCTGCAAGTATATGCGGCTTTTGGAATTATACAATGCAACACTATCAGAATTACTACCACGGTACTATGTTCCAACAGTCTAAGTTTTGACTTGTCAAAATGCTTGTATAAAAATTGTGTGGTGCACAATGTGTGTGTGTGTGTGTGTGTGTGTGTGTGTGTGTAAGGAAAAATCGTCATGTATTCATTCATAAAATGATTTATCATATCATGGTAAAAGGGTGGTTCTTTAACGTTTTGGACACACAATTTCCACCACACTTTTTTGCCACCTTTAAAAGAAAGTGTGGTGGAAATTACTGGGTGAAAAGACATTTCTACAGAAAACATGGTCGCTTGATTATAGTCACTTTGAATTGATAACTAGCATAATTGCTTGATTTGATAACTGTTTCAGCTAGTTATCTTAAAACATGTATCCTCTTACAAACTGCCATGAAGGTGGAAATTATAGGACCACATAAACAATTTATCTGCTCATGCAATATTTACCTTGATTTTTCTAACAAAGCTGTACATGAAAAATAAGTTACGCCTATATATTTTCCATATTAGACATGCTCCATTGTCACTGTAACTTTTCATTGCAATTTTAGACTTTTTAGAAGTACGAGGGTCCTCATGTTGCACATTCGTGGTTACGCAGCGCTTGTTTGTTGTTGCTTGTTTGGAAACTTTCATTATGGCTCCTAAGCATAAAGCAGGCTCTACAGTAAGGGTCAGAAACTGTTTCATTTCGTTACTGCTGTGTATGTGACCCATATATTTATTTTACCCACGTTCTCGCCATTAACGGAACTACAACTCCCAGAAAGCAACTCTCTACTCCTTTTCCGCCCGTATTACCCGCCTGCTTTCACCAGACACTACATAGACCACAATGCATTGCTCCCCATGCAACACGCATACCGTAATCCCACAACAAACACCAATGAGAAAGACTCCTATTAGCTATATGTGTACTATTCGTTCATGTTTAATAAATATATGCCGCCATTACATGCATGAGTTCCTATTTACTGCTAAAGGACTGTAATTCCAGGACCGTCTGTATGTTACAGATGGTAAAACTTTTATAAGATCAATTTGGTTGCTGTTAATTTATTAAAAGGTGAGGCGGATGGGTAAAAAATATGTCATTTGCGTTAGGCAAATCGGAGGACAGCTTAGTATAGGCCCCTAACGAAGAACGTAGAAGCAGAGAAGAAGGGAAAAATGAATAAAATGAAGATTCTTTCAGCTTTCATTCTGTTTAATATTTGAAGTTTGGCCCTTGTTTTAAATTACGCCACAGTTTTTGTCCTGGGTTGTTTTGCTTTTACCGTAACTAGCTCTACTGACCGGTTAGCGCTGCATGCTAACTTCTGTTCCCTGTTATTCTGAGAGCTCTGGGTTTCTGTAAGCCACAAACTTTAAAATTCTCTCCTACATTTGAGTGCAGGAATGTTTAAAAAGTCTTAGCTTAGTCAAATATATCGTTTAGCATTCATACACATGCGTTTTTGCCCAGTCTGTAATATATACACGGGCTTTGTCCTTTATTCTCTCTGCGTAAACAACTCCGGAGTTAGAAAAACGGCTTTATTACAGAAAATTACACTGGATTCTCCTTTATGTTCACTTCTTGCCAAATGTTTTGTTCGACCGTCTTAACTAAAAGGCTTGTTCTTACTTATTGTGCAACCCTTAAGCTATGGATTTAACTAAACGAAATATGCATTCCACCATATCTTAATTTACATGTCTTTTAGCTGCCTATGCTATTATGGTTGTGTGATTTTATTCAAGCTGCTTTATGTCATCTAAATCATTCTCCGTGCTTTGGCATCACTTTTTAAATAAATGTATGGTTCCAAATCCTGAAAAGATGTCAAACACAGATCATGAGCAATGTGCCAAAGCACCCAGTTTTTATTTTGCTTAATCCTGAGCTGGCCTTGAATAAGAGCATTAATTGTTCTTCCAACTTTCAAGAGCTGATTTGACATTGGATTATCAGAGAAAAAAAAGCAAAAATTTCTAAATAAAAGTGGATCAACTGTGCAGTTAATATGATCCACCATGAAGATGTTTTAATAGACCTTAATAACTTCTGCTGAATTATTCAAGCTGAATTTTGCTGCTGTGTTGCCAGAGTATTTGATCTCTATATTTAATAATTTAGAGCATATGTCAGGAAAATGGATTATAAAAATATGGCCTCAGAGTCTCCCAGTTTAGTTTGCAGGGAGCTATTTTCAACCAGCTTTTAGTATGGTTGTTTTACTACAGCCTCTACTGAGCCAGGCAATGAGCACATCTAGAAGACTAATATGTTGAGTGTGTTGGGAGATGGAACTGTTTAGATATTTTCTAGTACAAAGTTCCTCCCAAGGAGGCTGGGGTTGCCTCAAGGTGAATTGACTTTGTGGTTTGATGGACAGACCATGGCATCTCGCCGGGCACTGAAAGCCGTCCTCATTGACCTAAGTGGAACCCTTCATATTGAGGATGCTGCTGTACCTGGTGCTCAGGAAGCGCTTGCAAGGTCAGTCAATGTACAGGACATTTACATTTTTTCATGACTTTCAGGTACAGGAACAATCAAGCATTAATTCAGACAGTAGGTTATAGCTATATATTCAGACAGTAGGTTGAGCTACCTTGTATTTAAGAACATCAAGTCATCACCAAATGAGCTGAAGTTTTTTTTTTTAACCAAATTCTTTTTCTAAGGCTTAGGTGTGCTCCAGTGGCTGTGAAATTTGTAACTAACACAACAAAAGAGTGTAAGAGAATTCTTTATGAGCGACTGAGACGGCTCCACTTTGACATTGAAGAGCAGGAGATCTTCACCTCTTTGTCAGCAGCTCGGAACCTGTTGGAACAGAAGGCAGTGAGGCCCCTTTTGCTGGTAGAGGATAGTGCACTGGAAGATTTTGCAGGTGAGCTGGGAAAACATCCCAATCCATTACATAGTTTCGTGGTTTGCTCAGATTTGATTCACTTATGAAGGGCTTGGTGATTAATTAGTAAATCAATTTGTGGTAAGACAGGTTACAGTGCATTAAGGTTAAAAGGTTGTAGGATTCTGCTGCAACAGGAGTACCATCATCAGTTCCTGGAATTTCCAGTATTTGGTGATTTTCCTGCTCAAATGTACTCATTAAACCTGTTGTACATGTGTACTTGAAACTGCTGAGCATCGGAATTGTGCACCTCATTCATATGCTTAACACTGTTTTTCTTTGTCATAGGTATTGAAACCTCTGATCCTAATGCAGTTATGATAGGCTTAGCACCAGACCACTTCAACTATCAAATGCTTAATAAAGCTTTCAGGTAAAACCTCATCTTTCGTTGCATTAATATTTTGCTGCAGACCTCATCAAATTTGTCTCTTGCATTACTCCAGTTCACACTAAGTAACATAGATACATCCACAATCACTTGGTCAAATTACATGTTGATTTCTGTTAGCACTTACTGCTCAATTGCTGTTTATTTGCAGAAATTCAGAAAAAAATATAACAAAATGTGACCTGCTTATTTTTATGGAACATTTATATGTTAGATCTTTATATATATGAGTTGCATATTTAAGTTTGTTTCTCTTAGAAAAACAATTAATTTATCAAGGGAGTGTTCAAATATTTGCACTGCTGTACTTACCCAAGAGAAAATAATTTAATATTTTGCGCCTTGGGGCTATAATGTATCGTATCACCCACTTCATAAGGAGCAGCATTCTGATTGCCAATTCTGTTAAGTCAGCTAGCCGATGCCAATGCTGGATAGCATTTTGCTAAGTGATTAGAGGGAGGAAAAGCCACCCTAACCACCTGAAGCAGAGGGAGGACTTGGGACTTCCCACAATGAATGGCTGTGATGCTCCTGGGGATCAAACCTTTGTTTGACAGATGGCTGAATATAGAGCCAAATTTAAACAGTTGTACCACTCAAGAGCACCATAACACACATTTTCCTTGTTTTGTTTCCTTCTTTTTTCTGCAATAGGTTAATACTTGATGGTGCTCCTCTCATTGCTATCCATAAAGCCCGTTACTACAAGAGGAAAGATGGGCTTGCATTGGGGCCTGGGCCATTTGTGACTGGACTGGAGTACGCGACTGACACCCAGGCCACTGTGGTGGGCAAACCTGAGAAAACTTTCTTCTTGGAAGCTCTGCGAGAACTGAACTGCAGCCCAGATGAGGCTGTGATGATTGGAGATGTGAGTGTGATTCTATATTTAGATCTGAAATGATGCTTTGTTTCATCCTATTTAGTGTCTGTCTCTTGATGTGGTGAGAAGATAATCACGATGCTGTTTAACTGATTTGGTGTTGTTCCTTCAGGATGCTAGGGATGATGTTGGTGGAGCACAGAATACAGGGATGCTGGGAATATTGGTCAAAACTGGTACAATTACTGTATTTATTGTCTTGTTTCATAATTTTTCAAATGCAAAACCACATTACTACATAATTATTTTGTAGTATATTATTATGAGTGCTTATGATTAAGATTTTGTTTTGCCCTCAGGTAAATACAGACCTGGCGATGAACATAAAATCAACCCCACTCCTCACCTTACTTGTGAAAGCTTTCCAGAAGCTGTGGATCACATCCTTGCACATCTGCTAGAACCTAAATGAGTTTTTGATGCAGTTTAGAAACATTGTATTAAACATGGTAATCTAGATAAAGCAACAACTGGATGAACAGTTTGGCTGTAGATATGTAATGGTAAAATGTAAAAGATTAATTTCTCAACCTTCATGTTGCACTTCAAACCATAATTCTAACTGCTCATCACTGGATTTTACATAGTATGCAAGGTGCTGCAGAAAGGTTTGTTTCCAATATGAGGAACACTTAACCTTCATTTTGTCCATAATTATACAATCCCAGACGGCAAAAAGTAAAAATCACCAAAAGTCCACCCAAAATAAAATTACAAAAAAACTTTTATTCATGCATACATTTCACAATATTTGACCCCATTTTGTATGTGTTGTATTTATCCTGCTTAGCATCCAACTTGCCTTATTAAAAGATGAACAGGTCTAACAAATAACATAAAAAAAGCAGCGTAGTTGTGATAACAGTTCATGTTGGAAGCTCAGACAGACTCGTACTCTCTTTCCCAGGCCGAGAATCTGTCTGTCAGGTTCCTGGCCGATGGTTTGGTGTGAGCAATCACTTCCAGAAAATCTGCTGTAGTCACCTTTTCTAGCTCAATAAATGGCATGCTGCAGTGACCTGTTAAGACACACGATTGACCTGAAGCTGTGTAATGTGCCAGAGGAAATTGATGGGAAGTTGCTGTGTTTGTGTAGTTCATGAAAGGCAGCATAAGTCTTACCCTCACTGTGATTTTCCAGGGCATCAAAAACCTGTCGGACAGGCCTCATCGCAGCTTCTTTACAAACAAGCCTGATATCGGAGCCAGAGTATCCCTCTGTTTCCTTAAATATTTAAGGCAAATCTGTTACTACCACAAACATGGCTCATTATTGCTGTGTAATTTCATATGTAATATTGGCAGAATTGCTCATATGCATTTCATACACAAATTTAGATGTGATTAAAGAAACTGATGTCTGTCCGTCTCATGTTCACTTGTCGGGTAAAATTTGGCTGATGACAAAATGTACCACTACTAAATGAGAACAAGGTTTCAATAATGGGACATTCAGAAGGACAATGTGGGGAAAAAATGTCTAAGTATGTACTATGGATACATGATCAGTGGACATCAGTACTGAAATGAGAATAAAGGTAGAGCCATGAAATACTGATAAATGCTCTTGTACAGTTCCTCCTATTTGACGTTCATTTTTGGGTAAATAGGTGGAGTTTGAGGTTTGTGCTGGGAGGTGCATTGTAAGTTTTTACTTTCACATGTAGACACACAGCTAAGCTTACAGATATGAAAACACTGAAACTTATATATTGAGACTAAAGTTGAGGCAATTGCTCTAATTAATTACATTCATGATGGCAAAAACAGGTTACCAGCTGAACTACAAATGTTTCATTTAAAGCTTATGAAACATAATTTTAAAAGAGTGGAAACAAACTGCCTCACAATTGAATTTATATTTCAACAACCTCAAGAACAAAATTCAATATCTTTAAAAAGATAATATAGTAAAAAATCATTTGATTCAAATATAACCCTTAAATCTTCATAGGGAAGTGTACTAGTATTCTACAGTGTGCAAACTGTCTCTTCGATCACAATAATCTAGCTCAACTAGCCAGTGATTTAAGAAAGTAACTGGGCTTACATTTGTGTAAATTTCCTTGCTCACATTATTTATATTTAACAATATAATATTAGTGATCATTACAGAAGGATCTCAGAAACTAATTCCGTCTTGGCATCATTGAATTTGCTCCACGTAATACTGAAAATGAACTGTTTGTATGGCCTACCTGTGCAAGAATATCATAGGCTAGCTCAGTTCGAAGCTCCACCCCTCCTGTATTGCTGACTGGAGGAAGCCAGTGGTGGATCATTGCTTTCCTGGCTGGGTCAGAAGGAAGACCAACTAGTATCCTCTTCTCTAGTCTTCTCAGCATGGCATGGTCCAGCTCCCTAAAACCGAGAGAGAGCAAAGAGTGGTTTGAAAAACGAACAGAGCCATTGAGGGTTCCCAAACTGCAGTATTTATCAGAACGCTCTGCCTACTCACCAGGGTAGGTTTGAGGCAGCCAGTACAAACACCAGATCATTAGATCTTGCTAGTCCATCCATCTGAACCAGGAGCTCAGTTTTCATTCTCCTGCTGCCTTCATGCTCACTTCTTAGTGGAAGAAGAGAGATAGATTGGCACATGTTAAATTCCTATGCACTTCTTCAAGCATTTGTATCCAAATGCAGATGAATAAAATAAAAAGAATGCTTTCAATCTGAAAGCACATCATTAGTAATCACTAGACGCCTAATTAGGATGCTGCATAATTGAATATAAATCTATATTAATAATTTGGCCAAAAAAGTATTATTTTTACATATACATTTGAACCAGTTTTGTTTACCACAAAATAGCAATAGATTTTGTCTAAAAGTCTCTGATCATTCTTTCCAGAAAAATGATCTGGTGTTCTATATATGACAGGATACTGATACAATACCATACAATTCATGCAAAAGGAGGCCCAACCAAATATTAAATGCATAGGACTCATAGAACATACTTTTCAGAAGCCTGGCATTTCTGTTTAAAATATCATTTTAATATTTATAATCGAATAATAATAATCGAAATTCCAAGAAATAAAGGATTGGCATATTTCACTCTATGTGTAATGAATCTATATATGGATTTCACTTCCTGAAAGGTCAAGAAATATTAAACTTTTTCACAATATTCAATTTTGTTTTTAGATGTACCTCTATATACTGTATTCAAGTTATGCAGTTTGCATTCTGCTACCTGACATACATGCTTCTGTTACTCATTATCCACCTTGGTGTTTTCACTAAAATATTGCTTTAATATCTGAAAAGAGAACGTTTTGTCTGGCGTTTACCCTTGCCCAACACCTCTCTGACCCATCACCGACTCCAGCTCATCCAGAAAGATGGTGGATGGGGCATGATACCTTGCCAACTCAAACAACACCTGCAGAGAAAAGACAAGAATGTAAGTTAGAGAGACTTTTGAACAGATCATGTGGCGTGACAACACATAACCGAAATATTCTTCAGGTCTGAAATGAATATCTTGTTTAAACAACTGTAAATGTGACTTTTGTCTTCATTTGCAATTACACATCTTCCCCAATGGGCCATATAAGACCAAACACTGTGGACATAGTGAAATTAAACACTGACCCGAACCAGCTTCTCAGAGTCTCCTCTCCATTTGCTGACAATACTGGAGGCTGAGATGTTAAAGAATGTGGTATTACACTCTGTGGCTACAGCTTTTGCCAGCATAGTCTTGCCTGTGCCTGAGATTGTGAAGCATTAGAGAAACATCATAATAGAAAAATATCATAAATTACATAAACTAGAAACATTTCAGTCACAAGTATACTGTAGCATTTATAACACCTTTAAGTGCATAAAATTCAGATGTCTCTTTTAAACTTGACTTCCAGAGTACTAGGTTCTCCTTGCTTTTAAAGCCTCTGGAGTCATCATGACACAATCCAAAGAACTCTATAAGGACTTCAGATGCCTGTGAGTCAGACAAGAGATTTAAAATGATATCCCAATTACTTGAAATAAATAATAAGTAGATATTTATCTACAAATAGCATAGATTTCAAATGACAGGACTAGCCGTCACAACAAATGCAGCCTGAGAACTGACTGTTTGATGTGAAGAAATGTCCAAGAACCCAAAAATATCATGTTATCTCCAGGGAACTCTTAAAACTGCTTGTGTGAAAGTGCATATGTTTAAAATAAAAAAGATTTGATCTACATTAGGAGGTACATTAAGAAAAGTCTCTGCCCTCCAAAAAAAAACAAAAACAAAGACACAATTAAAATGCTGTGTATGATTTGATGCGGCCAGTACATGCAAAAAAAAACCCTTACATTTTAAGCAAGCCAATGTTATTGGACAATAATGCAAAATGCCTACAAGAAGAAGACATTGCTGAAGGGCAATACAAGCTTCCCATGGGCCAAGGGTGTACTTACTTTCTCTAAATCAATTGAAATCTTTGCTCAATAAATGATTGAAAAGACTACTATTATATAACATTTAAAAATTAGCAATTTATTTTAGCTAAAAAACTTAGCAACATTTACATTGAACATCAAATGAACATACCAAACTTTTATTTCAAAATGTTCAAAAAGTTTAGTTTTTCACAATATTGCTCCTTTAAATGATCTGATATTTGTTCCTTTAACACTAACCTGGGGGCCCATAGAGCAGTAAACCTTTCCATGGTGAGAGGATACCAGTGAACAGCTGAGGGTACTATAGAGAAAAGAGAAAATTACTTCATTTACTTTAACTTAGTAAAACTCCTGCAGAGTATTGTCACACATATTGGCTACTCCATGTTTCAATTCTTAAATCCTCTTATTTACTTTTAAGCTAGCTGCCTTAAATGGAGCCCTGGGGGCCGGTTTGTATCGACAGATTAGAATCACTAAGCTGCTTTAAACTGACAATGAAAGTGAGCTACTGATAATTGAAATCCATGTACGTGTAAACACTAGTTTATTAAAAAAGTTGAGAAAGACAAATCTAGTTTATGTGTCCTGTGAGACAGAAGCACGCCACATATTTATCATTGTCATAAAAGATCGGAATGAGTAAAAAATGGTGAAAGGCAAGATTGGGTGGTATTCAAGTATGGATTTAATGTCATCTAAAGCTATAACCATCCACGCATTGCTTTCCTCTAGCCTTTAGTGAGATATTCACAATCGAAGTGCAGTGGCAGTTTGAGGAATACCAGTGTTTAGCAGGCCCACACCTTAATGGGGTAGACGACAGCCTCTTTGACTAATCGCTTGGCTGCCCCCAGGCCTATAATGTCGTCCCAGCGCACGTTGGGGTTGTGTAAATAGATATCCTTTAGGGAAAGACAGGAAAGAGACATGAAACAGCAATTCATTAATATCTGTTCTCCTGTGTGTGTGTGTGTGTGTGTGTGTGTGTGTGAGCGTGCGTGTGTTACAGCTACAGGTTACAGTTAGTTGTATTTATATATGCTAAATACTAAACTACATTTACACATTGTTTCTTAAATCCAAACCTAACATGCATGGAGTTTACAGATAAGTCTAAAAAAACCAAAAACAACCGCACTTACTCTGCTAATAACAGCCGCCAACTCTCTCATCTCATGGTTCATCCCATAGAAGGCACTAATGGGTTTGAGCAGCCGCTCCTGTGCAAAAAAAAAGAAGAAAAAGAAAAAAGTGATCTCAAAATGGTAAAAATAATATTGTTTTAATTATGAATATCAAATAAATAAATACAGGTTGTCAGCCCAGGCAAAACAGTATAATAATAATAATAATAATAATAATAATAATAATAATAATAATAATAATAATAATAATGTTTATTTATAATGTATTTATTTATATAATTCATATAAGTCATTCCATACTTTAACAGTTGCATAAATACAATACTATAATAAAAGTATATTATTAAATATTCTGATTAATTTAGAGATAACATATCAGATGTTATCTGTTTTGATTTTCCTGTGTTTTTTATTTTAACGTCTGTTTTATTGGTGGTTTAACATAATTTCAAAACTAAAACTAAAACTGTTTTTGTTTCTTGATGAATGGACTAATAAAAAGGTTGGAAATGCCTTAGAATTATATTTTGCTGTGTTTACATTGTCGTTCCAGCAGCTATATTTTTCCTCACTGGGCTGGTTAGCAGACAGCAAACTTACTGAGGGATCTTGATTGCAAGACAAGCCGTTTGAAGCAATGTCACTAGAAGGACCCTTAAGTGCATCCTGGACCAGACACCTGTAGTCAACCTGTTGACCCTGTGGAGAACCACAATTTTTCACAGCTCTTAGGTGAAACAGACTCTAAATGAAAACATGTCAAGCTCTGTTGTAGAATACTTTATATGTGAAGAACAAGGCACTTTATTATAACCTTCTTCATCTGTGTCCCCTCAACAGCTCCGTTCCTGATGATTGGAGACACATTCAGGCCAAAATCTGAGCTCTCTGGTACACACATTCCTCCATTCTCCTGAAACTAAATGCGACACTCTGCAACTACTTGGTTTCTAACCTCTTTGCACATTTTAAGTGGCAGTTTTGGAGAAGAAGAATCAACTCACACAGCTAGATTTACTGCAGTTCTTCGCCATTGCTTTACACACCTTTTTAGAACCGTTCCTTGACGGTGGGCGCTGGATGGAGGAAATTCTTGGCAGTGTCTGGGTGCATGGGGTCCTTTCACATAGAAATAGAAGTAGCTTAGTGAAATATAAAATAGACATTGTGTGTATTATGTATCCTTGGTAAAATCGTCATGCATACTCACCTCTTTTTGCCACAACTCCTAACAAGTCTATTCTCCCCTACGTGAAAGAGGTTCAGTTCAGTACAGCATTGCCAACATTTTTACAAGGGCCCATATCCTACATATTTCACTTTTTATTTATACATTATCTGAGGTCAACTTATGACAGCCATATGCATTTATGTAACAAAATCAGTCATATTTTTTTACATGCATGTTTGCCAGTCCCTCTTTACCCTATTAAATTAAGCAGGTTGATGTTACTGTGCCTTAATATTGTAGCAGAATATTGTGTTCTTGGGACTGAGTTGAGCTGTGTGTTCAGTTTTGGGGTAATGGTTGAGGCCACCATCACTGACTGAACTGTTTAGCATAATGGCTCAGACGGTGGGTTCGCCCAGTAAAAGAAGTCTGGAGTTTATGAGTTGCTCTGTGTGTGCACTACGCCAGTTGGGGGCGCACGTATGCTTTGGAGCCCTTTTAAGGGCTTAAATAAAATGGGCCCTGTCCCATATTGAGCAGTACTCTCTTGTCAAGTCTCCATCATTTTCCCCCTGACAATTTCACAAGCTAAAAAGCGTCCCAAAATGTAAATGACCTCTGCTCTGGGTGGCTTCCATTGTGCCTGGTTTAGGACTGAATTAATATTTTAGAAACTCCAACCGTGTTTATGAACTACATGTTGTGGAAATTTCCGCTTTCCAATATACAGCTCTGGAAAAAAAATAGACCACTTCTGTTTTTTTTTTTTAAACCAACATCTGTAAGTATGGCAGGACTTCCATTCCGATGTCTGTGGTGGAATTCCAACACAAGTAGTACTGATCACCTGAACCGCACTGGATTTAAAGAGGAAATATATAAAAACTTCCTTCTGGAAGTAGAACCAGTCTGAATGGATCAAACAGAATGTCTGAATTATTTTCTAAAGTTCAAACATTAGTAGTTTGTCATTTAAAATGGAATGTAATCTTGATTTCTTTGCATTATACAAGGTCTTTTTTATTTTGTTATATTTTTCTGTAATTAAGTGCTGGAAATGCATTACTTTTATGTGGAATTCTGAGGAAATGTTTTTAATGGTTTATGGAATAAAACTAAAGTGTTCATGTTCCTCAAACACAGTTATAGTACATAGTAAAACCAGAGAAACTGATAAAACTGAAGTGGTCTCACATTTTTTTTCCAGCGCTGTACATGGCCCCTTTAATACACAAAGACAGTGGAGCTCATCCACCAATAACTTTTCTTTTACAGGTCCTTAAAAAGTCCAATAATCCTTGAGTATAAGAGTGGATGGTCAGATTAAATTTTTCTCTAACAAGTCCCAAATAAGAAAACACTGGTGAATGTACAGACTCCTTATATATACAATATATGTATTTTACATCACCTACCTTGTTCGGTCAGTTTCTTTGTTAGCTTAGGATATTTCTGAAACTTGATATAATAATAACTTTCATATTCCATGAGAATTGTCTCCAGGTCAACATTATCACAAACTTCAAAACGACGCAGTCCAAAATTTGTGTCTTGCTCCAGGGCAGTAGCAGCATCCATGTACCTGTACAGGTGTTAAAACTAAATATTATATTATATTATTATATTAAAACCTTTTTTATTGCCTTAATAGTTAAAAACTCATTCAATAAGGACAAAATCTCACCCTTCCTCCATTAAATGATGATAGATCAACACAAGCAGATTTCTCCTTCTTGTCTCTGTCCTCAGTTCATCCTGAGAAAGATACAAATTCATTCATCTGAATGTCATGAATGAAACAAAACAGGACATTTCAGCATAATCCAATGTTGAGATATAAAATAATCTTTCAGATTGTTTTATTAAGAAATGGCTCATTGTAAAAAAAAAAAAAAAAAAGTCAGTTTTCTTGACAGTTTTGGAGTCATGAAACAAGGTCTATGTTACAAACCAATGTCTATTATTTACAATCCAAATAACCTAAGAACTGGTTTCCTTTTTTTATTATTTTAATGTTGAAAATGGTAGAATAGTGATAAATCTCATAGTCTAACTTTTCCCTGGGGATATATATCACATTTGCCCAACATGTACATACTTGATGTAAATATATATAGAAAAAAAATATTTAGGCCTAAACATTGGGGTTATTTCATAAAGCAGGGTTTCCTACTTAAGTCAGATAACTTTTTTTTTAAAGAATTGTCCAATAGAAATGTTCCTATGCTCTTTTCCTACTGGACAAGTTTGACTTTGGACTCATCTGGTTTTGGAAGAATCTCAGAACTACTGTAAAATAATGTCTCATGCAGCAAGCAACATATTCTTGACAATTTAATTAAACATTTTCTGTGAAGGAGCTTTTAGAAGCAAAGCTTCAGACGTCTGGTTCTCATCATCCCCACTGTAAGCATACACCAATCATCCATAACATTATAACCAAGGTTTTAATAGTTTTGCAGTTTTCATTAATTTTTTATTTAATTTTTACATTAGATTATCAATTCTGTTTTAATTTTAATTCGTTTTTATCATTTGTTTGCTAGTTTAGTTTTTATTAGTTTCAGTTATAGTTGTATTTTTTTTTGTAAAGCATTGCATTAATGTTTTTTGTGAACACGTCTCAGGACGTATCTCGCTGCTTTGCCTGAGGTTACCTTCTGATTCTGTGGGTGAGGGTTGCACATGCTCCTTTAGCTTCTCAGTGGAAGCTAAGTCAGCCGTTGTGTGCTAGCTTTTCAAGTGAATTTTAAGGTTTGTCGGATTTTTCCCATTTAATAATGTCCCACATATTGATCTCATTCCACTACAAAACACTTGCTTTTATATAAGACACAGTCATATTCAAAGTAATCCCAAACTGGACTCTTTCCCCTGACAAGACAAGTGGACGGGCCGCGGCAACACAAATGACTTGACTGAAATACTGCCACCTGCTGGCACAATGCGGCACAGCAAGAAAAACATAAACAATCAGAAACTAGACTTCATACTAATGCATGAGACAAAACGAAAATAAAGCACATTTTCTCTATAAATTCTGTTAGTTTTGTGAACACTTATTACAGTTTCAGTTAGTTTTCCTTTTTTGCAAAGTCTAATTTTTATTTCAGTTAATGAAATTGTTTTTTACTTTTAGTGTTTGTTATTTTGTTAGTTTTCGTTAACGATAGAGTAGGCTGCCCTCATGCTGTCGAAACAGTACTGACTGTGGTGCACTGTGTGTTCTGGCCCCTTTCTATCAGAGCAGCATTAACACTGTACAACAGGAGTTCCTTTTTGGGATGGGCCCAGCGAGGCTAGACCTTGCCCACCTGCATCAGTCACTCATGGGGGAATTTCGCAGATTCACCAGTTGTCCTTCCTCTGATCACGTTAGGTAATTTTTATATCATCATAGTGGTTCAACTGCTTACATTTGTTAACTCACTTATTAACTAATTATATATTAGTAT
>JBBIGC010000036.1:2207155-2228567 GCA_037576955.1 Lepidarchus adonis
TCCGCACGCGCGCGCGCGCACACACACACACACACACACACACACACACACACACACACACACATTTCAAACAATTCACTAGAAAAACGATTAATAAAAAAAGTTATACTTTGCACATTACAAAGTACTATTGAGATGACGAGCTTTGTACTGCGTTTTTTCAACGCATAAGAGCGCACTGGTGGCTTAAAGGGAAAAGAAACCTTCCACACAGACCACAGATTGACAGGCAGCCGAGGAGGCAGCAGATCTTTTTTGTATTGCACTCTCTAAACGTACTTTGGAAGAATTACCTTCCCATTCTTCACCCCTGACTAATGGTATTTCGTGCTCACCTTACTATCGGGTGATTTTAGAGTACACAGCTTTACACAAGCGAGACATGCAGGGGGAAAAGCAGCTCGAGTTCGACCCTAAAGGTAAAGACAGCTTCACCGTACATTCTCTTCTTATCTCCACTGTTACAGCAGTCGCATTGTACGAGGTCTACATCGTTCCTTTATATTAAGAGTTTCGTTGTTTGCTTGTTTCATCGGGCTGTCTGACTGAAAGAAACTATCCTGGTGTTTTACAGAACTTTTACCCAATCAGCTGATACTGCAGAACGTCTCGCGCTGCTAGCACGTGACAGTCTTGCTCAAGTTCTGCATTTGAGCCACAGACAGACATAAACAAACAAATGTAGTTCTCAAAAAGCAGTTGAAATGATCTTTTTGCACCTCCAAATGTTACAAGAAACTTTAAAATGCTGTAGATTTTGTTGTTGGCAGAGTACTTAGGACATAATTACACAAAAGTCACACAAAGTAGTTCATTCAGTACAGAGGTGTACAACTCCAGTACTGGAGGGCACAGTTTTTGGTTCCTCTCCTCAAACAAACTCACTACACCTGGAAATGAGCAGGTGAGTTGATCCAGGTTTGTTGGGGTAGGTAAACTGAGCTGGAGGGCCAGAGTTGATTTATAATGAAGAGTAGCTGCCAAAACCAGCTGGGATGGGGTTTGGTTGGGGATGGATGTGGGTGGTGGTGGGGTCTCCAAAAACTTCTTTCCTTCTCACTTTGACTTCTTGGTACCTCAACCACCCACCCAACCTTGGATTTAAGGGTCATTGTGTTCTATAATAATAATAATGATGATAATAATGAAAAAGCTTTAAAGTCGAAGCAGACACCTGAATAAGTAAAACCAGCGAAAACACTGTTGAATTGAATACAGTTGAGGAAAGTAACTTCTTGTCCAGAGTATTTGAGTGGTAATTAATGCTCACATGCATTAGAGCTGTGCTGAAGTAAGTGTACTCACCCACTCACCCCTGTGTTTCTCTCATCATTGCCATTGCCAGAGCACCAGCATCTGCGCTACAACCCACTGCGGGACTCCTGGGTGCTGGTGTCGGCCCATAGAATGAAGCGTCCATGGAAAGGACAGGTGGAGAAGCCAGCTGAGGACAGCGTCCCGCGACATGACCCAAACAACCCTCTCTGTCCCGGGAGCACCAGGGCTAATGGCGAGGTGAGACGCCTGCATTGCTCAGCATTTCAAAAGTGCAGGTTTAGAAACGGCGCTTTCATTATTGTGAATTTATTATTTATACGTAAGTTAAAATTCTCAAAGAAATCACCTTGGTTAGTTGGCAGTTTGCATGATGTTGATCATTTTTTTTTAAGGTTTAATTCTGCGCTCTAGTCCAGTGTAGTGCCGGGCAATATGACGATATTTATCATTCTTGTGCTCAATTGTGGCCATTTTATGATTTTTTGGGATTTTGTGATATTGTCAATACTTAAAAAGAGAGAGCATCATCAGTTTCCCTTAAGTGAACTTATTGTATACAGTCTGAGAAACAGAATAAAAATCATTTATATTCATTCTACATTTTTAAATATTTGTTTAATTTTTTTGTTTGTTCCATCTTAAAAGTTAGTGGAAAATACATGTTGTGGCATATCATGTATTGAAAAAAAATCTCAAAGTAACACAATATGATATTTTTGCCATATCACACACCCCTAGTCCAATGCCAGTGTTACCAGGTGAGAATTAGATTTAGTCTTGCAGTAAAATATTTTTTTTAATGTAAGATAAGCTTTAGTCTGAGTCTAAGGAACCACAGTGTTTTTATATTTGTTTTTTGTTAAGGCATTTCTCATTTATATTTTTCAGATGAAGGGATTTAGGGATTTAGGGATTTTTTTTTAGCACAATTGCATATTTTTTAAAACTCTTTGTAAAAGGTGTGGTTTTGTTGCAGCCTGTCTTCATTGTGTGTATATATTTTTAACTCAGCTTCTGGCATTTTCTTCAGTGAGTTACTGATTCTCTACCCAAACCCATACCTCGTCTAAGGTGTTATTTTTGTGCAAAACATTACACTCTATGTACCTTTATGTTAAATTGCTTGGGGTGTGTACTAGTATTTAAGAATTCAGCTGTTTTTTTTCCTTCTTCCATTGTCTTTTGTTTGCTGATAAGTTTAAAACTATTTGCTACTTTGCAGCTATCAGCCATGAGCACTGTGGGTGCTTTTTTAGCACTCCGGTACAAAAAAGAACAGTCTTGCTCTCTGAGGAAACTGATGTGTCTGCATTCATTATACCATCTCTTCTGACTAAGCAAAAGGAAAAGATGATGATTTCTCTTTTTCTTTCATCACACTCCCCATGCATCTTCATGATTTACACATCTGTGACTAATTCCAGGCTTTTTAAATGGGCTCTTAAATATGACTGATGTCCCGTGGCTGACTTTTCTCCCCTGCACATTCTTTAATAGTAAATCAAGTTGAGTTAGTGAGGAGCATAAAAAATCGTTATCACACATTTCACTTTGAGCACAATATTGTTGTAGTTGATGGTTTCAGATTTGACTGTAAACACTGGAGAAAGGCAATGGTTAAGTTAATTTAGTTATTGCCTGCAGAATGTTTTTACGGTTTTCTTTTCTCTCACTTTTTTTGGTTGAAGGTGAATCCTGAGTACGACAGCACTTTTCTTTTTGAGAATGATTTCCCTGCGCTTCAGCCAGATGCTCCAGACCCTGGTAAGAGCAAATGTACCTGATGTTTTAGGCACTTGATTTGCTATGTTTGTTCAGTGTGGATGGAAAGTGTTCAGCAGTTCTGGTCAAATTAGGTGTTAATTTTAAAATAATTACAATTAAGTTAAACTGTAGCACTTTTACATCTGATGTTTTCACAAAGCCTGTTTACAGAATCTAGGTCCAAGCCCCTAATGAGCAAGTCAGTCCCTCAGCTAGAGGAAGAAACCTTTAGAAGATTCAAGACTCACCATCCTATCATTGAGACACTGTAGGGATTAAAACAGGAGAAAACTAGAAAATATGGCATAAATATGGCATTAATTAATGTCTATAGCTTCAATGGCAGTCTGATGAAGGATGACACATTCAAAAAGCACAAGCCTTAACATTTTAATGTAGAATTACTGCTATTTGTGGGGAAAAAATTTAAATAAAAAATATAGCTTGATCAAAGGTAATGGTACCTTTTTATAATATTATTTTCTTTATAATTTATGTTTTTTATATTTTATTTTATTATATATATATATATATATATATATAATATTTATAATATATAGGATTTTTCCCAATATGTTAAATAAATAGAAATTCTGCAATAGATTTGTGTACTGAAAATCAGCTAGGCTTGCTCAGTCAACAAAAAGCATAGTTACAGTAGGTAAAGTATTTGGCAGCCACCAATTCTGCAAGTGTCCCACTTAAAAAGATGAGAAAGGTCTGTAATGTTCATCATAGATTCACTTCAACTGTGAGAGACAGAACGTTAAAAAAATCCAGGAAGTCACATTGTAAAATTGTTAAAGAATTTATTTGTATGGTACAGAAAATAAGTATTTAGCACCTACAAACAAGCAAGAATACTGGCGCTCACATACCCGTTACTTATTCTTTAAGAAGCTCTTCTATCCTCCTAATTACCTGTAATAATGGCACCTGTTTGAACTCAGTATCTGTATAAAAGACACCTGTCCAAACAGTCAAGACTCCAACCTCCACAATGGCCAAGACCAGAGAGCTGTCTAACGACACCGGGAAACAAGATTGTACATCTGCACAAGACTGGGATGAGCTAATCTACAATAGGAAAGCAGCTTGGTTAGAAGAGATCAACTGTTGGAGCAATTATTAGAAAATGGAATAAATAAATACAAGATCACTGACAACCTCGTGAGGACAAATGATCTTGAGAACGGTGAGGAAACAGCCCAAAACTACATGGGGGAAACTGGTCAATGACCTGAAAAAAGCTGGGACCACAGTAACAAAGGTTACTATTAGTAACACACTACGTCATCATTGATTAAAATTCTGCCTAGGCCCATCTAATGTTTTAGGAGGATTGGGAGAATGCCATGAGGTCAGATGAGATGCATCCCAAAAAAAACACCATACCCACTATGAAGCATGGGGGCTGCTTTTCTGCAAAGGGGACAGGACGACTGATCTGTATTAAGGGAAGAATGAATGGGGCCATGTATAGTGAGATGTTTGGCAAAAACCTCCTTCCATCACTGAAAGCATTGAAGATGAAACGTGGCTGGATCTTCCAGCATTACCATGATCTTGAACACACCGCCCAAGGAAACGAAGGAGTGGCTATGTAAAAAGCATTTCTGAAGGGGCCTAGCCAGTCTTCGGACCTCAATCCAATACAGAAACTGGGGAGAAGGAAGAAAGTACCTGTTGTCCAATGATGGCCCCAAAACATCACAGCTCTTGAGAAGACCTGCATGAAAGATTGGGCCAAAATACCAGCTACAATGTGTGCAAACCTGGTGAAGACCTACAGGAAAGGTTTGACCAACCAAGGTTACATTACAAAGTATTGAGGTGAACAGAACAAGTCTGAGGGTCAGAATTCTTGCTTGTTTGTAGGTGCTAAATACTTATTTTCAGTGCCATTATACAAATAAATTCTTTAAAAATCATACAATATGATTTCCTGGATTTTTTTACTTTCTGTCTCTCACAGTTGAAGTGAACCTATGATGAACATTACATACTCTCTCATCTCATCTTTTTAAATGGGGCAACTTGCAGAATCTGTGACTGCCAAATACTTTAATGCCTCACTGTATATAAAATGGATTTGTGCCTTGTTCTTGTGTGTTACAGGTTCAGATCATCACCCACTGTTCCAGACCAAAGCTGCTAGAGGAGTTTGGTAAGAAAGCTTTGTCCTCTTCTGTAGAAGAAAATCCGCCATATTAGGGTAAAATAACTGATAGTGTAAAGTTACATTGTAAAAAATAGTCTAAGAAGCCAAAACATATCTGCTGTAAATGTCATTGCTGTCCTATCAGAATAGATTTATATGTATTTTTTATTTGTTTTTGGAAACACAGCTGCCTTCTGTAGTGCACACACACTTCTTGATGAGTGGGCCAATGTTAATGGTCCAAAATTAATTTAAAAAAGTTGATCTTTAGTCAAAAATAAGTTAAATAAATGTACAAAAATTTTTGATTGCATTTATTCACCACATGGCATATATTTCCTAAACTGGATTGTCTTTATGAAGTTTAATTTTCTTAATGTGTGTGTGCTGTGTGGCAGCATTGTCTATTAAAATATCAGGACACAGCAGCAGCAGGTCTGTATTGAAGGACTCTTATTGGGTCTGGGGTGAAAAGCTGGGCAGTGATTTCTCTACCTAATCTAAGTACCCAGACAAAATTAAAATGAATTCATGACATATGAGTTGCTAGTTTAACACCTGCACTCGATGATCATTGGAGCAGATACGTTTACTGTACCTATATACCATATCCGGGCTGGGTAACTCCAGTCTCTCCAGAGTGTGTTTGAGGAGGGGAACTACCAAAATTGTGCTGGACACCTGCCCTCCAGGACCGGAATTGCCCACCTTTGTACTTGTGTGCTCTTTGCAGGTTTAGCCCAGTGACCAATGATTTTATCTGGGTGGTGGCCCATTGTCAACATGACAGTGCAATTTTGTCATTATGTGTTTCTAAGGTAGTAGTGAGTAAGGTAGCTGTACCTAATAATTTGGTGCTCTGTATTGGTAGTTACCTCTTTGCTAATGTCTCGTCAGACATTAATATTAGGATGTGTTTTCTTGTGCATTGAGTTGGAACATGACTGGTCACTGCTGAAGGACCTCAAGGTGAAGTTCATAGGCCATTTGGGAAAAACATTTGTTTAATTCTGCCACTGGAAATAACCTCAATAACATTATTGATTGTTGGCGCTTCTTGTTCACAGAGCAAGGAGCTGTTGTCCACAATTTTTTCAGAGAAGTTAGTACAGTAGTAGTTCTACTGTAATGTGGGTTTTTAAGGCACATGATAAAAGAGGAAATAAGACCCCAAGTCAGCTTCCTTCCTGGCAGATACTTTGTAAACACTGGCTTTCTCTCCATGAGGAGAATGAGCTTCTGTACAGCCGTCTACACGTCTCTGTTGCTGTGTGAATGAACTCGTCCCCTCTGCTTGTTAGTGACCAGTGCTGGAACGGCTTCCATCATTACAACACACTCTCCAGAGAGGGGTAGTGGCTAGTGGAGGAGAAAAGCTAAAGCCGAATGGTTCAACTTGAGGCAGTGGATGATAAATCAATAAAATGGGGGCTGCTAGGTCATGGCTTATACCAGCACTGGTGTTGTTCCTTAATGAGGTGGAATATACTGTACATTATGTTGTTTGTTACTGTGCACCCTATGCCCTTTAGTTTGAGTAAATTACTTCATTTAACCCCCTTAAATTACCAGGGATATTACAAAACAAGGGTGCGTAATCCTGGCCTTGGAGCTCTACCACCCTGGAGATTTCTGATCCAACACACCTGGCTGTAATATTCAGATGCTTCAGAGGGTCTTTATTTAGATCAGGACTGGAGCTAAACTCTGCACAGTGGTAGAGTGAACACAGTGAACTCTCTTTTATTCAGTGATCACATAAAAAAACAAAGCAAACTGACCATGCTATTCTACAGTAATTGGAGAGAGAAATGGAAGCCTGGATGTTTTATGGGTTCAGAGATCATCAGTTCAGTTTTACTTTCTTGATAGGTCAGCAATATTTAGCGATTTTCATGATACATTACCATACATTAAGTAACAACACACATTTATTTAGTCATATAATGGTTTTATGTTCTTTGGAATTAAAATGTTTTTAACACTAAAACGACTGCAGATTTGATATACCTAGAAAGACTGAGTCGCATCAATTAATGCAGTTTCCTTTCATATATATGCGCAGTGTCCAGTCTTACAGAGCAGTGTCCGGTCTTACAGAGCAGTGTCCGGTCTTTCAGAGCAGTGTCCGGTCTTTCAGAGCAGTGTCCGGTCTTTCAGAGCAGTGTCCGGTCTTACAGAGCAGTGTCCGGACTTACAGAGCAGTGTCTAGACTTACAGAGCAGTGTCCGGTCTTACAGAGCAGTTATTGTCATACTGCATATTGTTTTATAAGACACAATGCATATAATATAATGTATGTAGCTAGGCTTCCATACAGGATATTGTTTATGTAATTATCATATCAAGCTTATAATTACATGCACAAATCATCTGATACACAATAACTGTTGTTGTTCTAGACATGAACAGAACCAGGTCACAGCGCAATAATCAAATGTCAAACCAACAATAAGAGAACCCAGTACCAGTTACTGAACATTATTACACTAGTAGTTGACTGTAGTTGATTTATTGTGACTCTGTTATTTAGACTCATTAATTTTCATGACATTGCATTATTGATGAGCCTCAGTCTTTCTAGGTATATTCTGCTGTAACAAACCCATTTCACCAGCAATTTGGTTTGTGTTTCCATGTTTTGTTCAAGAATGATAAAAAAAATAATAAAAGTCAGAATTTCAGTGAGAAATAGTAGTGAATTTGTTTGATTTGCATCAATTGATGCAGTCAGTCTTTCTAGTGTTAAAGGCTTCCAAGTTTATGTTTAGAACCATTGCAATCATCCATTCCTTTTCCCAAGCCGATCCCAGCTGACTACAGTCCTGACTAGGATTCACAGACAAAGACAGACAACTATTCATACTCATATACACACAAACCTATGGGCAATTTAGAGTAGCCAGTCAACCTAAACCACCAGCCTTTAGACAGTGGAAGGAAAACGGAGAACTGGAGGAACCCCATACAAACATAGGGAGAATTTTTACACTCCTCACATGCACCCAGGACCTTATTGCTACAGAGACATTGCTAACCACTGGACCACTGCCGCCGTCCATCCATCCAATCCATCCATCTATCTATCCATCCCTATCCAATCCAATCCATCCATCCATCCATCCCCGTCCAATCCAATCCATCCATCCACCCCTATCCAATCCATTGAACTGAGTGGCTGAATTTGCTGGGGCAACTGGTCCTGGACAAATTGGCAATAGTTTGAAATCTACACTACATGATGTCCCTTTCAGTGGGATTATTTTGGAGATCTACAATCTACTTGCCAGACTCTCATGTATCTACAAAGGTTTTTTTCTGAAAGCTTTAGGGAGTTCTTTAGATCTTGGCATGATGACAACACTCACTTCAATTGCAATGACAACACTACATGTCAGGTTTAAGTAAGGTTCCAACTGCAAAAAGTTCTAATCAATGCCACTTAATCCTATGGAACAATCGGTTCTCTGTCTGGGACTCCACGCAAGATCTCACTCTTGTGGGGTGAGGATTATCATCAGACAGGTGTGAGATCAGCCTAGAACTACACAGGAAGAGCTTGTCAATGATCTCAAGGCAGCTGGGACTACAGTCACCAAGAAAACCTTTGGGAACATCCTATGTCATAGCGGAATAAAATCTTGCAGTGCTCGCAAAAAGTCCCCCTGCTTAAGAAGGCACATGTGAAGGCCTGCCTGAAGCTTTCTGAAATGATTCAGAGTGCGCTTTGGATAAGGTTCTGTGGTCAGATGAGACAAATTGAACTCTTTTGCATCAACTCAACTTGCTGTGTTTGGAAGAAGGCAAATGCTGACTATGACCCCAAGAACTCCATCCCCACTGTCAAGCATGGAGGTGGAAACATTATGCATTGGGTGTGTTCTTGCTAAGAGCACAGAACAACTTCACTGCATCAACGGGAGGATAAACAAGGCCACGTATTGTAAAATCTTGAGTGACCCCGATTCTAAGACACTGAAATTCGATGGGTCTACAGCCATGGCAACAAAAGAATGGCTCAAGAAGAAGTGTATTAAGGTCATGGAGTGGCCTAGCCAGTCTTTGGGCCATAATTCCACAGAAAACCTGTGGATGGAGCTGAAGCGTTGAGTTGCCAAGCAACAGCTTCGAAACCTTAATGGTTTAAAGATGATTTGCAAAGGGGAGTGGACCAAAAATCCTCCTGCTATGTGCACAAACCTGGTCATCAACAACCAGAAATGTCCAACCTCTGGTTTCCAACAAGGATTTTGCCACCAAGTTTTGCTAGGGGATCAAATTCTTATTGCACGTAATAAATTGCAAATCAAGTTATATATTTTACATAATGTGATTTTTCTGGATTTTCTTTTTGATATTCTATCTCTCACTTTTAAAACAAACCCATCATTAAAATGATAGAATTGTTCATTTATTTGTCAGTGGGCAAAACTTACAAAATCAGCGAAGGGTCAAATAATGATCTCCTCCACTGTATATATTATACTTCACTAATCCTTTTGGACAGACTGCATTTGAGAAAGCTGATTTGTTGGCTAATATTTTGAAGGACCACTAGATGGTGCTGTGCTCAAGAGTTTATCTCTCATAAAATTTCACTAGTTTGATTTGTGTTGGGCATTTTCTCTCCACAGCTCTGGTATTCCATCTCTTTCACTTACCCGTACCAAATGAGACTTTAATGTATGAAATAAGGCTAGTTGTGATAAACAGCATGTCATCTGAATCTAATAATGGCCCAACTGTTTTCTTTATTACAGGGGTTTGAAGTTGTAAACGTTAAATCATTTATTCTCCAACAGCCCTGCTGAGTCAGAGACCACTGACCGCAAGGAGGGAAGACTGTAGGCATATGCTAGTTCCTCTAGTTTTCTCTTACATGGCCACTTCAATCCAGAACCACCTTGTTAATTTAGTAATTCTATAGATTAGGTATGCCAGAAGTGTGGAAAACACTAAAATGTGCAGAGCAGGGAGTGTCCAAGACCAGAGTTTTACACCACTATCACTAGTCTAAACAACTGCTGAGCACCTCCACCAGTCCGAGCACCACAGCTTTATTTTTTAAGGGTCAGTGTTTTACATATTTCTTGCATTTCCTTCACTTCTGAGGCTCTTTTCATAACATTTGTGTCGGGGAAAAGGAATTGCAGTCCCCAACCTCTCTTTATCTTAAACAGGGCTTTTCTGTTGCTGTGCTTTTTATGATTGATGTATGTAAATGAACTCTGCCTTGTATGGTGCTTTATTCAAACACACTTCACAACTTTAAAACGAACAGGCAGAATAATCTGCTCAAGGCTTAATAAGAGGATATGTGAATATGTAAAAACTTTCATGACATCACATCGTGTGTTAGAATCAGTATGTGAACTGCATATACTGTGGTACGCCTTAAAACGTGTTTATGATACTAACTAACTTGTTTTAAAAAGTAGCAAGGATGTCATGGAGTTTCTTAAATATATTGCAAGTCACAAACACAGCATGTGATGATAAATAATTGCAATTGTCATATGTTCATTCGGCCTAAACGTGATGATTATTTGAGGCTGTGCATTTCCTCATCGGCCTGTCTTTGTGAGAAATGGTTAATGGTACTGGAACGTCTGGCGCATGTTGTAGGGATGTTGTGCATACTGTTGCACAACCCACCCTGCAGTGTGTGGAATCATAAACTAGCTGATGTTGAGAGCGTGCCCTTTTTATTATGCATTACGAGGATCAAAGATGTACAAGGGGGGATTTACATTTACATGCTGTGTGTCACATGTTTAATTTGATGACACCCACTCAGCAATTCGTACCCTCAGGAGGTCTCCAGATTGCATGTGCTGCTGGCAGATACTTTTTTCCCCTCTTTTTACTTTCATGAGTAGCTTTTACTAATTATTAATGTAAGTCTGGAAGTCAATAATTTACAGAAAGTTTCTCTATTTCAATATATAATCACAATAACAAGCGTTAAATTTGCTGTATGTATTGTGTTGCCATGTGTTATTTTTTGTATGGAAACTGTACCTTAACATAAGTGTTTGTCTTATTGTCTCAGTAAGGTCATGTGCTTCCACCCCTGGTCTGACATCACCCTTCCTTTGATGCAACCTGCAGAGATTCGCACAGTGATTGACAAGTGGGCGGAGCTTATAGAGGAGCTAGGCCCCACCTATCCATGGGTTCAGGTAAGAAATCCAGTACAATTCAGATTTCCGCTTGTGTTCTAGCATACTTCTGTCATAGAACTGAACCAATGGGATAATGTATATTGGTTAAAATCTGAATATTTACTGACTCACCATGCCACAACTTTACCACTGATATTTATGGCTTTGTCTGCCATAAATACCTGTAGGGCTTCCATGAGCACCGTAAAAGCTGCACTGTCTGATGCTGTGGCAGCACAGGCTCGCATGTCAAATTCACAGCTTTTTTGTCATGCACCAGTTACTTAACCTTGACAAACAAACAGAATGTCATAAATAATACATCAGCTTAGCGTTAGCCTGCCGGAGGGGGAGTGTTCACTTTTGCTTATAACTAAACAATCTGGGACTTGTAATGTTGTCCTGAAACACTATTAACATTTGTACCAAATAAGACTCTCCCCTCTGGGGCCTGTCTTTGTCACAGACATGTATTTCTTCATATTTTCTTCTTACATAACATTGGATTTAAAACAGCCAGCGCAAGTTAGGGACACCATTAGCCTCGGCTCGAGTCCCAGCCTTCACCATCTTTGCTAATTGGATCAATTGGGAGCTGGCTCCTCACTCAGGGCTTTTCAGGCCTGATCAATGCACAGCAGTGCTATGTGTTCCTCTGGCCTCCCTCAGCATATTAGAGCCTCTAAAGCAGAACGACCATGCATGCCAATGCTCGTAAGCATCCAGGATTTAAGCTGATTTAGTGTGCCCGAATAGACAAGGAGTTGCAGTATAAACATACAGGAGCACACGAGTTGAGAGGGTTATATTTTTATTACTGATCATATTGGATTATGAATGTAAAAATGTATTCGGATTCATTAGTGTGAAGCTGGTCATTTAACTGCATTAATGTTTTTCAATTATTGTAATATTTGGTAACGTATGCACTTTTTTATATTATAAAATATTTTGCTGTTTGCTTGTTGTTTTATTGTGTGCAATCCAGGGTGCAAGACCTGTTTGGAGCACTGGAGCTACAGTGGATATAAAAAGTGTACATACCCCAGTTAAAATGCCAAGTTTTTGTGATGTGTAAAATGAGACCATAATAAATTAAAATTTTTGTTCCTGCCTTTAAAAAAAATACAAAAAACAAAGCAAAACATTACAATAAACCATTAGTATAAGTGTACACACCCTTAAACAGACACTTTTTGAACCAACTCTTGATTTAATTACAGCATTCTGTGTCCTTCCTTGCAAAAGCTCTCCAAATTTGTTCGATTTTGAGGGCATCTCTCGTGCACAGCCCTCTTCAGGTCACCCCATAGATTTTCTATTGGATTTAGGTTTGGTCTCCGACTGAGCCGTTCCAAATTTTTTGTTTTCTTCTGGTGAAGCCATTGTTTTGATTATTTTTATGGATGCTTGTTCTCCTTTTCTTTTTTTGGTGATGCAAAATGTTGTTTTTGTGCCAAACATACCTTTTGGAATTGTGACCCAAAAGTTTAGCCTTGGCTTATCAGACCATAACCCATTTTCACACAAGCTTTTAGGAGACTTGATATGTATCTTAGCAAATTTTAGCCAGGCCTTGATAGTTTTCTTTGTAAGAAAAGGCTTCTGTCTTGCAACCCTACTTCATAGGTCACACAAATTGTTGCTGTAGGTCTCTTGGCAGCCTTCCTGGCCTATTTTTTTAATCTTTTTATCATGTCCAGTTCTTGGCAACATCACTATTGTCCTATATTTTCTCCAGTTTTTAATGACCATCTTCAGCGTTCCATGGTTTATCCAGTACTGTAGATATACAGTATAATTTTTTGTACTCTTTTCAACAGTGTGATCCCTTTGATGATTTGTAAGTTCTCTACAAACCATTGCCTTTGCTGTAACAGGCATCAGAGTAAATGTCAGGAAAACTCTATTAGGACAGCTGAACTTTATTTGTTAATCACAGTCTCTTTCATTGATGCCAGGTATATACCCAAGTCGATTGAATGCTGTAATTAAATCAAAAGGTGCTTCAAAGTTTTACTGTGAAGGTGGTTTAGGATGCAGTATGACTTACTATGACTTATAAAAATGAAATAAGCTTCATCACTAGAGACAGCCACTTTAGGCAGCACCAAGACTGGTATTCACAAAGCGGTCACAAGGAGGACTGATCTTGGATCACATTTCTCCATATTAATTGCAGCCATGGACACAAAATGATTTTAAATCAGCGCTCTTGGGGTCATACTGGTGCACATTGACAATTCTGTGCCTCCCTAATGAAGAGCTGGATCCTTGCACAGGGCAGAGCGTTGTTGTGGAGCAGTGGTTAGGACTTTGCCCCGGAATTCGAAGGTTGCAGTCTCAAGTCTCAACCTGGGCACCACTTAAAAAGCTTGTACCTACCGTCCCCACTTCCCTGCTTCCCGGGCGTTGTTGATCGCTTCGCACTGCTCCATGTGTGCACATATAATGGGTTAAATGCAGAGGTCACATTTTGTTGTGGTGCACTGTGTGTGATAGTGTGTTCACAATGGCAAATCATCGCTTTCTTGCAGTGAGATGAGAGAAGTTTAGGGGAAAAATGATTCTTTGGATTTTGTTTAAGAAACATTAACTTTGTATTTACAGTGCTTTAAGACTCCAGGCTCGTCCATGTGGTGTAACTGGTAATTGATTTGATGTATATGTGGTAATAGATTTTTTTAATGTACCGTTTCTTCAGTTACTAATGTTTTATATGGCAATTTTTTCACTGTAAGCTGATTTTCACCTGTTGTTACAGGTCTCATTGAGTACAGTATGTTATTTGTGGTAGTTTGTAATATTTTGCCTCCAGCTTTCCCCTTTTTAACTGATTAAAATATTGACACAACACTTGTATTTAGGGATGGGAATCAAGAACCAGTAACAAACTGTCTGTACCATTGGATTTGTATGTATCTGAGGTTATCAGTTCCTCTCATCCTGTTTTTGGAACAAATGCTGTTTAATCATTTTTAATGTTAATGAATATACTAATTGTAGTTATGCAATTGGAAACACATTCTTGCATGATATAAAACATCAACTGCTCAAAAGTCAGTGGTCATCATTGTTTGATTCTCCTGTTCGTGATGCTCCATGCATGTTCAATAGGAGACCGATCTGGGCTGGCAGCAGGCCAGTCAATCACAGCACAGCTCATTGCTGTGAAGCCAAGCTGTTGCAGCCCATACATAATGTGGTCTAGAGTTGTCCTATTGAAATAAGCATGGACGTCCTGGAAAGAGGTGTCTATTTGATTGCAACATAAAGCACTCTCCACAATTATTGGAACCCCTGGTTGTGTTAAAAGCCTTAATTTATTATTTTTTGCAGAAGAATAATCTCACATAATGGTAATTCACTCACGTAAATTAAAAAAACAAAAACACCCATCACTAAGAATTATTTTAAAATAAAATGACATGTGCAATTATTATTGGCACTCCTATAGAATAAATGAAATTGAAGCATTTTTGTAATTCCTACTTTAGTTTTTAAAGTTGATCAGAGTAAAAAGGTAATTTAATTAGTAATTAATTACTTCCTGTTTCTCTGGGGAATAATTATGACATGACATAGATTTTTATTGCTCTTAGCCTTCAACATGGGGGAAAGACGAGAACATGCCGTCAGGTAGATGTGTGTCGACCTTCATAAGTCAAGTAATTCAGACTTGAAGATAGGTCGTCATTAGGGCTCCAACTATCTAATTTTTTTGCAATCAACTATTCTGACGTTTTTTTCTGATGATTCGGATAAATAATACTTTTTGTTTTTAAACAACTACATTAATAGTGTGTTAGATAGCATGAAAGGCCTCTTAAAATGCACAAACAATAGGCTGTTATTCCTGTTTTGAGATGTAACTTATCTGTGTGTGTATGTGTGTGTGTTAAGGCTGCACGATTATGTCCTAAATTATTATCACAATTAATTTGATCAATATTTAGATCACAATTTTTTATCCTGATTATTCATTGATCTTAATAACAATTTTTTTTATTGCACTGTTACATAAACATAGCTCTGCTTTCAACTCCATGTATCCATACTGGTACAGTTCTTATATTACTAATGTTATAAAAAAAGCATTCACAAAAAGTATTTCACTTCACTACCTGGACTTTTTTCTCTGTTTATATAGTGCTACTCACCTATTGGCTGGAGCCTGTGTCAAAAGCACTGGAGCTGAGTCCAGTTATTCAGAGAAGCTGCTTTCATATTTGATGCGTTGTCTGCTAGGTTTGCAACGAGGTTTGCAAGCATGTACTTTTCATAGCAAAATCGTCGTCAATGTAATGAACGGTCATGCTAATATAAGGTTCCATTGTTCTGCTTAACCAGAGTTCGATGGTCATAGAAAAGTATTCAACAGTTGTGAGAGCCCTCTCTATTTCTCCACGACTTTTGCATACAGCGCATGCTATTTTATACTGGCAATTAAAACAAAAATAAAATGTGTGGTACTGGAGAAGGTGAAGAACCCTTTGAAGTGGATAGTCATCCCTCGTTTGGAAATACTTTGGATTTAAGGCAAGTGACGTTGACAAAGAACAAATTAAATGCAAAGAGTGCTACAGAGTTGTGTCTGCGCCACAAAGACACACCACTAACTTCTTCAAACACCTGAAAACACTCCACAAACTGCTGTATGAGGAATGTGTGAAGGCCAAGAAAAACAATGTTGCTGTTGCTAAACTGTCGAACACCAAACTCAGACAACAATAAAAGCGAGTCTGTACGGCGCATGTGCATAAGTATATCTATCCAGCTCACACCGACATGCTGAAATAACCAACGCAATTACATTTCATTTAGCCAAAGACATGTGCCAAATGAACATGGTGAGTAATGAAGGCTTCAGGAAAATGGTCAACATACTGGACAAAAGATGTGTTATCCCCTTGCACAGTTATTTTTTTGAATGTGGCAATACCTGCGCTGTATGCAAAACGTCGTGGAGAAATCGAGAGGGAGCTCGCAATTGTTGAATACTTTGCTATGACCACCGACCTCTGGTCAAGCAGAACAAGTCCTTTCTTCTCGAGTAGAGTTATCTATTGTATAACTTCTTTTTTAGCTTTGCAATAAATCATCCCGACTGCATCAGAGAAACTTCAAGCAGTGGGGTGCAGTTGACGGCTGTGATTGGCCCATAAAGGCACATTATCGGAAGCGTATTGCGTTTGGAGTATGAATCGATCGATCATGTTATTTTAATCGTGGGAACCCAAAATCGTAATTGAGATTAAAATTCAATTAATTGTGCAGCCCTAGTGTGTGTGTGTGTGTGTATATTGGCCTATTGGAGCAGCAGTATAGCAATATCCAGCTATACTCCATTTACATGTGGGTAATCTACTGTTATGGCTGTCCGAATATATCCCATGATCCTTCACACACTGTGCAGTCAGAGGGTGAACTCAAGGTTTTCTCTGACCGCATCACTGTATCAGTGAAGGATTTTTAACATAAGGACGTAAAGGTCCAGCTCTAATAAAGTTAGAAACATTCTATACTGTGATTATACATTTATTGGAGCTTATTTAAAAAAATCTCCACATATGGTGACTTCTTTTTATTTATAACGTATTGTAATGGTCCTGGGCAGCTCTGATTGGCTGGGAGGGGTGCATGTTAATGAGAGCAGTGGGAAAGGCATTTTGTGTGCTGTTTCATGCTGATTTATGCTTGTTCTGTGCATTACAGGGAAAAGTGTGATGTACTTTAGTTGTTCTCTCTCTGGAGAACCATTTCAGTATATATGTCTACATGTGGGGGCAGTAATAGGGAAGTTCATCCTTTATTGGGTTCACAATAAAAAAATATTTATTTATTTATTGTGAACCCAATAAAGGATGAACCTGGACTTCCTCATTACTGCCCCCACATGTAGACATACAGCATTACAGCTTGAGCTGCCATTTGGCATTCAGCGATTGTAACGTCACACTGAAGTCAATCAAATGCTGCTACAAAATACCGCAGTTGCTTAGAGCGCGTTGATTTATCCCAGATTTGACCAGATTAAGACAAGGCTTTACTGTGTCTGTGGTCTGCAACTTGTGTGGATGTATTCCAGCAGTTCTAGTGTTAAATCTATGAACTGCACGTCAGTTACAACAGTCGGTGTGAAACCGGAGCATACCGGAGCTGCACAGTAGTTTACAAAATGGGAGCAATTAAAGTAGCAGAGACATTTTAAATAGATGGACTTTGCTTCATTTTTTTGTAATCAAATTATTCGAGTAATCATTTCAGCCCTAGTTTTCCAAGTTGAAGATAATGACCCTAAACATATGGAAACATCTACACAAAAATATCTCAATAGACACAAAATCAAGCTCCTTTGTCATCAAGCTACTTTGTCTTTGGCACAGAGAACTTGGCATGGAGAAATGTGCTGAAATATGGACACCTTTTAATCAGAGAATTCGGTTCCACAATCTTTCAGTCCATCTGAGATGGTCATGGGCCCAGAGTCTTTTGTAACATGTCTACATGGTGTTGATGTATGGCTTCCTCGTTCTGCGGTAAAGTTTCAACTTGCGTTTTTTAGGCAGTGAAATGTGAGGGCTTGACGTTCACAAACATTCAGCGTTAGTTTGTGATGTTTCCCTTTATGTTTCTGAAATCTTGTCACAGTATTATACACTATTGAGAATGTAGGTTTTCAACAACTTCTATTTTGTACAGAAATGACAAAGCCCACCATTCCTCACTGGCTGCAGTTTTTTATTGTGTGTTAACTCCTTGTTTGTATAATGTATGTATGTCACAAATAAGGACACGAGGTTTTTTTTTTAAATTCACTGCAAAGTCCATAGGCACACATAAAGAAAGGACTTTTTCACGCTTCAAAGTCATTTAGCCAACACATTGAAGGTTATTCTGTCTATACAGCAGAAAGGTCATTAATTCACACTCCTCCCTGAAACCCTTGATATAGATGTGTTCCTTCAGAGCAGAAAACAGAAAAGTGTCTGTGCTTCTAGCCACCCGAGAGCACCTCTTCAGACCTCTCTTGTTGTTTGTCTGCTGCAAAGCATTACTCTTGGGCCTGTTCAGATAAGGCCTGTGGTTATCTGCTCTCTGTTAAAGGCATCAGAGCATGTGTTCCCTTTTGCTCTCCAGATTTACGGACCTTGATGAGCGGGGACTTTAGACAAGTCAATATTTATCAAGCGGAGTAGACAAGGGCAGATCCTGCACAAATCCTTTCATATCACCCCTGGGGGAGTCCTGGGGAAGACTTAAAACTCTGGCTGACATGAGGTTTCCTCTCGAGCAGTCCTGTGTGCACTGCTGGGGACTGACCTGACATATTTGGGATTTTTTTTGTTTGCATATGTATGGCTCTTTTCGTGTGTTGTGTAGATGTGTATGAAGACATATGCTGCACAATATGGTAAAAACACTAGTGTTATGACCAGTTGTGATTATGATACCTAAAATAGTGTTTGCCATACATTTGCGTACATTTTTATATATATATTTTTTTTTTAAGTAAATATACACTGCTAAAAAAATAAAGGGAACATTTAAACAACACAATGTAACTCCAAGTCACACTTCTGTGAAATCAGACTGTCCACTTAGGAATCAATACTGACTGGCAATCAATTTCACATGCTGAAATAGACAACAGATGAAAATTATAGGCAATTAGCAAGACCTCCCCAATTCTGCAGGTGGTGGCCACTTCTCAGTTCCTGTGTTTTCTGGCTGATGTTTTGGTCACTTTTGAAGGCTGGTGGTGCTTTCACTTTAGTAGCAGCATGAGATGGAGTCTACAACCCACACAAGTGGCTCAGGCAGTGCAGCTCATCTAGGATGGCACATCAGTGCAAACTTGAGCATCCAGAGCATGGAGGTGCTACCAGGAGACAGGCCATTACATCGGGAGATGTGGAGGACCACTACCCCCACCTTTGTGCAAGGAGGAACAGGAGGAGCACTGCCAGAGCCCTGCAAAATGACCTCCAGCAGGCCACAAATGTTTCTGCTCAAACGGTCAGAAACAGACTTCATGAGGGTGTACCCGATGTCCACAGATGGGGGTTTTGCAACACTGTGCAGGACGTTTGGCATTTGCCAGAGAAAACCAAGATTGGCAAATTCACCACTGGCGCTCCGTGCTCTTCACAGATAACAGCAGGTTCACACTGAGCACGTGACAGACGTGACAGAGTCTGGAGACACCGTGGAGAACGTTCCAACATCCTTCAGAATGACCGGTTTGGCAGTGGGTGAGTAATGGTGTTGGGTGGCATTTCTTTAGGGGGTCGCACAATCCTCCATGTGCTCGCCAGAGGAAGCCTGACTGGCATTAGGTACCGAGATGAGATCCTCAGAACCATTGTGAGACAATATGCTGGTGCGGTTGGCCCTGGGTTCCTCCTAATGCAAGACATTGCTAGACCTCATGTGACTGGAGTGTGTCAACAGTTCCTGCAAGATGAAGGCATTGACTGGCCACGCGTCCCCAGATACGAATCCAATTGAGCACATCTGGGACATCATGTCTCACTCTTTAGTTCAGGTCTGGGAGGAGATCCCTCAGGAGATCCGGAGCATGACCAGACATTGAATGGAGGTCATATAGGCATGTGGAGGACACACACACTACTGAGCCTCATTTTGACTTGTTTTAAGGACATTACATCAAAGTTTGATCAGTCTGTGGTGTGTGTTTCCACTTTAATTTTGAGTGTGACTCCAAATCCAGTGTCAACTATGTTGGATCTACCTGTGGGTCTACCACAGGTGCCTATCTGTGTGCAGTGTACTCTACTTGTGTTTGCATGGGTTTTCTCCCACTGTCCAAAGGCCTGTTGTTTATGTTGACTGGCTACTGGATGTGTGTATGTGTGTGAACAATTGTTTGCCTCTGTGTTGCCATGCAACGGGTTGGCCTCTTGTTCTGGATGTACTTTGCCTTGACCCCTAGTCAGCTTACCCTTGACCCCAATAGAATAAATAGTTTGGATAATGGATGGATATATAAATTCAATTTTGTCTCAATCGGAACAAGGTCTTGATCTTTGTTGCTGTGCTCTGGTAAAATGACACTTATCCTAATATTACTGCAACATACACATGGTTTTAAATATTGGAATATGCATGTTTATCATTAATTATCAGATATTTTGTCAGCTTTGATCCTTCACAATTCAAAACCACTCCGTCCAGTCCAGACCCCCTATACACCCCAGATGGCAGTTTTTAGAGCTTCATAGGAAATATGAGGAGAGGGCTAATGATGTCAACATGTTACGCATGTATTTCTGTTTGAACAAAAGATTTTTGAGTTTTTATACAGTAAAACAATGCTAAAAGACATTAATTAGATTCATTTAGAATTGGATCAATATACCAGTGACAATAACATCTGTGTAAAGAAAAAGGTTGATTAAGTACAGGAGTGTTTAAATACTTTTTGATACAACAGAAATAAGGGTTGACAAAAATCTGTTTTAATAATACTGTTTCCTTAAATATAGACACATTATAAAATATAATATTCTACAAAAAAAACTAGCCCAACACCTATTATGTTTGCTCTGAGTTAACATTTACTTATGAAGATTGTGGTTTTCCTTCTCGCTGTCAACTGTGAGGTAAAATAGAAGTTTTTTTAAAGGAAGGAGAGTCTGCACTCACTGTTGGCTAACTTTTATTTAATGTTGTACTTCATGTAATATCAGTGTTAAGCAGTTTTTCCTTTGCTGAATGTATTGTTTGGTGCCTTTGCATACTTTACTGAGAATGCATTGATGGACGTTTTCAAATTTGACCTTAAACTACACATTGTGTAGCCTTATTGCAGACTGGGGCAATGTGCACAGTGTAGGTTTCTGGGTGTATTGTTTGATGCTTGTGCACAGAGTTGTGTTTGTGTGTCGTTCTGTATCTCAGCATCGTTGGTCTATGACAGTATGTCATAGCTCCACTCAGCTTAACATATCTCTCTCTCTCTCTCTCTCTCTCTCTCTCTCTCTCTCTCTCTCTCTCTCTCTCTCTCTCTCTCTCTCTCTCT
>JBBIGC010000036.1:2256626-2272255 GCA_037576955.1 Lepidarchus adonis
TCAGGAAGAACGGAAAAACGGTGGAAAACCCCCCCCCCCCCCCCCTTTCTCTGTGTCCCTGCAAGCAGCAGGCTTACACACATGCACACACTCATTTCGTGGTGCTCGTAAATACATGCATTAAAAAGTGACATAATCACAAATTTCCGTAAGTACCACATAAGTTAATGACCCCCTGTATAAGGCAGCAAGTGAACAGTCAGTTCTTGAAGTTAGAAGTAGAAAAAACTGTTAAGCGTGAGAGCCTGAGTGACATTAACATGTAATGGCTGAGTGACTTGATTAGAGCAGAGTAAAGGTTAGTAAAAAAAAAAAAAAAAGAACTGCGTCACTTGTGCCCAGAGTTAATTCATTTGACTGGGGCGTGAATGCTAGCCCCTCTGCTCTGATCCCACAGAAGAGCTACTGTAGATACATACTGTAGTACAGAATGTAAATGCTGACTATGATAAAAGGTATTGGAACAAACAGTGTACCCCACTCAGAGCTGTTTGGAAGCAGATGGTTTTATTGTTGTGGCTGATTGGTGTATATGAATTTAAAGTCTTTCCAACAGAAAAGGAACCATTTTGGAGCCTTTATTTTTTAGAGTATTGCTCAAACAGAACACTCCATTTGTGCACTTTTGAGCTGAAAGTCTTGGTTCTTTTCTTCTTCCTTTATTTAACATCAGTGCCCGAGAGAGGTTCCTCTACATTGATAGCTGTACTGAGGTGAAGACCAGAAGCATTGAGATCTTCTTAGCAATTCTAGTACTCATCAGATTTCTCCTCTGCTGGATTTTGGCTATCCTTCAAAAATAAAGTAAGGAGAAGAGCCCCTCTGGGCAAAGCTTCTTTGTGTTTTCCTTGTGGTGTCTCTATTCCAAATAGATAGCCAGCTCCCCAAACCATTTTTGATTAGGCATGGGGAGTGGTGAGTGGTGAAAGACAGGGTCATGCTGTGGCCCACTGCAGCCCAATGCGCCTCCTTCAGCGTGGGAACCACAACGTTCTGTCACTACTCATGAAAAAGAGGTGGTCAAAACTCAGGCTTCCTCCATTGCTCCCACCTCCCCAAACACCCCCTCACCAATCCCCCCTCCCCAATAACGTCTTTGTTCAGCATTTTCTCATAATAATGATGGAGCCGATCAAACACTACCTCTGGCTTTATTGGGTGTGTTCCAGAGTAAATGACCAGGAATTAAATAATGGCGTCCATAGAGAAAAATTATTATGAGATGTCCCAAGTGGAGATGACCTTAAAGTTCACAAGTTTTTATTTTATTTTATTATTTTTGTATGCATGGTACTGCATTCTTACATTCTATGCCTCATGTGCAGTACTAAAGAGCTGAAAAGGAAAGCTGTCATTCATTTCACATTGGGTCAGTTGAGCATGCACCACAGTATGTAAATGAAGACAGATTTACTGTACAGCAGCGTGTAGAGATGACAGTTCAAAACAGAGCAGATTTATCTACAGCACATTATTAGATTTCTCTTGCTCTCCTGGGTCTGAGTTATATTAGGAACAAGCATATTGTCTTTAACAAGCATTCCCTGGGGGGAGGGAAAATGTGACAGGATTTCCATGTTGCAGCATCACTGGAGCAGCTTGGGGTTAAGTGCCTTATTCAGGGGCACAACAGCAGTGTGGATATGGAGACAGGGAGGTTAGAACCTATGGCCTTCTGACTCGAAGCCAATTTTCAGCCAAAGTTGCTATAGGATCTGCATGCAAATTATGCTGTTAGTATATGTGAACACAGTTGTATATAGTAATGTGCTTCAGATGTTGTAAATGAGGAATGTGTTAAGAACCTTTGAAGAATTTGCACATAGTGTAACGGTTCTATGCCATTTTTTCCTAATGAAATTATACATCCATGCCAAGAAACATTGTTAGGGACATTATATTATATTATTTTATATTATATTTTTTGGTGTACTGTCCTGCTGTCTCTAAGGCAAGGCATACTTTTGACAGTTTTGCACAAAACTTCCTCTCAATGTCTGAAACCGAACTTTTCACCCTTTGACAAGCTGTTCATTGAGTGACCAGAGTCCAATTTAATCTGCTAAGTTGACGTACTGCTCACCGCAAGCTGTCATAGAATTATAAATAGCACCTTACTTACAGATCAGTGGGAGGAAAAGTTTGGCAAAAGTGCAGCAGCTCTGAATCCTTCACTTATTTTGGACAGGATAGCCTTCTCAGTTTGCAATATATTCTAGTATTCAGCATTCATTGGGTTGAGCCGACTGGGAGCAGCACATAAAAGACAGGTCATGATGCAGGGACTGCTACAGGGTGACTGTGCAGGTTAATGAACATTTTAGCATCACTGGATGATCCAAGTGTGACCCTTACTTGAGATGAGAAAATGGGAAAATTATGCCTTCCTCTATTATTAGTTCCATAGCTCTGAAGAAATGTGCACAATTTCACCTTCAAGACTCCATGCATTGCACTAATAAGTAATAACTGTTCCATTTATTTGTTCTGTGTGTCCATGTAATTTAAGGCAGGCTAGGAAAAGAGAAGAAAAAAATATTGCTCAACTAAGTAATGGAATCAGTTCCATTCGTAAAAGGAATATCTTTGTAGACTCTTTATTGAGGAGATTTTGTCACATTCTTGTCTTTATTGTGTTCGTAGCTCTACCACAAGTTTAATGTGAAATATCTCCATCTGTGCCAGTTAAAAGCTGAGTGAAGAAAGCAGGAACAAAACATGGGAAAATACTTTTTGTCATTGACCCTCAGCTACTTTCATTAGCACAGAAAAAAAACATCCTGTAAGTGGGTAGCCTGGGTACCAAAATTCAGTTATTTTTGGTACTGGTCAATTACTTTGATTTTAACAAGTATAAAAACAATTCTGTAGTCAGCAGTAGTGTTACTCATAACAAGAAGTTAATACACACATGTTGCAAGATCTACACTGCTGATTGACTGTATAAATTACAGCAAGTAAGTGTTTGACATCAGTGCTTTTGAGTCTGTTGTGTATTCTAGCATTTTAGAGAGACTAATTCTGCCATCAAGGAGGCTTTTGTCAGAACCTCCATGCCAGACCACATTCTGCACAGGTACAGCAGCATGTTTTTGTTCACAAGGAGCGCTTGACGGGCGAGTCAGCAGTTCAGATCTGTCTTCTGTTGAGTATACACAGACAACGGCCACCACGGCCTGTCTTCTATAAAAAAAAAATGTGTGAACATTCCACTTGCAAAACTGCAACAATTAGTCTTCTCAGTTCCCAAACTATTTAAGAGGTGATGTAATACAGTGTTAAATATTTCAAAATATTTATAGTATTTATAGTATTTATAAATATTTGTAGCAGGTGTCAAATTATACATTTGTATGTATTTACAAAATACATTGTCAGTGAAAATTTTGGAAATGTATATTGGAAACATTTAAAAAAAAAATCTTTACAAATCACACCTTGTTTATATTGCTTTTTGTAACCTTTTTGGAAATGGGGTTTGTATAATGATCATTGTCACTTGTATGAAAACAGACAATGTTGTCTTAAAATGCTGCATGATGAAGTTTAGTGATGTTATTTTTATGCATTACAGGGAGTCACACTGGGTCCTAAACCATATTGTTACACCACTTTAATGATGATAATTTTGAATGTTGTCTGAGAACCTTTGGGGATTCGTTTATGCAAGTGATTTGGGAGTCTTTTAGTATTAATGCTGTTGGGTGAGCGGAAAGTTGTGTACACTTTATTTGAAGTATTCGTTTAAATCACTGCTACTTTTGGTTTGCATATAAATACAAATGGTAAACATTTAATATTTTTTTTACCTTTTCTACTTGTTGTGTGTAAATTAACTATTTGTGTGTAAAATATTCAGGATCTGTTATTAATGTCAAGGTATTAGTGTTGTGGAATGAAAAATGTAAAATGATGCCCAGCCTAAAGAGTCAGTGTTTACTCTTTCACTCTGCATTGGTTAGTATGGTTATGTTACATACGTTATTTGCATTTTGATAATTATGGCATGAGAGTTTGCTCTTAAAGAAATAGATGAGCTAATGAAGTATGACTCATTTTAGTTATTTATTGTATATTTAGGTTAGTTTATAAAATCCAAAAATGTCATTAAGGAGAGTTGAATAGTTAAACATTTTCACCACTGAATGCTATTATATAATATACTCTTTTATATTCTGCAGATGATATTCACCTCATTATCTAACATTCATCCCATGTGACTTTATGTGCATTATGTCGTTTATCACCCTTTGCATGATACGTCTACACACCATTGGGCAGACAGAATATGGATGCAGCGTAGACATCCTGACACTGAATGAAAATGATTTGTGCCACATTCATGCCCGCCTGTACCATGAGCAATTATCATATTGCTCAGCTTTGTATCGACGTGTGAGATACTCCGAATGAGAGTGGAACTGCGTGCAGATGACGCTTTTAGTTCCTAATCAGATTGATTATGATCCATTAGCGTGATCGCAGCAGTTACCCGTATGGCACACTGAGTCTTCACAAGATGTCTGTAGAATATTAACTCAGCAATGTGTTGAGGTAATGGGTCACAGCAGGAGTTTAGCTCCATGAGCTTGTTAACATTGCTCTTGTCTTTATACTTTGAGAACTCTTGCTTTTTTCTTTTTTTTTTTTTTTTTTTTAATGCACACAAGGCACAGCGATAATTGTAACATGGTGTTGTATGGAGATTTCAATATAGAGATCATGCGCCGAAGTACAGGTGCATAGAACAATACCTTTTCTAAAAGAGTGCAAGCTAATTTTTAACAAGACAATGCTTGGCCTACAACAAAAGATAAATAAAGCCTGAGGCTTATACCGGTTCAGTACCAGTTTTTTATTGAGAGGATCCATTTCATATAATTGCTTTTTGTGGGAAAATGGCCTTCAAAAGGAAATACAGTCATGGCCACACCTTTTGGAAAGAATAACTGAAGCCAATCACTTAACTTATAATCAACAAGTTTTTTTTATTTTTTTTGTAAAATGATGTCAAATTTGGCCTTTTTTCTGCTTTTTTGTGTTGATCCAATGCACATTAAGGAAATTAGCATGTGTATACCAAAACTGCAATAATTGCAATAATCTTCTGGGAGAAATTGTGCATTTTCTAGGAAAATTCCAGGGGTGCGATAATTTTGTCCATGACTCTATGTAGCCTCTCTTACAATAAAACTGTTAATCTAACCCAGCTGATGTAATATTTGATGACTACTCCAGTCACATGCCAGATTTTTGCTTTGTTAGGTATGTATACTGTTGTAAGGTACACAAGTTAAAAGATCCATATAATGGAAAAATACATTTTTAATCACTGTTTAGTGATTGAAGCCCTAAACAGCCAAAGGGTTGCAGGTTTGATTCTCGGAACCGGACAGCAGGCTGAAGTGCCCTTGAGCAAGGCACCTAACCCCCAAACCGCTCACCATGTACGTCGCTCTGGATAAGAGCGTCTGCCAAATGCTGTAAATGTAAAATGTTTAAGTGACTTTAATTCTGCTCCCCAGTCCAGAAAGGCTAAGCTGAAAAAAGAACTTTTTTTTTTGACACATTTTATATAATCATAAAAATTTGAACAATTACTTTTATTTTACATTAATTTATTTGACTGACTCTTCTGTCCAAAGCAATTTCCAAGCCACAGGAACAATTAAGCATTTTGTTTACAACACTGATGTGAGTGCTACATAGAAGTTCAACATATTCCTTTTAATCATTAAATACAGATGGCAAGTTCTACAACATGAACTATAACGCCTTGTCCACACAGATGTTCAAATCCTAGGCATTTTGTAGCATCGCTTGATTTACTTCAGTATGACGTTACATTCATGTTTGTTTTGTCTCCATGGAATGCCAACCTGCAGCCCTGACTGTAATGCTGCGTTTCTACCTGTGGGGGCAGTGGATTCACAAAAAAGAACAAAAATAAACAAACAATATATAAATTATACAAAACGTCGCCAAAAGTGGAGGATTTTTAACATGAGGACCTCAAGGTTTAGCTCCATTAAATGTATAATTATAATAGAGAATGATTATAACTTTATTAGAGCTGAACCCAGACGTTCTTATGTTATAAATCCTCCTGATACAGTGATGTAGGTAGAAAAAATGAATAATGAGTTTTTGATCCATAAACCTTCATATGTCACAAGTGAACATTGGGGGAATAGTAAAATCCAAGGAAAATATAATATACAGGCTTTATTAGTCAAATACTAATCAACAAACAAGGTGCTTGACATGATTGTTTTCCAGGTTGCTGTAAGACCTTTGGAAGATTGGAAATCCAAGTGTTTAAATATTTTGGAACATTTCATTACATTTGTGTTAGGGTGTCCGTAATTATGACCTTGTTCTGATTTCATTGGCTATGTACTGCATTATAAGCTCTGTAAAGTGCTGCTAAGTACCGAAGAACACTTGAACACAACTTTAAATTTCTTTATCAATGCTCAGACAGGAAAATCACTGTTTATTAAAAAAAGAAGCTTTTCACAACTGACATCCCATGTGTCTGAAAGTTTATCTCCCCCGCTGTTGTAAATCAGCCGTCTAATGGCTGGGATAAGAAGCCCGAGAGAAGATACAGTTAGCATCTGTGCCTGGCGTGGGAATAAAGAGGTGCTTTTTATAGCGCTGTGTGATGAGTTAATCATACGCTCTCACATGTCCACTCCACCGCTCTTCGTGGCTACGTCTCTCAAAGTGAATAAAAAAGGCCTTCTGCTTGAAAAGGGCACCTGGGACACTTCTTTTGATGATAATGACAGCATCTCTTCAGCTTTTTTTCCTCCTTTTTCTTCCATCTATCCTCCTGTGCCAGCTTTTTTGAGCTGAGAAAAAAAGAGAAGAACCATCTGTATCCGCTCTTGTTAGAGTTAGAGTGAAGTCAGAGGGAAGTGTGCTGGATTGCTCTTCCTAAACTTTGTTGGGTAAAAGATGCCTCCGCCCTGGACTTGCCAGCTCGTTAGCTCGCTCCTATTGGTCCGGGCTCTAAATTTGGATGAGTGGCGGGGTTGGCGAGCTATCGTAAATACATGGAAGGAATTCTGTCCTGCAGCCTGGCGAAAGGCAGGGTTGGCGAGATAAAGGGGGGTGAGCTAACGGGGTTTGACTGTATATATGAATCTTTTGCAGCATGTTTCAAATCTGTTTGTCCTTATAGGCAATGAAGTTAACACACATTAGAAATAAACACTTCTTTTATATTTCAGCTCATTGTTAGTGTTGAGCTATTGTTTGGAGGTAACACACACACACACACACACACACACACACACACACACAGATATTTTTTCTCACATAAAACCCTCTTCATTCTTTTTTCTAGTCTTGTCTTGAAGATCAGTGCAATTATTGCATTTACAGAGAGAGGTATTTAAAGTCATTTATGCTGTAATGAGATAATAGCCACTATTAAACATCCAGAAATGTGATATACCATTGCTGAGTAGATCATATGATTCATATTTTGGCACAGAAGAGTTTAGAAGCCTTATTCCCAGATATTTTCGCTTTTCGTTCACTAATTCTTTAGTGCAGATAACACATTTTCAGAAACATCTTCATCCCAATGTGATGGAATACTGCCAGCAAGTTCATATGAAAACCAAGTATGTATTGACCCAGCGAAAGACTGTAGTAAACTTCACGGTCTTTGATCTTTTTTATCTAAGTGTCAAACAACAGAGTTTGAAAATGGGTCTTATAGACGTTGTAAAGTTACTGAATGGCCATCTGCCACTTTGTGAGAAGGAGACGACAAGTTCTATTGCTCTTTCTGTTTGTTTATTTCTGTCAGTTTTAATCAGCCGAACCCATGTGTTCCTCAATGGAGTGTGTGGGTGTGTGTGTGTATTTGGGTCTATGCATGTGAGAGATTTTTGCAAAACACACATTGATTTTTGAGACAAAACATCGAAACTAAGAGGCGTTTGAAATCCACAAGGCTTACTGTTTACCGTTTGCCAAGTTCGGGTAAATACTCCTTTCATGTTAACCAGGTGTTGCACTCTTTCACATGCAAATGAGAGCTGGTGGAGTTACACACCGTGCTTGACTGCACTTTTGGATGCTTCAGCGCTACTGCAGAGTTCAAGTTCGGTATCACAGCCCAGCTCACTGTCACTATGCTAAATGAAAGGTCATATGAGGACTTTAGGCCATAGACATTATGGTCAAAGGGACTTTGTTAATGTAACGTTTAAAAAAACGTACTGGAGATGCACTGTAGCTTTGAGACTAATGAGGCTGTCAAATAATGGAAGCTTACAGCAATCAGGCTAGCATGCAAACAGCATGTCTCTATTGGTTTAACCAATTTGTCACTGAAAAAACACATAATCCGATCACCCGTTTAACAGAGTCTGCATTGGCTTCCCATTAATCAGTGTGTGATATTAAGGGACTTACTCTTTTAAGGTATTTTTGTCAACAACTTACCATGATCTACCTTCTCGCTCCTGACTCCTTAACCCTCTCCTAACCTCCACCTGTGCCCCTAGACACCTTGTCCAGTCACATGCAATAATGAGAACATTTTAAGAAGCTCTTACAAAACATTTTTATTCAATACTACATACACCTGACTACATAAACCTTCTCTGTGTATTTTATGTATGTATTTTATTTTGTTTGTTTGATTTATTAATTTGACTTTCCTTTTATATTTTGTTTTATGTTAGGATTCTTTTTTATTATGTTTTAGTTCTCTATTTGGATAGTATTCGCTATGGGAAGCATTATGAATAAAATGTATAGGAATGATGATTGCTATTATTATATGTATACATGTTGGCCACAGGTGCCTTTCTGTGTGGAGTTTGCAAGTTCTCCCCTTGTTCAAATGGGTTTCTTCCTGGTGCTCTGGTTTCCTCACACTGTCTAAAGGCTTGTGGTTTAGGTTTACTGGTCACTCTAAATTGCCAATAGTTGTGAGTGTGTGTGAATGATTGTGTGTCTCTGTGTTCCTCTGCGATGGGTTGGCCTCCTTTCCAGGGTGAACCCATCCTTGACCAGTAATCAGTTGCGATTGGCTCCAGCTTTCCCTGCAACTCGACATGGATAACACAGTTTGGAAAATGGATGGACGAATGTGTTGTTGTTGTTGTTGTTGTTGTTGTTGTGGTTGTGGTTGTTGTTATTGTTTTTCATTTTTCATCATATTTCATTCGTATTTAATAATGTAGTTATTTTAATGTTGCCATAGAAAACCCATGGTTCTCTAAAGAGTCTGATGAGCTCTAAATGAGCTGTATGAGCATGAAAAATACCACAATATAAATGTTGAACTCTGTAGCACTCAAATCCCATGTACACAAGGCTTCTTTTAAGAACTCTATTGAAAGTTTTTGACCAGCTGTTTCAGTTTCATGGCACTGCACATCTCCCACTGTGAGCCATTCTTCTTGTTGATTGTGAGTGAAGTTCAAGACAAGTTTCTCAAGACTGGCTTTACCTCTGAGACCACAGTTCTAGTTACAACAGTGTCTTCATGCTGGTGCTTTACTAACTCGTTGAGGAAGATGTCTCCTTTCTACACTTGGCTAGGCAATCAATCAAGCTGGTAACCAATTGCTTTCCTGCCCACTCTTGTCAGGCAGGGAGAAAATGCTATTTCTATCAGTAAGTTACAATTAAGATCATTGGTTTCTTGACCTCTGATGTCTCCCCGAGAGAAAAGAGATGGTTCTACATTAAAGTAAATTTACTTTGCTGCTGTTTAGATTCCTAAAGTGCTTGAAATGTGCAACACAGTAATTAAGTCTGAGCTGTTCTTACTGTTGAGTATGGTTTCTGGTTTTACATGTGTCTTAGGTATCAGCTATTAAAAATGAGCTTGCTGATGAGGTGATGACCAACATGGCAACATGGACCAAAAAAAATGGCAAGACAAAAAAAATCAAGAAAAAGCACCCAAAAATGGTAGGGGCCATGTTCAAATGCAAGTGCCATTTCTGGAAAAAAATTGCAAAATGCAATAAAAACAATCAAATCAAACAATAATCTGTAATTTAGTTTATTCTACTGATTCTTTATTTAACTGACAGATAAGTAGAAGAAAATATTGCCCATAATTTCACTGAATAACTTAAGTGTATTTTGTAACTATAAACAGATGTAACACACTCAAAAAAGTTGAGGCAATGCGTGCATACCACTGTTTTACATAATCTCTTCTTTATTTTCACTTTTTAGTCATTTAGTACTTGATGAGAGTTTTGCACGGTGGAATTTTAGCCCATTCTTGCTTGATACAAGACCTTTTTTTTTTAAAAGTCCATGGTCACTGTTTTCCTTTTAATGATGTGCCATACATTTTCAATAGGCGACATATCTGGACGGATAGCAGACAACCATGCTGTTGTAGCACATGCAGAATGAGGTCTGGCATTGCGTTACTGAAATAACCATGGACTTCCTGAGAAAAATTGGTGCCTTGATGACAGCATGTGTCTCCACAATTTCAATATTCGCCTCCAAGTCAATGGTACCTTCACACATATGCAAGTCGCCCATGCTTTAGGCACTGATGCACTACATACCATGACACATGGTTTTGCATCTAATGCTGACAACAGTCTAGATTTCTCTATTTTTACAGCCTAATTTAAACTGAAATGTGGACTCTTGTGACTACAGTACACCTTTTCACTGTCTTTATGTCCATCTAAGATAGGCTTGGACCCAGAGAACTTGGTGCTGTTTCTGCATGTATGGCTTTCCCTTTTGTTAGTGGAGTATCGGGTTGTATTTCTTGATATAGCAACGAACTGGGTTAAGTGACAATTGTTTTCTGAAATACAGTATGTGGTTACAATTATCAAAGCAGTATGATTGCTTCCTTTGCAATGACTTCTGGTTTCAAACATAACAGAGTCAACAATGGTTTCTGACCTTGCAAGACATTAACTGAGATTTGTCCAGATTCTGTGAAAAACCTAAACTTTCAGCATGAACTTTGTGAACTGACTGACAACATTGACAACAAAGTTTTTCACTAAATATTGAGTCCTAACCCATTTTTGTTCACAAAGACAGATTTTTAGACAGATGCTCCTCCTCTCACCTTCCTAGTTCATCTGCTTCTTTTGAAAATTTTTAAACTTTTGTAACATGAATATTTTTCTCATATTTTTAAGGATTTGTAATGGTGTCTTGCAGATATAAAAAGTGTTTCTATGTAAATACATTAAAATTTAAAAAATTGTTTTTGACTTACAAAAACAATTGAGATTTTTGATCACAATATTCCTTAGCTTTTAACGAAGCACTTTATTTCCTAGAATAATTATCATGATTATTATTGTAATCAAATGAATAATTTATTGAAAATTGGTGAATTTTGTTAAAGTTTCATTAACTTTCATTGTGCAACAAGATCCATTATAATTTCTTATTTTGATATATAATTCACACATCATATTGTCATATTTTTAAACTTTTAAAGTGTGCTCTTACTGTATGTTTGCATTTATTAAAACAGAACATGGTAGCAATCTGCTTTCAGTCTCAAGCAAGTCAACTTACTTTGTGTACTCCTTCAACTGCAGATGCGATGTTTGCTCATCAAAATATTTTTTGGTTAATCAACTAAGTGGGTATATGTGCATAATTTGCTAATGACTTGCATGTGTGACCAAAGATGTTTGAAACTTTTAGAAAAGATAATTCAGTCCATTCTATCCGTCAACTTCTTGCAAGGAAATTTACCATCTGGCTAGTTCAGGTGTTCGTTTTTTCAGAGCAGAGTTCTGTTATGAATTGCTAATGGTATGTGCACATAATCCTAGAAGTGAGAAACGGGCCAGTAATCCTTTTTTATGAGTGAGAATACGAGGATATAACATAGCAATAATTTCAAAAGCATCTACAGTTCAATCATTTCTTATGTGTACGATAGTTTGGCTATGCAGTTTTGCAATATCGGTTACTTTTGCTATTCAGACTATTCAATAATTCATGTTACATTTTGTGAAGACTGTGATCAGATTTACTTTTGGTCCTGAGAAAATCCTTATTCGAGCCAACAAATTCTCAAAATGTCAGAATCAGAGCTATCTGAGATTCTAACCATGGTCTAAAGCATTGGCAGAGCAAAGAAATAGGTTGGACTATCATCCCAGGTAATTTGAGAAGTCTCTCAAATCCAAAACTTTATTAAACTATTGTGATCTTCACCCTGGGTTTTCTATAAGCTCCTGTTGCCAACTAGTGACCTATTGCAAATAGCAACTTCAAATATGAATCTGGATATTACACAGATACACAGTCTAAATAGGGAGATACACTATCTCTAAAAAAGGGGACATTTCTAAACACAACTCATGTGTTCTGTAATGGCAGATCAGGGCAATGAGTGTAATATGTTTCATGATTTTACACAGAAAGCATAGAAAGAAGAATTTTTTGGTGTGATTCAAAGGCATGGAGTAAAGACACATCATTCCAAAGCATTGAGAGGGGAGCTTTGATACAACTGCCCATGGCATCAGACATCACAGATGCCCCTTGATGCACTTGATGTGTCATACATTATATAACACTATCTGGTCAGACAGAAAGTCTGTTAAAAAAAATACAAAATGTTTGTGCTTATTTGGAGGTCAGTTGCCCACCTAGTTGTGCGCTCACAATTGTGACAAATACTGAGATACTAGAAAAAAATGTAAATTAATTTATTTAATTTTTTGGTGAGGGTGGGGCAGGTTACAGAGAGTGATACCTATTTTGTTTATTTAAAAAAACACACTTGAAATTTGTATTCATTTGAATTTAAATTCATTTGAAGATAAGTGTATTTTTTTAATACCAACTTTTCGATGATCTGCTTACTGGTGTTAGAATAAGTATTAAAATACAATAATGTGTGAAAATTTTAGGGATCTATGCAAATTCTTTCCCTCAGCAGTTATTGTCTTACAGCTAACAAACATGTTACCATCAATCAATACAAATGGAAGATAAGTAAGTCTAAAATGGTAGTGTAAAAATATTGTGGTTATAAGAACACAGCTTTGCTTTCAGATTTCTCCTTGCTTCAAATCATTGAATGTGCTTTCCTCCATTAGATTTAATGAATGAAGGAATGAATGGCAAAATGAGGTATTTGATGATATTATGCTGTGACTACAAGTAATACTGTGGTTCCACAAGGGGAGTAATAGAGTTTGAATATGTATACAGTCAAATCTCATTAGCTCGCCCCCGTTAACTCGCTGAAACCCACCATGAAAGGCTGCAGGACAGATTTGCCACAAAATGCAAAGTGTCTGGTATATGCATTTCTCCATCTGTAACTTGCCAAACTTGGGTCAATGTTAGCTCTGTAGCCTGGAACATGGTCAGTTGCATTTGCAAGTTGCATTTTTAGGCTGGTGAGCAAAAAAAAGGGAAATTGGCATCTGTCGCTGCAATAATTGGACAAAGATGCAGCAGGATATTGCTGATGCTTTTAATAATTGATTTCATCAGCCTGTTGCCAGGTGGCGACATTCTCTCAGCCAAAATTTTAAATGGTGGAACGTCTTAAGTGAATAAAACCGCTTGTGTTTGGGGAAGCATGCTGAGCTTAAAGCAGAGCTGCAAATCTGGTTTTCGTTTGCTAGATCACAAAATGTGACCATTACTGATGCTGTTTTATGTGAAAGCCAAACAGTAAAGCTGAACTAGGATTTTAAAGATTTTTTAGTACTCAAATGGTTGGCTGTGTCATGTCAAGGCCAAACACAGTGCAGCAAGTTAAGTAATTTGTGGTGAAAGTGCAGGGGTCTTTTTAAAATTGAATCCGTTACAACAGCTCACCAACCCCACCTCTCGCCAAATTTATGGCCAGGACCAATATGGGCGAGCTAACGAGGTTTCACTGTATATACACACATAATTCCAACATGCGGTTGGCTGTGTACAATGTAAATAAAATTGATTTGCAAATGTCATAAACCAATATATTATTCACAATAGAACATGCAATCTTATGCAAAAGTTTGGGCACCTCTAGATAAATAACAAATTTAGGTGATTTTGTAATTGAAAAGATGTTAACACAGTCTCTCTAGGACATGGAAAAAATACACAATATTTTCAGCTAGCATTGATGCATAGTTACTTTTTATGCCATAAGTTGTACAAAATAAAAAATAAAAACATTATCATGGCATTGTGTAAAAGTTTGGGCACCCTAAGGGTTACAAAGTCTCATATTCTTTTTAGCCTGCAGTTTCCACAGTGAGAAATGTAATTAAGAGGTCAAGATGAGATCTGGAAGACCAAGAAAACTCAGAGAGAATGCTGCACAGAAAGACAAATCAAAATCCTCATTTGACTGCAAAAAAACTGCAGGAAGACTTAGCAGACTCAGGAGTGGTGGTGTACTGTTCTACTGTCCTTCATGGAAGAGTCAGCAGAAGAAAACCTTACCTGCATCCCCATTATAAAATCCAACATCAGAAATATGCAACAGAACATCTACAGAAGCCTGAAGTATTTTGCAAACAAGTGCTGTGGACTGATGAAGTTAAAATAGAACTCTGGCCACAATCAGCAAAGGCATGTTTGAAGAAAAAAGGAGCAGCATTTAATGAAAAGAACACCTTGCCAACCATTACGTATGGGGGTGGATCTCTCATGCTTTGGGGTTGTGTTGCAGCCAGTGGCACAGGAAACATTGAAAGACTCTGAGCTACTATAAAAAGCGTTTGCAAGCTGTGATATCTGCCAGAAAAGGTGTTACTAAGTACTGATTATGTAGAGTGCCCAGACTTTTTCAGAGTGCCATAATAATGTTTTTATATTTTGTCTTTGTTCAACTTATCACCTAAAAAGTAACTATGCATCAATGTTTGCTGAAAATATTGTGATTTTTTTTCTCATTTTCTAAAGATACTGTGTTTACGTCTTTTCAAAAAATCATCAAAATATGTTATTTATCGAGGGTGGCCACATTTTTGCATGAGACTGTACCATTTTAAGATATAATTTTATATTTGATGGCAGCAACATATCTAATGAAGTTTGTGTAGCCCTCCACCACAGTCCACGAACGTCTGGGAACTGAGGAGACCAGATGCTAGGCTTTTGTTAGACAGGTCTCTCCACAATTTTTCTTTTTGATAGACCCTGCCTCTTGAAGATGATCTTTTCACACATAACTGACCTTTTGCCAATTAACTTAATTTGTTGCAAAATGTAACACTTACTTTTTTCAGCCTTGTGTTGCCAGATTTTTTCTGTGTTCTGTTGTGAATAAATTGCAATAGTTTTTTAAAAGAAATAATTGCATTCTGTTTTTATTTACATTTTGCATGGTATCCCAACTTTTAAAACTTAACACATTAAATTTGAGATTAGAAAAATCTTCTGTACACCGGTAATGATTTCCAGGAACTGTGAATTTTCTTTTCTTTTTTTTTTGTTCAATAAAACCATGTGCGTTTAAACTATGCATTACTAAAGGTTTCATTGTTAAGTTTTTTTGGAAAATCCTCAATAAAAATATATTTTTTCCTTTATTGGTATTTATATATATATATATATAGATAGATAGATAAATAGATAGATAGATAGATAGATAGATAGATAGATAGATAGATAGATAGATAGATAGA
>JBBIGC010000036.1:2274846-2288406 GCA_037576955.1 Lepidarchus adonis
TATTATTGATATATATTGATATATATATATTATTGATATATATTGATATATTATTGATAATAGTAATATTTAATATACATTCAAACCAGTCATAATTCAATTCACAACTTTAAAGTACATTATCATACTCTGAGGTCATTCAATGTGCTTTACAGAGATAAAAAGTATAAAAAAGTAAGTAATGTGATTGAAATTGATATCATTATCCATGATTACACCAAAAACTTGGACCTCACAGCTTGCAAAAATGTTTATTTTAAATTTGTTTCAAAATTGCAAATTTCCTTCTTTGTTCCCAACCAGATCTATCTCCGTTTTGTCTTTATTTAATTAAAATTTGTTACATCCAACCATTTCCTTTTTCAGAGCAGGGAGGATTAAGGTGACTCTGTGGCACTTACTATTCACATATAGCGGTTTAGGTAAAGAAAATATGCTGTTTTAAAGAACCATTCTTTTAAAGGAGATCTGAGTGTGATTTTGTTCTTAAATCTGTATTTCCAAGTCAAAAAACATTTCTTTAAGAGTGCAGTCTCTTCTAGCATTGGTTGCTAGAAGAAGAGTGAAGACAGAAGAGTGGAACAAGCTGAATGTTAGCTTTGACCTTGTTGTGCATTTGTACTGTATCTGGATACCCACTTTCCTGCAGAAATTTGAAATTTTTATCTTTAACTATGTATATTTTTACATTGTACATAAAAAAACAAGCAAACAAATGAAACAATAAAAAAGAAAAAAGTATTGATCTACATGAGAATGTTCTCTTTAGAGTTGCCCTAGATAATAACTTAGTTATACTGTATATAATATTATGTTCTAGTTTTAGTGAATTGTGGGTGCCCATATCCAATATTTATTTGTATACATATCTCTTGAGGATTATACATAAGCGTTTATAAAATGCATTACATCTGATATTACATTTACCTTGATTAGTGTTGAAGATAAATGTAGCTTATTTCCTGTGAGGTTACATATGCCGTAATAATAATAATAATAAAATAGAATCTTAGTTCAGGTGCCCAATGTTACATGAACAGCTGAACAGTCTAAAATGGTATTACCCAAGAAATTTTGAAGTAAAGCTAATTTAAGTAATAGCTGATTCTGGGTGTCTAACCATACAGTGGGTCCTCGAGTTACATCAGTGTTCAGTTCCTCTGAGTGTGACATACTAACTCGATTTTTGCCATAAAATAACAACAGTGAACGCTTTCTTCTTAGGACCCACTCAAGCACCTAGTTCTAATTAATGATAAAAGCCCACTGACACCAAAATTTCATTATTTTATGTGCTTTAATGTTGATGACTCCAACCACCAAAAAGTAGAATAGAGAATAGAGCAATGAAACTGACTTTTCGATTTTTACCAGATTTATCTGAATGTTGTTTCAGATAAAGCTTTTCTCGGCTCATCTTGTTTGTAGATTTGTATTCTGTTTGTTTCTGGCTTGATTTATCTGTCAGACCTACTGACCAAAATGTTTCTATTGGGCAACAGCAGGCTCAGAATTTATGCAGACTTGCGATCACACACTCTGACTAAACGGGCTGCTGTGAAGCAACACACAGGTTCATAGCAATGTAGCTCTAGTACTCAGTTGAACCAGGTAGATGAGCTTGTTTCTGAAACATTCAACTGAAAGTTGGAAGCTTTGAACAGATGTGTGGTAAAGTATGCATATTACTGATTTATAATGAGTCCCAAATAATTATTCATACTTAAATCATGCCTATTAAAATTGTTGGGGTTTTGACATGTTGGCATATTAATTAATGATCAGTGTAGCATGTTGTCAAGTTGTGCAGAGAACGAAATACAGAGCAGATAGAGAGCCTGTTTTTTGACAGCTGATGAATTTATTCTTTCAGTATAAACCCTTGGCCAAGAAGGCAATGCACAAGAATGAAAAAATCACTTAGATCACTTAAAATCAGTCAGAGAGAGAGAAAAAAAATCACATTTGTCATTCCAAGTTAATGTGACACTATAACTACAACCATTTTTGCCATGTTAAGATCAGACATTTCTAATTGTCTATAACTAATATATAATGTTGAACTGTGTTTGTTAACCCTAACCCTAAATTGCAGACAAAAACAAAGGTAATACCAACTCATGAATGATGAGTATAGTCCAATGATTGAAAAGTTTTCTTTGTGACAGGTGGCATCATTGGTTGAACTGTTCCCAAAATTACCCTCAATTTCACTCCGTCATTTGTTTCATGTCTTTCAGTGTAAATCTCAAACCCAAATAATGATGAAACTTTCTGTAGGTCTGCCCTGAACTGTGCAAATTTCTGACAAATGTGACCTGGGAAAGATTTTAGGTCCTGTTGGTCTTGAGCAGGTGCTATAACCATAGATCTTAGACGTTCAGTACTGATTATTAGTACACAATTATAGTTCCATTTTGGGGGTTTACAAAGGTTGCATTGCTTTGCGCAGTGTTTTCAGATGTTTTTGTCTCTTTTAATTCACTCTGTTGAGCCCACAGAAGATCATTTGCAACAGTTGTCATAGCAATAAGTTCTATTTATTCTTCTACATATCACCTCTAAATCTAACTTGTCATCACATGCGTTGCCAAAAAAGTCTGTGAAGAAAAAATAAGTGTGAAGAGGAGATTCACATGTTGTGAAAAAGATATTTTGCACTTCTTTCAGTGTGAGAGGCACTATGATCATGATGCCAGTGTTTAAACTTCTTGTCACTTTTTTATCGTCTACTCTCCGGGTCTGTCAGGCTGACTGACTGACTGAGTCACGCTTTATGACTGTTGAAGTAGCCCTCGTGAGCTGCTCTGTGTCGGTGAGGGCTCTTGGATCCAGCATTGAGGTTGTGCACCTTATGAAAGAGATTAAAAGATGAAGCCAGTGCACAAAAAGAATAGCTGATGTCTCTCACTGTCTGTTTCTCCAGTCTCGCAAGTACAGAAGGAACATTACCTCCATAAGAAGATCATGAAATTTTCTCTGTGCATCTAACAGACAGTCAGGGGTCTGTCAGTGCTGGAGAATTCTGAGATCTGGATGGCGGTGGTCAGTCAAACCACTCAACTTGACTGATTGCGTGTTGTTTCACATCAATCTTCTGCACTTGTCTGCTGCTCTTTGTGAAGTTTGCCAGATTGCAGTATTAATGGTGTCAGTCTGATATGAGTTGGCTGGTAAGACTTGGCTAAAGATGGAGATGGGCATTTAAACCATTTTTGCAATTGAAATGATGATGTTTCTAATCTAATAGTATTGCAGTTTTCCATTGAGTACAAATGTTAATGTTATGATTCCAAAACTAAACTGGAAGTATAATGTAATTTGTGCAGCTAACATTAGAAGTGATCCATACCTAAGGGCCCTGAGACACCAAGCCAAATGTTGCTCATTCAGTCACCGTCTGCTGTGTTGGCACTTAGTTTTGGCCAGTCGAGCTTTATGAATTTCCAGTAGCAACTGAGAAAGAGAAAAACAATAAAGCAAAGCAATTAAATTGTGCCCGTAATATGGCACAATCATCGGGAGTAGCCTGATTGTCATGGGAAGTCAAAGCACTGATAAATGTTTTTATACCAATAGGTAAAATGTAATTTTTACTATTTTTAAACAAATGTGATTTTTATATTACCAAAGAAAGTATCAAAGTACAAATGTGCTTACTCGCTAGAATAAAATAAACTGGTTACTTTTTTTTTTCTTCCTAATAATTATTATCATGCTCTAACTGCATGCTTTTCTTCACTGTTTAATGTACACAAGTCTTGGGCACCTGAGAAATGTATACTTAAGAGTTGTTTGGTCGGAAAGTAAGTTTTATTCTTTTTCAGATCACTAATACTATAATAAATATGATAAATAAAATGAATACAATGGACAGTACATGTTTGTCAGTGTGTTGGGTTATCATTTCCAGAGTTCTCCTTGGGAAAGCCTGGAATTATTTGTAGTACCCATCAAATTCTTGGTTTGGAGTCAGTCAGTGGTTAAATCAAGTGCTGCTGTTGAGAGTTTCGCACATTTATACAATGGCTGGAGGCACTGAGGGGGAATCACCAAACCTCCACTATTATAACAGTTCCCAACACATACTGTATCTTTTTTTCTGCCTTTTTGTTTTGTGTGCATTTATTCTAATCAGAACTTGTATTTTTGCTGTCGAAAGACACTCACTGCTGAGATGAAAGAACAAGCAAGTTGCACAACTGCCTATAACTTTTGCACAGCAGTGTATATTCACTTTTAAGTGTCTTTTCATTGAATTAACTTTTCATTTATACCCAAAGTAAAATAATAGTGAGTATAAAGGTGACTTAAGAGTGGATTACTTTTAACATGGGCATTTCAAAATTAAACGAATGTACTGTTTGTACACTACAGTTTTAGAATCTTTTAGGCATATTAAATATGTCTGTTGGCCATCGGCTGTTGTCTTTGAGGTGTTGGAATACATATTCTTACAGTCGACAATGGGTAACAATATGCTTTTGTAATTTATTAGCACTTAGCCTTAGTTGGTGATTCTCTTTAACACAGTAGCAGCTGACCAGGGACTGCCCATATGCACAACCCTTTATGAACAGTCATCACGCTCTACCTGTACTTCCCCCATGACCATATAACCCTTCATTGGGACCTTCTTATCACCTGTCATGGACTAGTTTGGCTTCCATGGACCTTCTTCTTTTACTTTATGCTTCATATGCTGGATCTGTTACTCTAAGCTCTAGAATTCTTACTGCCACCTCTAGAAACTGAGATTGCTTAATTTTTCTTTAGGTTGTTATTGATATTTGGTGTTGACCATAAGAAGATAGGCTCCCCATCTGAGCCTTGGTTTCTTCTTCTAGCTTAGGGAGTTTTTCCTTTCCTCTGTTGTCCTTGGACCTGTATTCTGTAAAACTGCTTTGTGACAATGACAGTTGTAAAAGGCACAATAGAAATAAAATGGACTTCACTTTGCATTGCCCATTGTGTGCAGCTGCTCAGCCACAGAAACCCATTTCATGTAGCTTCTCACAGACAGTTGTGCTTCCAGAGGTGGTTTAGAAGTCTGTAGTGTGTAATGCTACAGTGGTGAGCCAGTAGAGTCTTTAGCACTAGTAGCCTTGTTCTTTGAGTTTTGTCAGTCTACAGCTTCGTCAGTTTGTCAGCTGAGCTGTCACTCTTCTCGATCTTTCCATTTCATAAAACTCACACTTACAGTTGGCTGAAGGGGATATTATAAAGTTCCTGATTTCCTCCTATGACTGTGCCATGTTTACAAGTGTACAACCCATTCTACTGCCAGTGATTGTGGAGACTTAAACACCTGAACTTGATAATTAGAATTACTGTTGGGCATATTAAGTATATGCAATTTATTTGTAACCACACTGTGCTGCTCTGTAAACACAATGTTGAGTGTAATAAGCTTCCGTGTGCATTTTTTGACCAATAAATGAGTGAGCGCCATGCCTGTAACATTCAATTCACATACATCTCTAATTCTGTTTGGTTAAGTGTTGCCTGATATTAAAGAAAGTAAGATATCAAGATCCTGAAATCGCATAATCAGAATTCACGTCCACACACAAACAGCAGGGGTCATTCTGGGTCTTCCCATGTGTTTGTGTAGTCATGTCTCATTTACAGTGGAATGCTCCTTATCACAGCCCTCACTGGCATCTGTCTATCTTTAAAGAGCCTCTTTTTCTTGCACAATTCTTCGTTCTCGACACCTTTTCCATGTCTGACAACATGGTGGCTCTGCTTTCAAAACACAAGCACTCAAGCTCAGGACACCAAGGTGGAATTCCAAAGCATCTCTGGAAAAACAGAAGGCGCTTCTTGCACACTGGACCCTTTCATGAAATTATCTTACAGCTGGAGATGAGATTAACATGAGCTGTTTATAATGCAGCCTTATGGTTCCACAGGCCTGAGCAAAAACCTGGCTGTTTTTAAAAGCCAGCATGCTGGTAAGAAAATGTGCACTATTACTGAGGAATCGTATCACTGTGCCGTAGAGCACGTCTGTAATCTTTAGAAACCATCTCACTAGCTACTGTGCTATTGCCCTGCACTGAGACTGAGTATTCCTTAGGTAATGTGTGTGAAATCTTTAATAACTAAAAGTTCAATAACTTATTCATCAAACCTCTCACCTAGCGGTGGCAAAGGCCAGCTTGCAGAACGAATAGTAAAGTAAGGAGTGATGGAGGTACGTTTTGAGGCCCATTAATGAATCTTCCTTAATGGCACTTAAAGACGAGCTCTTGGAAGGACAAGGGGACCATAAAAGTGTGCAGCAGTGTAATTGTAGACTGCTATCTCCCCCAAGTTGCTGAGGATACCCCATTCCTTCCAACAATGCTGCTGTCTCTGTGGCAACTGCTATTGTGCCTACCCCAGAAATTGTTAAATAATGCACTTGTAAATGGCGCCTAATTGCAGATTTAATAACCCGCGGTTGTGTAGTCATGTCTTGCAACGAAGCTGCTCCTTTTAAAACTTTAATCACTCTCCTCGTGCCAGTCTGTCTGATGTGTGCTCGCTGCATCAGCGTGATGCTTCATCCCTATTCACGCCCTCCCCACTAGCACATCATTGTAGAAAGAGGGCACTTTTCCACAATGTTTTCAGCACTAGTGAGTCTGAAAGCATTTTTGCAGTGTATAGCTTCTTTATTAATTCTTCATTAAATAATGAAACTGTTCTTAGTGGATTATTCCCCATTTGGTTTTATAACTTCACATAATGTTCTGCCATTTGCACACTTCTGCTCCTGCAAACACACCCACAAATGAGCTGTGTGTGTGTGTGTGTGTGTGTGTGTGTCTTACTTGGCTTTTTATCTGTTGACGAGAATAATCCAATATTACATATTTGCAAGTGGCAAAACTAGTGGCAATCCACTTCCTTTAGTAAGAAATGCAACTAAATGTTTCTAGTAACCGTTGACTAGTTCAGCTCATTAGCTGGGAGGGATTTTAGATTTTAGCCCTAGAATGCTAGTTCCACAACAATTCTATTGGATTCAGGTTTGGTCTTTGATTTCGCCATACCAAAACATTAACATAATTTATCTTTAATCATTCTATGTACAGTCATGGCTGAAATTATCGGCACCCCTGGAATTTTTCCAGAAAATCTCTCCCAAAAGATTATTGAAATTACAAATATATTGGTATACACTTTTATTTCCATCTTCAGAGATCTTCATGTTACATTGTCTACTGTGCGCAACATAATTAAGAAAAACAACACATGGCACTGTAGCTAATCACGCTGGATGTGGACGGAAGAAAAAGAATTATAAAAAACTACAAAGCAGGATAAACAGCCCCAGTAATCTTCTAAACAAATTCAAGCTGTTATGCAGACTCAGCTTGCAACAGTGTCAGCTCAAACTATCCATTGACATCTGAACAAAATGAAACACTATGGCACAGAAACAGACAGGAGTTTGCCTCAATGAACTTTTAAGAAGCAAAAATCCTTCTGGGAAAATGTTTTGTGGACAGTTCGAACCAAGGTAGAGCTTTTTGGTAAAGCACATCTTTCTACTTTTTACAGAAAATGAAATAAGGCCAAAGAAAAGAACAGAACACAGAACCTACAGTCAAACATGGTGGAGGTTCAGTGATTTTTGGGGGATGTTTTGCTGCTGCTGCAACTGGGTGTCTTGCATCATGAAATTTGAAGACTACCAAAAGATTTTGGTGTGCAAAATAGGGCCCAGTGTCAGAAGATTGTGTCTGCATCAGACCTGGGTGTTCCAGCAGGACAATGGCCCCCAACTTACCTCTAAATGCTCTTTAGAAATGGCTGAATACAAAGTGCTGGAGAGTTCAGGAGTGGCCAGCAATGAGTCCGGATCAGTTGGGAGAAGGCGCCCTTCAAATCTGAGAGACCTTGCGCAGTTTGCAAAAGAAGAACGGTGGAAAATACCAGTTGAGAGGTGTAACAAGCTTGTTGATGCTTCTAGGAAGTGATTAGTTTCAGATATTTTTTTCTAACGGTTGTGCAATCAAATATTAAGTTGAAGGCGCAAATAATTTTGTTTAGACCAATTTTAATTTTTAGTCTTTTGTGAAATTATGTCAAATTTGGCTTTTTTTGGCTCTGCTTTTTTTCTGTTGATCCAATGCACATAAGGGAAAACAAACCTGTGTATACCAAAACATTTGTAATTGCAATAATCTTTTGGGAGAAATGGTGCATTTTCTGGAAAAATTCCTGGGGTGCCGATAAATTTGTATACACACACACACACACGCACACACACACACACACACACACACACACACACACACACACACATACAATGCTTGTTTGTGGATGTGTTTGCAGGAGCTCCTGCAGAGGCGTGCAAATGGCAAAACGTTATGTGATGTTATAACCATCACGTCACATGTAAACACTTTACAGGTTGGATGTAAATAAGCAAGGCAGCCTGGACAAATTGCTCTCAGATTGTTGCTGTGGTGCTGCCATGGTGTTGTGCCACAACACTTTCTTTGTGTGATTATTGCTAGTACCTCTAGCGCAGTAGTGTAGGGTGAAAAAGTTCCCCTGCACCCAAACATGAGCACTTTGAATGATGAAATTCAAACCACCAGGCATAATCATACTGGTACAGGGAACATGACTGAGATGTCAAACGGTACCCAATGCATTACGTCATCTAAAAACATTTAGAGCACGCTGAAAGATGGGGCTGTCAAAAATTGGTTTGAGCATCCATGGGAAAGGGGCTTGGTGTCGGGTTCCACAACTTTGTAGTCAAAACTCTGAGCTTAACAACCCTCCAGCAGTATTGCATCATGTATTTCCTGGTGTGGAAACTATTTTGAAGAAGTTGAGCAGTTCTTATGGGTTCTTTCAGCTAGAAACCCTCAAACCAAACATGTTAAAAGGAACAACACATTTTAGAAAAACACATTCCACCGGCGTGCTTCTCTTCTGTCTTCCCTTCCTCCACTCCCCATACTAATTGTCCCAACTTCTTTTTTTCCCTCTCATGTCTACCCCTGTCTCTGTCTCCTCCTCTGGCTTGTTTTTTGGTCTCTTTTTCTCTTGCTCTCGCTGCAGTCGGTGCGTGTGAAGATCATCGTGAGCTGAGGTTCTAATCAGTTCCCATCACTCACTGCCACACGGAGCTGCGCTTTGTCAAATGCCTCCTCATCAGACCCCGGCTCACTGTAGCAGCCACACGTCAACTTCAGCCACTTTGTAATCCATCATCAGCTGTCATGTTCCAAACCTGCCTCCCAAGTCCCATCTCCTGCAGCTAGTGGGAACTGGGAGGTGTAGTGTCTCAGTCAGGTCATTTTAATCAGACTCAGGTTCATTTTTAAGTGGTCCCGTGCCTCATGATGCTCAGTTGGGTTTCAAATTATAATAGTGAGATGTCAGGGCTAAGCTGCCATTTCAAAGCATCATTATAGGTTATATTTTTCTAAGACTGTACAGAAGTAAAGTTGGAAGTAAAGGCTCCTCAGTAATACAAACAAACATGGATAACACAAAAAAGAATTAAAGAATAAAACAAAACAAGAAAAACCTCATCAAGTTATTAAATTAAGCAAATTAACACTGTTATACAAACTGACTACTTTACATTGTATCAAAGCATCATATCTTCAGTGTTGTCTCATGAAAATATATAATAAAATATTTGTAAAAACATGAGGGATGTAGTCACTTTTGTGAGATACTGTGTATATATATATTGGATAATTCTCCACAATAGATGAAATACCAAGTATAATGTTTGTGTCTCATTTGCAGGGTCCCTTTACTTTTCAGACGTGTGAAACTGGTTGATGTTTTAAGCTAGATATATATTATTATAGAAAATTCTAAAGGGTTTGCTTACTTTTAAGCACAGCTGTAGACTATATTATAATAATCAGAATTGTATTAAAATAGAAGTTATTAAAATAAAAAATAAAAATAAATGGTCACTTTCAACTTTTCCTTATCATTCCTATAGTGTTGCTTGAAAGTTTGTCATAGGATGACAGTCAGGTTCCCTGAATGAAAACAGGCCTATCAAACTCTGATCCTCAGAACACATTTTGTCAGAAACCTTGTTTGTAGAAGTGTGTTCTGGCATGTACAAAAGATATTTCTGAGGATGGCCCTCAGGCTTGACCTAAGGCTGGAAAATCCACCAGTCCAGAGTCTGACAGGTTAGGTACAAATAAAGACAACTCAAGACCAATGTCTACATAAATATTTGTCTCGTTTGTTTAATTGGGTCATTTTGATCTAACTTCAGGACATCTGAAGATATTTTAGGTTATATTTATGAAGAAATATAGAAAAGCTTAAAGGGCAAACCTTCTCAAACGGTATGTTTTCAAATACTAAAAATACTGACAATGAAAAACACCTGTGTGAGCCACGTACTTTTTTTGTTGTTTTTCTTTTTTTTTTTTAAATAACGTTGATGCCTGTTTTCATAGAAGATGTAGATATATCAGGACCTGGCAGCAAAATTGTTCAGATTTATGGAGCTGCTAGAGTTTGGTGCTGAGCACATCAGAAATGAAGTAGTTCAGAAAACTGGCCTGATGTCAGGGAAAAAGCAGTTTAACTATTTTTTTGCACATCGTTGCAATTTCTGTGAACACAAGGTGTTTTAAAGAAACGGTCTCACAAAGCAAGTGCATAAACATGGTTTTACTGAAATGATTATAAACAATGTCAGTCATTAATTACTGATATTATTATATATTATAGAGACATATTTTCCACATGTCTATATCCAGCTGACTAATGAAGAATGCACATGCTTTGAGTGTGTACTCACTAGATCTCATGAGGAATGCTTGTGAATCTTTTGTGTCTATGTGTTTTGCAGGAGCGTGTGGTGGTGGAGAACGAGCATTGGTTGGTCGTGGTGCCTTATTGGGCCACATGGCCTTTTCAGACCCTGGTTTTGCCACGACGACACATTCTACGTCTTCCTGACCTCACATGCAAGGAGAGAGACAGTGAGTTGAACTCCTTGCTTTATCTGTGTTTACCAGAGTTGGCCACACTCATCATGGTCATCTGATTATCTGCTTTTGGACTCTACCATAAAATCATGAGATCAGATCCACTAAATTTGGCATGGCTCACATTCAGATATAACTATTTAACTATACAGAAATAGTTTGTTGAAAACAGTATTTTCCACTCTTCCAGATGGTTTAAAGGGGTTGAAAGGTTCTAGATCTAGATGACTGTTGATTTCTTGTGTGTGTTAGCAGTGTTAGCTTTGTATCTCCAGATTTAGTAACACCCCAAACAGGTCTTGGCTGATTGACTACAGCTAAGTTAATTGGAATAGTGGAAGGTAGATTTTTTATTTAAAAAATAAATACATAAAATATTAATTGTATTGTTACTTCTATTGTAGTCTGTCCCATTTCCTTCTGGTTCACATCTGTACCAGATCATTTCTTTTGTTATCTTCAATAACATGGAAAATTCCTCTAATTTCTTCTGATTGTTTTAGATTTTTAGTTTTTTGATTTAATGTCAAGTATTTCACCTCTGAGTGACAATTAATTATAATTAAACTACACAAGTTTTTTATGCAGTTATATGCTGGTATAATCTATGATTTACCAGTGTGTGACTGGGAATAACACTAATTCTGCCATTCTAACAAAATGAGGCAACAACTAATTGCATTCAAATGTTAACATGTAAAGCTTAAAATACTGTTAAGCACAGTGGTTCAGTAGTGTCTGATCCCTGGGTTGGCCACGGGTGCCTTTTTGTGTGGACTTTTCAAGCTCTTTCCATGTTTCAGCCAGGGTCTCCGGTTTCCTCCCACTTTCCAAAGGCTTAGGCAAATTGACTTCAAATTGCCCGTAGGTATGAGTGTGTGCTAGAATGCTTGTTGGTCTCCTCATTGCTCTGCAATGGGGGGACCTCCTGTCCAGGGTGTAACGTGCCCTGGCCTGTAGTTAGCTGGGATTGGCTCTAGCTTCCCCATGACCCAAAATGGATAAAGTAGTTTGGAAAAATGAATGGATGGATGGAAGCTTAAAATACAATGTTGTTGAAATAACATTAATAATAACATTTTTAAAAATGCTACTTTACAGCGAATAAGATCAATTAAAGACACCCTGTATAAATGAATGGTTAAGCTTTGCAGTAACTTCTTTTTGTAGATTTTCTGTAGATATATTTTATGTTTTGCTCAAATTCAACTCAAACAAGGGTGAGCTTCAACTCCACATCCTTAATCCTAAAACTTTTGATTATTATCATAGTCCATTGACAATTTAAACCATTTTTGATAGATCCGTCATTGTTGACTATACTAGTAATCTGCCAGTCAATTCTGATAATAGAGTTCAATAAAGCAGAACACTTCAGATGTCCTTATCTAAATCAATGTCCCTATTACATTTTGCATAGCCTTTTAAAAATTGATGTGGCAAAGCATGTGTCTGAGTGTAGCTGTCAGATTTTGTTTGAGCACAAGTCCTCTTGTTAATATGAACGTGACCAGATAAGGAAGTCAGTGTAAGGCATGTTTACATTGTCTGTATCTGGTTAGGAGTTTGATTGGAAGCTAAGTAGCTAAGTATTGAACTCTATTGAGTAATTCCAATTCTTAAAACTAAATGCGATTTTAGCTTATGGAAAACAGCTCAATGAAAAGCTAACTGTAATGAACAGATCAGAACTAAGCAATGAAAAACACTGTAAAAGCAAGTTCAAGTCTCTTCATTCCTTTAGATGTTTAACTAAGGCTCCACTTATGCACACCTCTCTATCACCTGTCATCACACTGCTCAGTGCCCTTTCGCATCATTACACACACACACACACACACGGACACGCACATACACACACAGCCACTTCCTTGGGTGTTATTAACACCAAGCTGTCAGTGTGACATACGGTAAAGGGGCTGACAGTGGGGAGGCTTGAGAGACGAGGCTGCAGTAACAGATAACCGTTCTCTTTTTGGATGAGGTGGTCTCTCCCGCTGACAGGCCTGAGTGGTTTAGTTGTGACAGTCTTAATCCCCCAACCTAAATAAATATCAGGCAAATTAGCGTGCAGGGCAGTCGCCATCAAGGAACGTGGCATGTAGCCACAGCGGAGCATGACTTTCCCTTGACCTCTGCAATTAAGGAGGCCACCAACCAGCCAGTTTGCTCACAGCAAAGCAGAGCCACTTGTTTGATGTCCCTTGTTGTTGTTTTAACATCCTGCTTTTTGTATCACACACACATTTATCTGTGTACCAGTGGAAAACTATGGCTACTACAGTGTGTGCACGTGTGCAGGCAGGTGTGGGTATCTGTGATGGGAAAAAGTAGGTATGTCCCATGTAAGTTTTTCAACATATTTGAACTAGCAAGTGTTATGGCAAACCCCTTATTAACCATGAAAGAAAACACTGAGAAAATGTAACCCAAGTAAATGTTTTATTCTTTGCAAATGAAGAATTCATGTTCACACAGTGCAGTGCAGTCTGGCACAATGGAAAAAAGCCAGAGTTCCCAGGACAGAGGAGAATCTGGATACAGAAAAACAGACTGGAATGCGTCTATGGCT
>JBBIGC010000036.1:2296324-2324152 GCA_037576955.1 Lepidarchus adonis
ACACACACACACACACACACACACACACACACACACACACACACACACACACACACACACACACACACACAGAGTTCTCTCAAATCTCATTGAATTGCTAACTGTGATGCCACAGTAAATTTGTGTGCACCTAAAACCACCTGAAAATCTAATTATTAAATAATTTGAAATGTTAATGTTATTAAAATGCACTCTCTATAAGTAATAGCTTGTTAATATAGCATTTTTGTTGCATTTTAGGTGCAATTTTGGGGACAGATCAAAATCAGTAACAATGCACTGCTTAGATGGATGGACAGTTGCAAACGGAATATTCCATTGTTGTTGGTAGCATGACCTCTGAAACCTTTGCCGTCACTGTCAACATTTTACTAATTGCAGCATAAATACATTTTGCTGCAATTTCTACATATTTTAACTCCAGCATGTAAAATATGTGATGTGACTGCTAAGTGTAGCATTCTCTTGATCCACTAGCCCCGTCTCAACTATGGTTGCCTGTCCTTTATGAGCATGACTTTTAGTATTTATGGTTATATGCTTATATAGGGTTAAGTAATCCTAAGTAGACTTTTATATGTGTTTTTACCTATAAAAAGAGACAAAAGAATGGAAAATATTCAAAAAGCTGTGTAATGTCTTTGCTATTTGACATAATTTTATACACAAAATGTTATTTGTTAACTCCAATAGAATTAGTTTTAAACTGAAGAATCAAACACTGGACCCCAGCGAACATGTAAACTTATTACCTCAATACTAAACACACAGCACACATATGACCTCTCACAATCTAAGTCCACATCAGCCACTGGAATGAGTGAAGTTTGAATCCGTTCTCTTCCTCCTCCATCACACTCCATTCCCTTACTTTACCACCAGTATGGTATGCCACTGTTTCTTTTCATTTCAGCTCGTTGTGCATGACGTTCATTAGTCATTGATGGTATAATCAGCTGCACTCCTGCTGGATTGATTACATCTCCGACATGCCCAGCTGTTGTTGTACGCCGCATGTGCCTGTGCCCAGAGCATCCATCATCTGAATGATACATGCTGCTTCATTTGGGTTGTGCACTAGGCAGCCAGGCGGATGCCCATATGAATTCACTTTCCCTCACAAGGAGCCAGGCATACTTTTAAAGGGGAAGGAGTAAACAAAAGTTTAAAAGTCATCACCAAAACAACTTGTTATGGATGGAGTTCTAGCTTCAAAGAGAATGAAGTGACATTAGTAGTCCTTGTCCTTCAGAATGACCATTGGTTTAATAGTCCAGAAATGTATTTCTGTGAGGAACTGGGTGCAGTATAGTTTTATAACATGGCATGAGAACTTTAGAATTTAATCATTTGTGCCATATAGGTTTTACGAAAAACTGATTGATAGCAGGAAAAATTAACCTTAAAGTGCCATGCGCTTCACATTACTTAGATCACTTCATTTGGAAAAGTGGGAGTATTTTACACATTAGTCATAATTGTATCGAATACTACAGTATAAGCCCTTAAGATTTCTTTATCAATTTTTAAATAATGCTATCACTAGCTTTCACCCAGTCAAAGAAGGACAGAAGTGCGTCCCATTCTGTTAAGTAGCCAATTGCTATGTTTGAAGACACAATTAGCCTCAATAATATTCTCAAATAGCCACCTCGAAGCCTGCAAAAATAACATTCTTACATAACCACATATCATTAGCCAAAAGTGACCAAAGGAATTGCTTTGTATTGTCTAGTGTCTGACAGAAACCGTGGGGGAAAGCATTGTGTATGGACAGCATTGAATGATTAAGTACCTGAGGAATTTCTGGAATATCAATACTACTGCTACTACTACTACTACTACTACTACTACTAATTATTATTATTATTATTATTATTATTATTATTATTATTATTATTATTATTATTATTATTATTATTATTTGCTCATACAAGCACTAATATTAGCATAAATAAAAATAATAATTGTTATATATTTTTTTCTGTGTATCTATAGTGCTCCTTGAAAGTTATTTTTACATGAATGTGACCTAAAACATCTGATTTTCAAACATCCTAAATGTAGATGAACAAAACCGAGTTAAACAAATGAAAATATATATATATATGGTCATGTATATACTGGAAAAAGAATTCATTTGTCAAATGTAAATGAACATTTGGTTTCAGTATTAGTAACTTTTTTAGTAACTTTTGATCAATCCTGCATATGAAGGAATTTTACACAACAGCTTCAGCTCTTGGATGCTGAATGGCAAGAATCTATGATCTATCAATCAAAATTCTCAATTTTATTGCAATGTTTTAATTTATTTTTAAATTGTGTTTTGCCAACTTTAATGCTATTCTTAAAATTAACAGCCTTAAATAGGATGCTAAAAGGTTTATCCAAACTTTCCTATCAAATCTATCAAATGAGAGCGAATAATGCCTTGACTGTGTATGCTATGCATTTCCCTGCCAAAATTCTAGTCAACATGTAATAACTGCACACTCAGTTGCCAGTTCCATGTGGCTTTTAACCATGTACCAACAAAAGGGAGCTAGTTTAACCACAGCTGGAACACTGGTATAGCACATATTAGGTTTTATTATTAGTTTCCCACTGCAAACATTTCTAACTCTTGTTAACTCTGTGCATCGTAAATAGTCTGTTTTGGCAATGGAAATGGTGTAAGAAGAGCATAAAAAGATTCTATAACACAGAAGATCAGAACTGGATCATGCTTAATATAGCCAATAACAACTCCGTTAAAATATGTCTGGATGAGATCGGAACATCCCTAAGGGAGCCATGCTTTGGAGAGATACTTTAGTGCTTGGTGGGGAAGGAGTGATAGAATAACGTTACCTGCTATTTCTGCTTACAGAGTCAATAAGAATACTATAATTTATGCACTTGTCAAACTAAAACGCCCCAGACAGCTCTTAACACAGCAAGAGCTGTTTGATTTCCTGGACTGAACTCCGGATCAAATACTAATTTATGGAGTAAGGCAAGAAAAGCAATCTAGTTATAAATCATGATTTAAAAAAAAGTGGTATCAATTCCCAGTCAAGCTTTGCACATATGGTATTATATTAAGTCAAGATATGAATGACAGGGAAAGATTATATTGTCTGCGGTTTGATTGTTGTTGCTGAATATATGAGGCAGCCTTGCAAGGAAGCGAGACTGAATGAGGAAAGCTATTTCTTTTACTGAAGAGAAAGCCGCTCTGTGTCTTGACCCAGACGTAGCAGTAGGAAACGCATTTTCACCTTCCGATTCGGCATCATTTGGCCGGCGGTTAGATTTTTTCCGCCTTTCTCATTTTGTGCAAGTTTGGAGCTGTATTCATCAAAAGAGAGGCTCACAAAGGAAAGCCCTTTTCAACCTGCGCTTTATAGCTTGCCTAAACAGCCCCTCTCAGTCTGTCCGAGCTGATTCTTTTTATCCTGCCTCTACCCATATTAGTGTGTGTTCTAGGTGGGAAGTGATTTATCAAAAGAACATGTTCAGTGACACTTCTCGCTTGCAGACGGTAGACTCAGTAGGCTCGCTTTATTCACGGCTATCTCGTTGGGCAGCGAGAGCTGAATGTATGTGGCAGACCGGGCTTGCGTCCGCCTGGACTCTGAGAAAGCTAGCACCTTGCTCAAAGCCTTGGCCACATTCATCATTTGCTCCTAATGGGGCTATAAAATGTCCTCCACCGAGCAGGCCTTTAGTGCACACTAGTGACTAACAGGATATTAAAGGCTTTTGGATGTGTACTTGTGCTTGTGGCAATCATTAGAGCTTTGGAAATATGGCCTGCAGTTCTCCTTTCATGCAGCTCGCTCAAAGTCAGACACTTTTTTCCTCCACCTTCCTTTCCTTTCTTTCTCTCTCTTGCTTTTTTTCACCTACTTTATTTTAATCATGGCTGACAAGTGTGTGTTTGATGTGAGGCGACAAAGCCAACCATAACAAACAGTATCCTGGATTCTTATTATTGGACCTTCTGACTTGAATTGCACCCTTATTTTTAAAGTTTATGATTTCTGGGGGGTTTTTTGGTTCGTTTTTTTGTTGAAAGTCTCTAAACTTTAGTTTAAAATGTTGTTTGTTTGTTTGTTTGTTTTTATTTTGTAATTGGCCAATTATTCTCAGCAATATAAAAAACATTGTATAATTGAAAAACTTACAGAAATTCTATGAAAAGTGAAGACTCTAAATGTTCTATTCATATTCATACCACGTCTTGTCTTGTTTTTCAGAAGAAAATTTATTTTTGAAATAAAAAGTTCAATTTCATTATTTTAAAGGCAAGTCTTTAACATGAAATGAATTATTTATCTATTTATTTTGCATCCTCATTGTACTTGGGGACAAAATAATATTGGTTTTATTTTTCAAACAAGTTTGTAACAGTTCTGGTTGAAATTCCCTTTTACATTAATGCCTTCAAAGTAGAAACGTGATGATGAGCTTATGACTTATGAAGGTTGACACATTGTTTGATTATGGTGTTTTGGATTACAAAGAGAATTAGGCCTCTGTCACTTCATATATGTACTTCCTTAAACATGATAATAACTATGCAGTGAACCGTTATTATGCAATTATATTTGAATGGCATAGCAAAACAAATGTAATAACTTTCAACTTCTAGGATTAAAGTCACCTCTGCAAAGTTTTTTTGCTCTGCTGGATCGAGCGCTTCATCAGCTTGATGGCTCTTATTTTATATTTTAATTCCTCCTCTCTCTGGTCTTTATGTTTTTGTAATAGGACACAGTGAGGCTTGACAGGAGCATGAGAGAATATATGAGGGGGGAAATAGGAGCGATTTCAGTGGCACTTAAACGGACGCTAAACCTCAGAGCCCGTCCCTGTCCCTCTATTGGGCAACTTCTCTTCCTTCTGCTCTATAGAGCAGTCACATCCAATATCAGCACATAAAAGGTGTCCCCTTCCCTGCCAACACTCACCCCCTTAAGAAAACTTCCAGCGTCAGCACTGATATTGCCTTATTTTGAAACCTGATTTGAAGTCTGAAAGAATGGATCCTCTAGGCTATGAATTATTCAGCCGTTTGTAATTCTGTGCTCATCAGAGCTTTTAAAAACCATTCTGATAGCTGTGACTGCGGAGAAAGAATTATTCATATCTTAGAATTATGTTCTACCATTTCTTATTTCATTGTTGTTTTCCTTTGTTTATGACACTCCAGTGTGTTTTAATCTTTGTCATTACAGCTATGCCCACTGGCCATTATTTCAGAAACGGCAAGTGAATATCCGAACACCACTTTGTGCTTATATAGCCAATAAAACTTTATAATAACAGCTGCAGAAATAAGGACGATTAAAGAAGTATTTAGTAATGCATACCAACAGGCCTTTTCTCTTCATCAATGAATGAATCATGAATATTAATGAACGTGGCAAATTAGTCATTAAACGGATAACTAGCCTGTAATTCAGACAAATAGACTCAGAGTGTTTAACAAGTCATTCCTAAACGTATTGATTTAGTTGTCATTTGAGGTTTTGAGTTCAATATTTTACAAGTTAAATCTTTTTTTATTTGAGTTAGCTTGAATCTAATCCACTTTTCATCATTTCCACTCTTCATTTGAAAGACTTAATCTAGTTTTATTTAAAGAGCTGGAGTGTTCAGATACAGCATTCTAGCTTCTCTCTGAATGCTGAGAAATGTCTACCCTAGGAAGACTACCCAACATACAGAGTTTTCGACATTCTTTAAAGCAGCAGAGCATGAGAGGAACTGTGATTTAATCACAGGCACCTGCTGAGGGTGATTGCTGTAGATCATCATAACAATGGTGGTTCTCCATTGCATACGTTTGGGGTCATTGGGCAAAAATACTTCAAGACATTTCCAAAAACTTAAACTCAAAATATGCCTTTCACACATCACACTGCACTAAATCCAACTTGCCATATGCTCTCTGACATGAACCCTGTGGTTTGTCAGTGTTCTTCAAGTACTGACAGAAAAAAGATTTTGATCTAAGTTCTTACAATAATGATAAATGTTGCATTGCTTTTATATAACTGATTTCTCAAAGGAAGTAGTAGACAAACTGGAGAGTGTTTTGTGTTGATTTTAAAGAACGTATTAATACAAATGATAAACATTTTAATTGGTTGAAAAATTGCACATCTAGACACCCTGCCAAAGTAAAACACATACATGAGCTAATATTAACCACTTTACCACATTTGTTTCACACTTGTACTTAGTCAAAGGGAGCCTACATTTGTTTTTTCTTTGTAAGAAGGTTTAATCTTGGTCTTGTGGCCCTATATGTGTCATGTTAGTTACTTTAGTGTCCACTAAATGGCTGATGTATGAGAACCAATCATTGTGAGAAATCTAAAACCGATCTACAGCTAGCCAACAAACCTCATTTCTGGAAAATGTTGAGTATTTTGTTAAATCCAATGAAAATATCTACTGCTTTGATCAATTTATTGTTAATTTAACCAAAGAGCAAATGCCTTTTAACATTTTGGTTTACCCATTGTAAATATACAGAAAATGCTTAATCAGATACCTGCAACAACTCATAAAGTTGGGACAGGGCTACAATAAGAGTGAATGCTTTATAAAATATTAAAGTCTCACCATTTTGAACTTTCCACAGTAAGTAGGCGAACTAGTAATAAGTGAGGGGGCAATGATTTTTGTGCCATAACATCATGACAGAATTAGCAATCCGTTTAAAAGGACATCTCTTAATACAGTAGAGTAAAAATGTAGGTGTTTCACCATCTACAGTACATAATATTGTGAAAAGATTTATAGAGTTCAGAGTACTCTCACTCTATTTTGGGCAAAGATGGAAACCACAGTTGAATGTCTGTAGTCTTTGAGTTCCCAGAAAGCACTGCATGGTCATTCTGTGTGAAATATCCATGGCTTATCATGAACAGTAGGGTCAGAAAATGGTGACTGCAGACTCTTGAGTAGCTGAAGTCTTGTATCGAGCAAGAATGGGCATAAATAAAGATACAAACAAATTAATGTAAAAAATAAAGAAGTGAAATTGAATATCAGGTAGTTGTTCAGGAGAGTAGTTAAATCACAGATTCTTGTTTTTATAGCAATGTACAAAATGTCCCAGCTTTTTTGAAATGAGGTTTGTACAGAACACAACAGATCTATTAAGCTCATCTGTCAGTCGTCATCTGTCTTTGTACACTCCAGCTGCACATCCAGCTGCAAAGTGAATATGAATTTTACCTTCTTTAAGATGTTGCCATCTAAAAGGAAGATAATGAATCGTGTTAAACACAGTCTACTTCATCATCACCACCTGCATGTGGAGAACCTGTTTTACTCATTTCTCCTCCGTTGTATTCAGTGCTGCTTCAGCTGCGTAGCAGACCTGGAGACTTTGAGTGAAGGATGTCACTCAAACATACTCATTAAAAAGGTGTTTCTCAGCTCTGGACCTGGGGGCACACTGCCCTGCACATTTTTAGTTCTCCCAACACACCTGCTTCAACTAATCAGCCCGTTAACAAGCTCTTACTGTGTTTGGCGAGTGTGTTGAAGCAGGGGAAGCACTAAAATGTGCAGGACGGTGTGCAGCCAGTACCATGGTTGGGAATACTGCATTAGAAGATGTGGAATCTTCGAAGTTGTTTTATTTATTTATTTATTTTATTTATTTCAAGCTTGGCTAAATGATTATGCTGATTATAGCACCATTTTAATATTTTTTCATACTTTACACTGTATTTCCTGGTACTTTCATTTGGAAGACTATTAACAATGAAAATGATCTTTGCTGCTCTTCTGCAATCAGTTGAAATCAGAAATAATTTGTAATTGTGAACAAACTATCACACAAGGTGCACTACAACATAATTTGACCTCAGCATTTAACCAATTACACATGCACAGGGGGCAGCTATGAAAACTGCCCAGAGAGCAGTGTAGTTGTCCCTAAATAGTACCGGTAGGGTGACAAAAATACACTGGCTTCATATATAACATGGGTAGAATAATTATTTACAGTTATGGCGCTCTTGCCGACAAATAAGACTGGCGGTTATAAATACACTAGAATTAATATCAAGGTTTTCACATCCATTGTTTCCAGAATCCAGTTTACTGTTGAGTAAAACTTTTAAGGGAAATTATTTGTGACCGCATAATAACTGACTAAATAAAGAAAAACAAAATTGACCTTTATTTTGTCACAGACACCATGCAACATACATCAGAACTAGTCCTAAAAAAGTTAAAATATAGAAAAATTTTAATACAGTGCAAACAGCAGTTTTCTATAAAGAATAAAAAGCAGTTTGGTCAATAAATAAATATGGGCTGCATATATAGGCATTATAAATATACATTATTACATATTACATTATTTTTACATTATACATTATTACATTATATAAATATTACATTTTCAAGGCATTAGTTAAATACAGTATATTGTGTTTCTATATCTATGTATGTAGTATATACACTATGTATGTAGTCCTTCAGGTTTAGTCCTGACCAGAGATACAGAGATTCTTGCAGTAGACAAAAAGGAATGTGTTGTATGTTGTTTTTTTAAAAGAACATATTAATATAAATACTAGACATTTTGACTGGTTAAAATACGCTTAGGCCAGTATCTGCGCACCTAGACATACTGCCAAAGTATACTGTATATGTGGGGAAACATTAACCACTTTGCCACATGTCTTCATCTTCACTTTGCACCTGTTCACTTTCCTCCTAAAAAGAATGTACACTGATATAATTTGGCGATAAATCTTCTGACTATCCTTCAGAACTTAAAAGAATGTGCGACCAAGTGACTTTCGCCCAGTGAAATCTATCTTCCAATTCTTCTTCACTATCGAACAAATGCTCTCTTGTTGCAGTCCTTCCATCTCTCTTATCTTCCTTAGCTTATTAAAGATCATTTGCGGTGATTATTCTTGCAGGATCAGTTATTGGAGCTTCTAGCTTTTATTCTACAGTCACATAATTGTAAGGCAGTCATCTGTCAAATGCCTCTTATGGTCTTTAACAAAAGGAGTGGGTTTTGGTGTAGCTTTTCAATTACTTTAATGGCTGTAATTGAGTCCATGAAATAAGCAGAGTCAATCCATTAAACATTTGGAAAGCAAAGCAATCAAAGTTTTTGCAGAATAGATTTTTTACAGTGTCTGTTTCTGTTGTTTGGTCTGTGGACGTCGCAGTGACTCATCAGAAAGTGTTTGAAGGTGTAGAATGATCAAATCCAATGAATATGCTCTTTAGAAGTAGTCATTCATAGGCTTGGTGCTGTGCTATCCTGCTGTGGTCATGCATCCTGCTGAGATATCATGTACAGATGAATATTACATTATTCTCCAGGGGACATGAGATGAGTTTTTTGAGGATTTAGATATCTTCTTCTCAGCATCATCTTTAGCTCTCTTAGCTGGTTTGCATTTGATTGGCCGGTTACACTGCCGCACATAGCACTTTGTTTGACCTGGAAATAATCTGACAGTAATTCTCTTGTGCATGTTTCAGACCACAGCTGTGTCTTCCTACTCTACACTGTTGTTTTCAATCACATGACCTGCTGTTCATGAACTGAGTGGTAGTACATCAGCTAAGCATTCTTTCCTCCATTACCCACTGTCAGAGTCCAATGAAGAGTCCAATGATAGATCTACACTATAAAAACCTTGCAATTTAATTCAAAAGTTTGTCTGTAACTGAGTTCTAGCAGTGGAGGCATTTTACAAAAACTTAGAATTTAGTGAACTGATACTGAAGATATATATTTATACATATTTATACCCAGTGGAAACAGGAAGTCATTAATTTCTAGTTAGTTCCTATTTAAAGTTCCTATTTACTTGATCAACTTCGAAAACTAAACTAGGATTTTTTTCCCACAATAAATAAACATATTTATTTATACGTTTTTGTGTTGCAAGCCTATATATTTTAGAATCCTAAGAACACATCTAAACCAGGGGTTAATTGTGGAGGGCGATACATGACATACATGAAACGTGAATGAACCTACACCTTCAGAGTTTTGTCAAAAAAGAAAAAGCAACAAAAAAAGCTCCTGGCTTCTGGGCTTGGCACATGAGAACAATGAGAGCTCAGGAGGGCTGTCTCTGAGAGGTCTATTATTAATGCAGATCCATTTTTAACTAAACGTCTACACAGTTGTCTCAACAATCCAAACAGCAAATGATGTTGTAAGTTATTATGTAGAGTTATTATAAATTTTATTTTAATACAAAGAAAATGGAATGATCAGAGGCTAGTAATATTTTTTTGCACTTGGGCAAAAGAACTCAATTTAAGATGTTTTCCTTCACCTATGTAACAAAGATGCCACTTTTTTTCTCAGCTGCGAGCTGTAGTAGAAAATGATCCCAATGATTCACAATTCAGATGTTGTTGAAAGCATAATCATGTTGCTTTTCAGAGAGAATATTTCAAAATGTCCTCAGATAAAATATTTATTCAAAATAAAATATTCACTACAATAAAAAATACTAAAGAGTTTTAGTAAATTTAAATAAATCTTTAGTGGAAAATTAAAAACTAAATTAACTAGAAAATCTCGTACTTATTGTCCCCATTAAAATTGCCAAATAAAAACCCCTGCTGCCATGCCCCGGCCCTAGCATGACGAATGTAAAACTTTCACTCCAACAACGCACATAATAGGCAATTGAATTGCCTGTATTTGTATTTTAGAGTATTCTGATTGTTGCATGTCTACCCGAATCTGCCAGCTTTCTATGTGCTTTGGCAAGCTGGCTCACAGAAGGAATCTTGGGCTTGATTTGATCTGTGCTCTTATCAGACAAGGCTGGCCAAATTTCCGGCTCTGCCGTGGCACTTGGCAACTCAAAAACAAAGTTCAAGCTGCAGTTAATAACCTTCACAAAGACTTTCGAACCACCTCATCCCAACACACTCGGCTATTATCTCTACCTCCATCTGCCTTCACAGCAGAGGATTTACATCCAACTCTCCATGCAAGGTCGGCTGGCCACACATGAACAGCATACATTGTAGTGATGGCAGTGCATCCACGAGTTCCCTCTTGCACTGCACATAGCCCTACCCTACTCCTACTTGTGTCCTCAAAGAAAACTCTAGTATATTGTAATAATAATAATAATAATACATTTTATTTGAAAAGCGCCTTTCAAAACACTCAAGGACACTGTACACTACAAAATGATAAAAATATGCTTAAAAACAGACAATTCACAGAATCGACAAAAACAAAATGATAAAAGGAACAAACATGAAAGCAGACAATTCATAGAATCTATATAAAACAGGGGACTATGTTGAATAGGCTATTTTGAACAGGTGAGTTTTGAGCCTAGATTTAAAAAGAGGAAAAGAAGTGATGTTTCTTATGTCAGGAGGGAGAGAATTCCAAAGCCGAGGAGCAGAGCAGCTGAAGGCCCTGCTCCCCATGGTGACAAGACGGAAGGAAGGGACAGAGAGAGAAAGAGAGGAGGAGGATCTGAGGCAGCGAGATGGAGTGGTGATCTGAACTAAGTCAGACAAATACAAAGGAGAGAGGTGATAGATGGCCTTAAATGTGAACAGAAGAATTTTGAAATCAATGCGATGTTTAACCGGGAGCCAGTAAAGCTGCTGAAGGATGGGAGTGATGTGGTGGATGGACGGGGTCCTGGTGATTATACGAGCAGCAGAGTTCTGGACAAGTTGGAAATTATGGAGGGATTTTTGAGTGAGACCAAATAAAAGTGAATTACAATAATCGATCCACAAAGTAACAAGGCTATGGACAAGGATGGCAGTGGCATGGGGGGTGAGAGAAGGACGGAGGCGATTGATGTTGCGCAGATGGGAGTATGCAGACCGAGTAACATTATTAATGTGTGAATTATAAGATAAAGTGCTATCGAGGAGGACACCCAGGCTTTTCAAATGAGGGGAAGCGGAAACCAAAGAGTTGTCGATAGTAATAGAAAAACTGTTTTGGAAAAAAATCAGTTTTGGAAAGTGTTGAATTAGACCCTACCAGAAGAAACTGTTTTATTACTGTTAAGTTTAAGGAAATTTGATGAGAAGCATGATTTAAGTTCAGATAAACAGAGGGTAAGGGAGGATGGTGGGAGAGTGACCTCAGGTTTAGTGGACAAATAGAGCTGGGTGTCATCTGCATAACAATGGAAATTAATATTATATTTACGAAAAATATGTCCAAGAGGAAGAAGGTAGATAATGAACAGAAGTGGGCTCAGGACAGATCCCTGGGGCACACCAGAGGTAGCAGGGGAGGGCTGAGAAGTGAATGATTTAAGCTGGTCTAATGGGGTATGGGAGAGACCAATGGTGATTAACCTGCTGAGGAGAACAGAGTGAGATTTTGTGTCAAAGGCAGCGCTCAGATCCAGAAGAATAAGGATGGTAAGTTGATCAGAGTCAGCCGCTATGAGAAGGTCATTGGTTATTTTTATTAGTGCTGTTTCAGTGATATGGAAGGGGCGAAAACCTGACTGGAACCGTTCATACAAATTATTATTAGATAAGTAAGAATGGATTTGTGTTGCAACTGTTTTTTCAAGAAATTTGAGAGGAATGGTAAGTTGGAAATAGGACAGAAATGATCAAAGTTGTTGGGATCTAGACCTGTTTTTTTTTTATATTGGGGTGATGGAAGCGATTTTGAAGGAGGCAGGAACAGTTCCAGTGGTGAGTTTAGAATGGATGATTGCAGATGCAGGGGGAGCAGAGAGGGTAGACAAGCTTTGACCAGAACTGTAGGGATAGGATCTAACTGACAAGTGGAAGGTTTAGACTTGGAGATAATGTCTGAGATATCAGAAACGGAGGGAAGTTGAAAAGCAGAGAAACAATGTGATTGGCATTCAGTTTCAGAGGAGGAACTACAGAGGCAAGGTCTTGGTGATTTTTTTTAATTTTCTCAGTGAAAAATAACAATAAAGAATCACAGAAGGTGGATAAGTAGAGGTGTACTAGTAGAGAATCTGGTGGCTTGAAGGAAGAGTTAAGCAGTGAAAACAGTGACTTGGTAGAACCTTCATTTGAACAGATAATGGTAGAATAATAGATACATTTGGTTTGGTTAATAGACTCCTTATAGTATGAAATATAATTATTGTACATTTCTTAATGGATTGTGAGACCAGTTTTCTTATACAGACGTTTGCGCTGTCGACCTTTTGATTTTAAAAGCCTGAGCTCAGATGTAAACCAGGGTGCAGACTGAGAGAATGATACAGATTTGGTTTTTAGTGGAGCGACAGAGTTTAAAATACTATTGAGACTTTTGTTATAATGGGAAACCAAATCGTTCAGGGTGAGTAGGTTATTAAAATCCAGAAGACTTGAGAAAACAAAGGGGAGGGTGTCTGAATTGATTTTTTTGTAGGTCTGCTGTAGGACAAAAAACTACTGTTATCTTATATTGTATACCAATCAGCTATAATAATAATAATAATTATTATTATTTTATTTTTATTTATTTATTTATTTTTAAATGTAATACATTTTATTTAGTGGCTCTCAAGGACACCTTACAAAGCACAGTCCAAATACACATTGTATTATACACATTCATCTATACATTAAAACTCAAGTTTTAAGTTGAGACTTGAATGTAAAGAGGCTATACAATGGACATCAGGAGGTAATGAATTTCAGAGATGGGGGGACAACATGACTTGGGACATGGGACCCCCATAGTGGACAGGCAGGCAGTAGGCACCACAAGAGAGGTGGAATTCGATTATCTAAGAGTGTGAGAATAAGTATAAATATGTAAGGGATAATAAAAATAGGATGGAGCCACATTGTGCAGGACTTTAATGGTTAAGAGCTAAATCTTAAAATCGATACGATATCAAACAGGAAGCCAATGAAGCCACTGAAGTACCTGTGTTAAATGTGCTGTGGAAAAAGCCCTGGAAAGAACATTTTGAACCAACTTAGTTATATAGGAGATTGAAATGGAGGCCAGACAAAATTGAATTACAATAATCTATATGGGCTGTGACCAAAGCATGTACAAGAATCGCAGTACACTTTTAATCACTGTAAACTATTAGTAAAATGAAAATGAAAATGAAAATATGCGAGCAAAGTGATATTATTGATGTGAAATTTAAAAGACAAAGTACTGCCCATACTCTTAATGTGAGTAGACGGAGATACATTAGAGCCATCAATATTAATGGTAAAATGATCAATTTTGGCAAGAGTAGGTTTCAATGTTACTAGGAGAACTTCAGTTTTATCCTTAGAGAAATTGGGGAGAAACTATTGACAAACCAATTTTTAGTTTTAGAAAGACATTCTAAAAGAGACCAGAGCCAGGCTTCATATATAGGTAGAGCTGGGTATCATTGGCATAACAGTGAAACTGAATACCAAATTTCCTATAAATATTTCCAGGAGGTAAAAGATAAATAACAAATAAAAGAGGACCCAGAGCAGAACCCTGCAGTACTCCATTGGTGACTGGAACATACTGAGATCTCAAAGTTTTAGATCTAGTTTTATGACCCCCTGCCCAGTAAGTCCCCCTCATGCACCCAAAACCATGTGTTCTGAATCCTTTGTCAGAGATATTGGTGTACATAGACCTGGATATACAATATATAATTCTGCATAATTTGACAAAGTTCTTTATGCTTTATTTATGCTTTAAACATCTTTGCCTATTCGTAATTGTATTCTCAGTAAATCTTTTGATGAACAAAGATAGCAAATATGCAACGTATGCATGAAGCTGTGATGAAACAATGGGAACCTTGCTTTTAACAAAAAAGAGCTTGCAATAATGAATGTGTTAAGCTACCCAGGGTGACAGAATTGGGGGAGGAAATAAAGAGTGCTCTCAAATGATAGATAACCAGCAGGTCTGTGCCACCAGATAACCTTCAGTGGAATGGAGAGAGATGGAAGAGACCTTTATTGTGTCTGCATGCCCTCAGTAACCCCACAGATAGCCATGCATTACTCGCCGCCATGTGTCTGTGGAGGATACAAATGGTTATGCATGACACGTTTTTGGGATGTGGAACCATTTGTAGTAGTTTTTGAACTGACTGTAGGCTAAAATTCAAAGATTTGGCAAAAATGCTCTTCTTTCTGACTTACCTTTCTCCATGCAAAGAGTATAATGTTTGCTTGGTGCCCCCTCTGCCCCATTGGACACACACCTCCACCACATTGCATTTAACATTGTATATAAACTGGTAGTAGTAGCTTTTCATTTGTATATGCTGTCGTCAGTAAACTGATCACAACTGTGTTGAGTAATGTCAGAAAAAAACAAATTACTACAGTTCTGCTGGAGTTGTTCTACTTGTGTATTTTAAATTATATTACTTGAACATAAAAATATATGTATGGGAAATAATTGACTTAGAATTCAATTTAATTGTTTACATTTTGCATTTTTAATTCATTCTCTTCTATTGATTTAGTACTTGGACTGCTTTTTGTGTAAGCTTTAACATTTTATTTTAGATAAGAAAACATGTCAAAAAAAGAAGAACACTTAAAACGCTTCTGTTCCTCTGATGACAGGTGCTGGATGTTGTCCCACTGCAGTTCTGTAGGAAAGTTATTTTTAGATCCAAACTCGAAATGCATTCACTGGAGGGACTACTCTGTAGTCCACCTCCTCATTTCATACATGTTGCAGTATATTGATTTTACATGCTCTACGACAACAAACCATTGTTGAACATTACAATATCAATATTCTTATTGATTCTGCATGTAAACTGAACACAATGTAACTTTTGTTTTCTATGTTAATCTGATAAGGAAAAAATCACTAATTAGAAGGATGTAAGAGAATGTCTACTGCTTTTACCATAGCTGGTTTACTATTGTTTGCATTATCATGAAAATTAATGCATTTTTATTGTTTGGGGACCATGCACATTAATCAGCATAAAGTAAAAGTAATGCATTAAGCCTAATGTTATTAGGCCAGACACAATGTTTACACAGACAAAACTAATGTTATAAGAACCACACTTCAAAATAAATATATATATATATATATATATATAATATAAAATGGAAATAAATGGCACTAATTTACATGCAGACAAGTTTTCAGAATAAACCCTGGTGCTGGGAAAAGTTGCCTAATCACTTCTCTTGCTGTTTTACTTCAGCGCCGCATTTTTATTATTTTTTTTTCCTTTTTGTTGCAGTTGTGTGTATGTAAACATTTGACCTCCATTCACACCTGAGACAACAGAAAGCAAATATACACTGTTGAACAAGTACATGGACTACTTTACATTCTATTCTATCATCTTCAGTGTTGTCCCATGAAGGGATATAATAAAATATATTTACAAAATTGTGAGGGGTGTACTCACTTTTAGGAGATACTTTTTTTTGGTTATAACACTGCTTTGATATAGAGTGGATATGAAGTGGATTATTTTTTTCAATTATAAAAAGTTTTAAAGGAATATTTAATAGATAATTAAAATTTAAAACAGAATAGTCTATTATCCAAAACATAATTAGTGTCCAAATGCTGCTTCTGTAGTTTAGAACTGGAGTTATGATAGTAAATGTCCAATGCTTACCGCAACATTCTCAGAATTCTTCCAGCATTTCATTAAGATTCCACAGACTCCACAGTCAATGGGGTTGACAAGCAGCCAGTCATTTTAAACAAGGTCTGTTTTCACACACCCCTCAGGAGTAGGAGTGCTTATCTAGCTTAACTTTTTGTGGCAATGGAGAAATTACCGCCTGTAGGGATGAAATTTTCTTTAGTTTAAAGCTCATAGTAAGCGATGCAATGTCCTAAACTACATTAAGATCAATATGGCCTTGTCCACCTGGACATTGGAAAGCGTTTTCTGATGTCTGTGTTTCTTTTTGTTGGGTGGCGAATCAGTTCAGTTACATGCGTGTTTGGATGACGTCAATAAAAGCTTTTTTCTTTCATTTTCTGCTGTGATCCTGACAAGCACAAAGAAAATGTCTTTATTGTGTTTATACATTGTTAATTTATTTTAGCGGAACTATCCCATTATTCCTCATGTTGAGCAGTCAGTAGGTGAACCCAGTAGGGTGCAATGTTTTCTCTGCCTACAACGTTGTATCACAACATTAACATAAAGACATTAGTGTTCAGCTTAAATAAAGACAACTGATCAATACTTCACCAATCCAATATAGCCCACAGTTTACAGAAACACTCTGGACTGACTAACTCCTGTTCCCACAGGTAAACACACAACATTACAGTCTGTACTGACTCATTTCTGCCCTCACAGGTAAACACACAACATTACAGTCTGTACTGACTCATCTCTGCCCTCACAGGTCAACACACAACATTACAGTCTGTACTGACTCATTTCTGCCCTCACAGGTAAACACACAACATTACAGTCTGTACTGACTCATCTCTGCCCTCACAGGTCAACACACAACATTACAGTCTGTACTGACTCATTTCTGCCCTCACAGGTCAGCACACAACATTACAGTCTGTCCTGACTCATTTCTGCCCTCACAGGTAAACACACAACTTTACGTTCTGTACTGACTCATCTCTGCCCTCACAGGTGAACACACAACATTACAGTCTGTACGTACTCATTACTGCCCCCACAGGTCAACACATAATATTACAGTCTGTACGGACTCATTAATGCTCCCACAGGTCAACACACAATTTTACAGTTTGTACTACCTCACTACTGCCCCCACAGGTAAACACATAACATTACATTCTGGACTGACTCATCACTGCCTCCCAACAGGTAATGTCATGTTGAAGTCAATTGAGCACTGCTACAAAATCCCTTGGTCATTCAAAGCGTGTTCATTTATCCCAGGGTGATGAGCTACATGGATTTATTTTACAAGATTTTTTCCTCTATTGAACTGTTTATCGATACAGCTCAAAAGTAGCAGAGAGGAATCTATTCCTGTTAAAGTGGACTCCTCAAAAATGCATATACAAAGAAATATAAAAGATCTGTTGTAAACAGCCCCTGTAAGTTAATCTCAGTCCATTCTCTTGACATTATTAGGCGCCCCAATCATCTGAAGAGATTTTCTCTTATCAGTGTGTCGATATGAATCTCCTTCCCCAATGGTGGGTCACATCTCTTGCCCACAATAACCCTTAGTCATTTGGATCCACAGGCCATTTCATCCCAGGCAGATGAATTATCCCCATAAAAGTGATGGTGACATCCGTAATGGGCCTTGGTCAGGCTTATTTAAATAGGCAGCCAGGCATATAAAATTAGCCCTGCACAGCTATTAGGCTGATTCTCGCTCAGAAAAATTTAAAGCAACATACTAGAGAGATTTCTCCCATGCTCTGCTTGGCGTCTGAGCATCATTGTTTTCATTTATAAGATAATAAAAAAAAAAACTTTTTGTGCTGAGGCTCACAGCAGAGTGATGGTGAATTTCGGCCCCAGCCGAACTGTTCCCCAATGCCTTGCTTTCTGCTTTGTGCTTTGGTGTGCTCGGCAAGCCGGGAAACAGTGGGGGGAATATTCAGACCCGCTCTGCTCAGCTGCGCGCAACATCATGTTTGTCACCAAGAGTGTTTTGAAGTGGCTTCCAATGTGTTTTACCCAATGTGAACCTGTCGCAATGAATAGATGAATATATTCAACACTCTGTTGCAAAAAGAAAAAAGTTTTCCTTCAGTGTCAAAGATATTTAGTTGAATATCCAAAGTCTCATCTTGACGTATGTATGCAAAAAAGCTGCATGGCCGGATTATTGCACAAGTCAATGCTTAAACGGCTCATTTCTACATGTTCTGCCTGTCCAAACAATGCAGCTCATTGGAAATTCTCCAAGGTGCCCTTGACTGTAGGGTGTTGACTTGGAACTGGAGCGCAGTGTAGCACAGGCTATTTAACATGTGAGAGGAGGATATGGATGAACAGAGCTTTTGGCCCGCTGTGTGTCCCTGCTCAGAAGGCTGGGAGGAGCAGATAGATCATAGGTATTGAAGTTAACAGCACAAGCCACAATAGGGACTTGCTTAAAGGCTCCATAGCATGGAAAACAAGTTTTACTCTTGATGTATAAACAGACTGAACTTTTACAGTCTACAGTTCATTCCTTAGTCAGTACAAAGCATATATCTAGGCTAAGCTCCAACAGCCTTATTTTTATTAATTTTTTAAACGTCTTTTACATCACAAAAAGCAATAAATATATATACAGGGGGTCCTCGAGTTACATCACGGTTCTGTAATACAACTTTGCATAAGTCAGAACTCATGTATGTTATGATGGCATATGTTTATTAAACATGAAAGTATCACGCATATTTTTAACACAAATTTCTCTTATTGGCGTTTGTTGTGGGATGTTCCGTGTTTCATGGGGAGCAATGCATTGTGGCCTATGTAGTGTCTGGTGCAGGGAAACCGGTGGGTACTATGGGCAGAAAAGAGGTGGAAAGAGTTGCATTCTGGGAGTCATAGTTTGTAAGCGGTGAGAACGCAGGTAAAATAAACACATAGATCACATGCACAGCAGTAATGAAGTGAAACAGTTCCTGATCTTTACTGTTGAGTCTGTCTTACACTTAGGAGTCATAATGAAGGATGTTCATCATGGGGATAAAGATAGATCGTAACCTTGGGTTTGCAAAAGGTGTTATGTAAGGCTAACGTATTATCAAGTGTTGTATGTATGTGTCAGTAGTGAAGCAGAACCAGACGGACTCCAGTACCGTGGTCAATTTCCATGTTAATTAGTTCCATAGATACACAAAACAACAAGTGTACAATATGATTATGTTTTGTTTCTTGCAGAAGCAATATTCACTCCAATGAAAGCATCTCCATGCCAGGCAGCTGTCTTTGGGAATAGTACATGTGCATGTAGCTCAGTTTGCTACACTGGTTGCTGGTATGTCAAGCAAGTAAAGATTCTATTTATTCTCTATTTACTGAGACTGTTTAATATCGACCTTCGTTTTTGTCCGTTTTTTAACACATTTACATACCGTGGTGAATCCTAATGCTGCATACAAGTGATTGTATTTCATTAGGATCACTATCAGTGATCTTTCTTGTAAATCTTGTATTTTTTCCAAATAAATACCATTCGTTAGGCTAATCACAACTCAGGGCAAGCCTTATTTTAAGGACATGTCAGGCACAGTGGAGTTCTACCTTAAACCAAGGAAGCTGGAGCAGTCTGCCCCCCAGGGTCGGCATCATGTCTAGCCCAGCTGTGGGTGTTCTTCAGCATTCATGGAGTCAGAGACGCCATAGGGAGCTTAAAGCTTGCTGCTGCTGAGCCTGGGATCAAGATGGACATGAATTATTTTCATTAGTCCTCTGTTTACGAAGCCGGGCCACAGGCAGGAAAGTTAAAACAGAAGTTATTTTCTCAATATGTCCGGGTAATTGACCTCCAGCGGAAGACTAATAAGGAGAAGAAGTCAGGATTGCCACTTGCCTTGAAGGCACGCCGAGAAGCAGTCAATTTATTTGCCTTATTTGTTTTCACTTATGCATCTGCAGGCAGGCAAAGAAAGAGAGGAGTGCTGGTTTTTCACAGTGACTCTCACTCTCTCTTACCTCAATTGTTCCCAGGACCGCGGGAGACATGACATTCTGTCCAGTGTTCTGTTTGGTGTCATTAGGAAATCCTACTTGTTCTGCTTCCTGTGGGTAGCTGTGGCTCGTCTTCCATCCTTGTGGTGGAGAGGATGTCATGAATATGGTCATTGGGGGTCTAGAATGCTACACAGATTCAGTTTATGACTGTGCTATGTGGACAAAATACTAAAATTTAGAACCTGACCAATATATCAGGCAATATTTCTGTCCCTTGGATTTATTAGTATTTTACTGCGTACATAAGGTTTTAAGATTATGTCACAATCAATAAAGCACTGTTTAATTTTTTTACCTCTGAAATTACATCAGTGAACGGTGAACATTTTTTCCATATTAGTTGAACCTGTTTCTGTATGATAGGAAATTACACCTAGCAATAAAATATAAAAGCAAATGTTGCATTTTGTTTTTTTTGTGTGGATTTTATGAACCAGTCACAATTTATATATACCATTTTCTATAATTTCTTAGACTTAAACAGGCTATTTGTACGGCTCTCTTTAAGACTGATTTGTGTAAAGCACTCTATTCTGATTGACAGCCCTGCATGGTGACACAATCAAAAAGTAAACAGAAGGATAAAATCTTGATATAGCATTAGAACAGGTGATGTTACATGACTGTTAGCATATGAATGTATTTGTGATAGCAAGGCAAGGCAAGTTTATTTATATAGCACATTATCATACACAAGGTCATTCAATGTGCTTTACAAGGTAAATGAAGAATATAAAAGCATAAAAACAGGCCACATGAATAAAAGAAGTTCACACAAACAAGGAATGTGTTTTGCAAAGGTAGAAGAGAAGAGCTGGGCAATGAGAGAGAATAGAAACAGTTGATCCCTAAAGAACAGTCAGTAATTAATGGACCCTTTTGCACTTGCAACTTTCCTCAGGTGTGTAACTAATGAAACAGAAAGACACCACTGTCAACCTGGAGACAAAATCGTGGTAAAATGTTCAAGATTTTTAAAATAATGCAAGAAAATAACAGAGAGTGTCAAGTGTGTTGAAATTATACATTACTGAGAAATTCAACTACTTCTGGACAATGTAAATTCTTTGACAGTTTAGTTGAATGTAAAGTTTTTCTGTGAGGAGATCCCCAGGAGTGTGTATTTTTGACTGAAAGTGCAAAAATCTCCCTTGCTTGCATACACGCATGACTGCTTCTGCATAAACAGTTGCACAGTGCGACCAGCAAAACAAGCTTTGTTTTTATGGTCATATTTCCAGCTTTTTTTTAGAGAAAACATGTATTTTTGAGCAGAGTTCAGAAATGAAGGATCCCATGATGTTTTGTCATTTATTGAAAGTGTTGGTACAGGGGCTGCGTGTGCGAATGAAGCCAAGTGCCAGATTTTACCAGTAGAAGTGTTTCAGTGATGTCCTTAGAGCTAATGAGAACACCCAGCAAGATGGGTCTGTCACTGGAGAAGATTAAAAAAGCTTCATTTATGGTGCTTAGAAAAGCCTTTCCTGTTCTTTGACACCATTGTTCTCCACGCTTTCTGCCTTTCTTCATAAGTAGACCTCTTTCCTCCATCTGCACTTCTGAGAGTCATTCTTTCCACTTCACGTTTTGCCCTTTATCCTCAAAGCCTCTTCATATCTTCCCCTTTTCTGACACCCCACAATTGCTGTCCATTTCTCAGCCTTTTAATTGGTCTGAGGGAAAAAGCCAGCTTCGCTCAGTCATCAAGGGCCTGTGAAAGTCGCAATTAATAAAGAACGTCATTATGTGTCACTTCTTGGTGGAAAAGACCTTGTTTTTATATTTCAATGGCGCTCATTAATTTGAGCAGAAAAGAAAGTTGTTTTGCTTTTGTCACCAATGGAGCAGAAGCTTCCTGATGAGCTGGGGAGGTAGTGAGATAATTAGCTCCTAGCCCTGTTGTGCGTTATTACAGTTATACATTCGTGGCTAATGAGCAACTCTAGCTGATGTCACCTTCCAATATTTGATGCGTGTGACTTTTTAGGGCAACACTGCCAGACCTGTTCAGGCATTACTACACATTTCCTCAGTACTCAGTACTTTAACCATCAGTAAGTCTTGCTTTGCTCGCCAATTAATTTAAGCCCTGTTTGGCTAAGTAAGTGTACATCCACAATTAAGGGCTGTTTAATGGGGAAAAGGGGCAGAAGTGTGTCTGTGGGTGTGTGTGTAAGCAGGCTGCTGTAGCATTTTGACCAGGTTTTAGATTCTGTAGCCTCAGGCTGTTCAGACTCACTCTGGGGAACTAATATGAACCACGCAATCTGCAATTCAGCCCTCGTCTCTGGGCTTATATAACAAACCCAGCTCTGCTCTTTCCCCAAGTAATGAAATGCATTTCGCATTGAATAATTTAATCAGGACATTGAGATGTGGAGGCCCTTTTTATGAATTCATTTATTTAGTCGGGAAATGGGATGAACAGTGAATAACGCTGCATGAAACACAGAGTCATGACACATAATTCAAAGAGTGCCCCACAAATTATTGGTCGGTGACGAGAAAAAACTTTTTAACACCTGGACTCCAGCTTTTGTTGTTCTGCTCCAGGTGTCTGTGGCCATGAAATCACCCTGGCAATTAGAAGACCGTGTTTCCACACAGGGGAGAATGGTGTGTTTGTTTGGTTGAGAACCAGAGCCAATGTCTTTTGAATACAGACGTGTCTGCAGTATCTGCAATCTGAGTCTCTGTATATGTATAAGTATTACTATGTCTGGCCCAAATAATCGGAATTCTCGAGTGTTCATCTGTTGCATATTCGAATTTGAGTGTAACAAGAGTTTCCAAAGTTGAATAGCAAACTTTCTAGCCTTCATATTTGAATACCAATACTGACCTGGTCTTTTTTCCAAGCCTAACAGGTTGTAGTCTCATCTACAACACCCACCGTCAACAAATGCCTTCAATTTTTCATTGGTATAGTGACTAGTAAATGGTAAAATACAATAAAAAATGAAGAAACAAATAAAATTATAGCTGGTTTAGCGTAATTTACCTCACCCTGCCTCAGAGCCAACAAAATGTGCCACTTTTCTTTTTTTATTATCCCTTACAATCCCACAAGTGGGAAATTTATTCTCTGGATTTAACCCATCACACACGTGCAGTGGGCTGCCGTCAACGGAGGCGCCCGTGGAGCAGTGAAGTGGGGACGGTACAGTGCTCAAGGGTTCCTCAGTGGTGCCCGGGCTGGGACTTGAACCTGCGACCTTCTGATGCCAGGGGCAATGTCCTAACCACTAGGCCACCACTGCCCATCTTGTGGCCATTGTTTAATAAGCTGAGTGTTTAATTATTACATTAAAAGGTCCCTATGGAGGCACTGTGGGTTTGATCAACCACGTCAAACTTCCTAAAATGTGTTTTGTGGGAGAGTTATGGCAGTGGATATTAAGAGGAACAACATTTGCTGCCATTACTAAGTGGCTAAGTGGACATTTTTGAAGACCACATCTGTCTTTAACAGCAACATGTAAAATGTAAGAAGCTTTTAATAATTCACTGGATTTGCCCAAAATTGCAGTAATCCGTAACATACTTTAAGCATAAAAGTATTTAATTTTATAAGTCCATTATAAACGATGAATCTTTTAAATTATTATTTTGAGAATGTGTATTTGGGTATTCATTCTTAAATATTATTTAAAGTCTAAAAAATGCTATTTGGGCCTATTTACCCTTCAGGTAGACTTCAAGATGCCTTCAAAAAAAGATACTGCACATTATGCCATGCTGATGGAAGTAGCTTTTGTGGTTGCAATGGGAGTTGCCTGCATCACTAAGCCAGAGCTGCTCCTTTCGTTTCCCCTTGGCCTTACACCCCCAAACAAGATTTTACGAGCAAAATATTAATGTTGATTAACGCTCCATTGAGCTAATTATGGCAGGTGTCCAGTGTATGGCTTAAGGCTTGGGGCCAAAGAGTTTTTAGCTGCAGTCCATGACCTCCCTGTATGAGAAAATTAATACATTTTTCGTAATTGTATTAGCGATGATGTCAACACTAACATGCTTAAGCAGTGTGTATTGGCTTCTTGAGCTTGGATCAGCTTGCTTGCTATGCTTGGCAATTGTGCCAAATGTTATTACGGTTCCAGACATTATTTACTGTAGGCACTGTATTTGTGGAGCTAAGCCCTAAATTATTTTCACTGGCATGAATTAAGATGGCCTCCATCCAGCGCTCTCCCCATAACACCGTACAGAGAAGTAGCACTTCTGTAACAAATGTCTAATAGAAAACCAAGAAAGGTCAACAGAGGAAATAGGAAACTTGAGATGCCCTGTATTAGCCAACAGATGCGATTGTGAGAGTGTGTGTGTGTGTGTGTGTGTGTGTGTGTGTGTGTGTGTGTGTGTGTGTGAGCACATGTGCATGTTGAGGAACATGCCCCAAACCCAATAACACCCCACCGAACCTGAGCTAGCCTGGCCAGCGCGAGACTGTCAGTGGAGGAAATTAACAGCCGTTTCATTGCAGCAGAGAGGATGAATCTGACTTAACTTGCATGATACGCTTTTCATTCATTATTATGGGGATAAGCGAGCTGGGACTGGGGCCAAACCACTGGTTCTCACAGCCGTTTTATAACTTAATATATGCACCATGAAACCTTACAAGAGATTTCTTGCATGCCACTGGTGTCCAGACGCTGTTACAGTCACTGTGTTGTTAATTAAGCCTCTTCCTGGGCCCTGGTGGAATGAATTGTTCTGTGAAGCTCACAGTATGTCAGCTTTAATCTGGCACCATACACTTTAGCTCTATCATTTGCATTTGATCGACAACATAGATGCATACCAAATGAAGTCTTTTTCCAGTTCCCTGTGTTTGTTTCCTTTATGTCATCATTATTAATAGTTTCCTTATGTCTGCTTACCACACTAAATTAAAATGTTTTTTATTACCTGCTACATATATTATTTCTTTATTTGCTGAATGATACACGACAGACTCCCCTATTTAATTCATTCATTTAATTTTTGCTCAACCAACCCCACACAACACTAAAAACTCTGGAGCCTTTTATACCTGTGCTCCTAGGCTCTGGAACATTTTGCCCAGTCATATTCATCAGGCACAATCACTAGAATGTATTTTATGTACTTTGATTTATTTCTCATTTTCTGTAATTTCATGTGTTTCTAGGATTCTTTAAAATGTCTGTGTTTTGTTTTCGGATTGGGTTGTATGTGCTGTGAGAGGAGCATTATAAGTAAAATGTATTATTATTATTATTATTATTATTATTATTATTATTATTATTATTATGTTATCAACTTTGTTAGTAAATTGCACTATATACAGATGAGCTGGCAGCATTATTCAGCATGTTATACTAGTGTTAGATTTCTTCTGTTAAGAACTAGAAAAACAGTCTGGAAGAGTATTGTATTTGGTTTTAAGCTCTGTTAAATCTCTTGCTGTGTTCTTTAGGAGCTCCAACTGGAAGTTACCTGAAAGAAGACATGAGTCATTGGCAATTGCATGCACACTACTACCCTCCACTCCTCCGCTCCGCTACCATCCGGAAATTCATGGTGGGCTACGAAATGTTGGCACAGGAACAGCGAGACCTCACTCCAGAACAGGTCAGTCCTCCTTTGCCTGGGTCTTAGGGTGGGCTCAGCTATTGGCTGTCATGCTAGTTTTCAGCGTTTTACTGAAAGTTATCTAAGAATTATATGATTTTGGGCACGGGTGGGCAACCCTTGTCCTGGAGGGTCAGTGTCCAGTAGAGTTTGGTAGTTCAGCCCTTCACGCACACTCAGTAATCCTGGCAATTAACATTTGAGTTAAAGCAGGTGTGTTTGAGCAGGGTGACTACCAAACTGTCCTAAGACAAGTTTTAATGGAATTTGTGTCTTTTTAAATGACTCATATTCAGCTGTGCAGATTTTATATGTTTACAGTGTTTTGCTCTTCATCATTTAGGCAGTTTTGACATCATTTAGACTTAATAAATAAATACTTAATAAATACTTTTATTAAATTAAATTATACCTAAAAAAACCCTACTTGGCTTAAAATGGCTTAAAAGATATTTTCTCACTCAGATTGAAAAATTATTAGGCAGAACAATAACCTTCATATCAGTATTGCTTTTCTCATTGCATTGTTGTTTTTTCTTTCAAATACTCTTTTTGAAGTAATCTGCTTTTGGAAAAATAAGCATACTCTAAAACTGACACTAATCTATGAAGATTCAATTTAAGAGCCTTGTTCTATAATATGACCAACCATCTCATGCTCAGTTCTGCTGCCTGGGTTCTGCTCTCGGACATGTGTCATGCAGAGTGACCCTGTCTTGTCCAGTAAGAGAGAGCACTAAAATTAGACTCCTCCATCTCCCTGTCTCTATCCCGTCTCTTGTTCTGATTGGCTTGTTGGCTGAAGAGTCAGAGGACATCACGTCCTGCTTTTGATTGATGTCCATCTGGACGCATTGATTGATAACTTGATCGAATTAGCCAGTGCCATCCTGGCGCTGTCAGTCTGCCGCCTGTCAGTGATGGTCTGACATGCTAGTGTCTTTGACTGCTTCACAGATCTAATCACAGTGGCTCATCACTTCCACACTGACCAGCCCGTCCAATGTCCCAGTCCAACCCTAAGTTTCCATGCGAGACTCCTGTATCAGCTCACCACCTCAATGTCAAGCACCCAATACAGCCCAACACCACCACAGCAATGAATTGTTCCATTCTAACCAGCCCAGTCCAACATCTGTGCAATGATCACCTGAATCTATCCATCATCTTACCCAACATTTCAACTCCAGTGACCTACACAGTAATCACACAACCAAGTCAATACTTTCACACTCAATCCATCAGCTCCACACTAAATCATTCACACCAAATCGTCAACCCCAGCACTTCTACATCCAATTGGCCACCCCAATGCAGCACATCAACACCACATCTTCAGTGTCAACCCAACACCTTTATACCAAACTTTCCACCTCAACATAGGACCTTCATGTAAAATCACCCACCCCAACACCTCTATACCAAACTTTCCACCTCAACATAGGACCTTCATGTAAAATCACCCACCCCAACACCTCTATACCAAACTTTCCACCTCAACATAGGACCTTTATGTAAAATCACCCACCCCAACACCTCTATACCAAACTTTCCACCTCAACATAGGACCTTTATGTAAAATCACCCACCCCAACACCTC
>JBBIGC010000036.1:2324252-2336803 GCA_037576955.1 Lepidarchus adonis
ATGTAAAATCACCCACCCCAACACCTCCATACCAAACTATCCACCTCAACATAGGACCTTCATGTAAAATCACCCACCCCAACACCTCCATACCAAACTATCCACCTCAACATAGGACCTTCATGTAAAATCACCCACCCTAACACCTCTATACCAAACTATCCACCTCAATGTAAGTACCTCCACAACCCCAAAACCTCTCTGTACACTTGGCACTAAGTGGAGAGAAAACAAGAGACACAAGACATTTTAAAATGAGGTTCTGCATTGGCGCAGATAAGATCAAGTTCAGACATGTGCAAAATGAGCAGGTGCAAATGAGCATGGTGTAAACAGGTGTTGATGTGCGAATGGCAATATTGCATGAAGGTGAAAGTGTGGGAATCTGTTTAGCTTTGTATTGTATGATTTTGTGTTCGGTGATATCACACCACTTCCACCAATCATTACTTACCACTCAGCCACTGTGCCACAATTTAAATGATCCATCTATGAGCTTGTACCCTTGAATCCAGACCACGTCATGCAGGTATGAGCATTGTGGGCTGTAGTAAACTGGACTCTTTTATCTGCTGGGTAGAAAGAATAGTTGGACAATTATGTGTGTGCATGTATCTATGATTGTTATAGCTGGGTATTATGGGAGTTCTGGCAGAGGTGCTAAATGTAATACAGCGGGTGCTTTTTATCTTGCGGTGCTGAGATTTCCTGATTGAATGGTTTGGGTTCTGAACATGGTGGCACACCTCTAGGGTGATTTAATGTGCTGTAACGTTTATTATGGCTTAGTGAATGCAACAGACCCGTGGAGAGTTCATCTGCCGATGCTTATGAGGATGACCTCCGTTAGCTGCAGCCCTGGTCGCTATCAAATTGTGCCAGAGCAGCGGTGGCATAGGAATTAAGCAGTGTGACGCGGGAAAGAAATTGGATCAGAAAATGACGGGGCCAGTAGAACGTTTAATCACTCTTCTTGAGAGTGAGACAGAGTGTGAGACTGTAACATCACCTCCCTCTTAGACATTAAAGCTCACCACTGGTTGTTGCTCAGTATGAGTTCTGTCTAGTCACGGCCCTGGACAATGTGTATGTTTTCTTATGTGTTATGTGGGGAAGTTGCTATGTGGCCAAATGAGCTTGCATTTGCTATCCATTCTCAGCAATGGTCTTAAGGACAAATACTATGTAATAACTTGAATCCAGCATCCTGTTACATGTTTGAATGGGCATATTGGTAGACCTTAAACAGTGTAGAACTGAAGCTGTCCATTGGAATTGATCTGCTATGTCTCCACAGGCTGCAGAGAGATTACGAGCGCTTTCTGAGGAGCACTACAAGAATAGAGTGAAGGAAGGACAAGCAAGCTCATAAATGGAGTTAACGTGAGTACAGACCACCAAAATATGGAGGACACACTCAGGAAGATCTGCTGAAGCAAATGCCACCATGACAGCTTAATTCTTTCATAAGCTTTGGCTCATAATTTGTAATTGTATTTCCAAGGCCAACAGAGAAGACTATAGCTGGTTTTAGACCAAACCAATGAGACTCATCTCATGGATGCTGATGAGGGGAAATTATGGCCTGAACTATCAGTAAATGAGTAAAATCTTTCATTTATAGCCTTCCATGTTGGATTTTACCGGTCAGTTTTGATATGTTATCATTACTCCAACTCTTCTCCCACCACTCACAGAAAAATACAATTCTATGATTTTAAATACAAAGACAAGATTGTTAATCCTGCAGTCTGAGTGAAGGAAGTGCTGAGTGCATTAAGTGCAGTATTTAAAGGGAAAAAAGTAATCAAATCTGAACGCTAACTAGCATGCAGTGACGTTCTGTACAAACTTATGATTCACAAATTGTTTTGTCCCTTTATTTAAACACCATGTTCACCAGTTTTCATTCTTCATACTGAAGATTAAACTACAATGAAAGTCTTATTCTTTAAAGTGTAACATGATCATGTTGAACCTGACAGTTTTGCAGTAGGGCTTTACTTTTGTACAGTGCAATGACTACAGATAATAATCAGGCTTGAGTTCACTAATTCGACTCGACAAACCTTAAATGTTGTGAAGCTTTTTATATGACCCCAGTACAAGCTGTGCAGTGTCTTTGTGAACAATAACAAAATAAACGATCAAATCAACAGTTTGTTTTTTTGTTTTTTCAGGGAAAAACTGTGTATGCAAGTTCACTTCCACCAAAACTCTTGATCATTGGATCATATGTCAGAAGCTTCTTTCAGTTATCTTTATATTTATACCTGATTTACATGGTACAAGAGCTTCTCTATTTGTTTTAAATCTTAGTATAAACAGTGATTTATGTATTTCTGCACAAAATTATTTATTTTCAGGAAAATCGTTATTTGGCCTTGTTAATTCTCACTTAAAAGCCAAAAGCCAAAAATGTTCAATAGTGGACAATACATTTAATCTAATCTGCATTGTTATTTACTTTAAAGAGTCCAACTTTTATTATGTTTATTAGTAATTGATCATCAATAAATAATACAAATCAAAGTTTGGTTTCTGGACACATTTTGCAATTATTTATTTCTTTGTACTAAGACTCTGTAACAGCACAGAGACATGTTGCGAGGATGTTGCTTCCTGTTTTAGCAGCACCTGCAAACTAGAGCTTCATTTAAGCAAATCTCCCAAATTGATGATTCTCAAAGGCGAGACATTTTCCCAGTCAAGCCAATTAACAGCGGCACAACAGAAGGTCCTGTGCCTTCGCCAGGTGCTGTACTTCGCCCCCTCTCCGTCAGCAGCTCTGGATGCTCTGTAGACTGCGCCGACCCAGCCTGTCTCTGCCCCGTCCATCTGCTCCAGTGTCTGCCGTTGTCCGAGATGCGGGACCAGACACACTCGGACAGTCAACAACAAGGAACTTTTTGGCATAATTATAGTGATGAAAGGAATTATAGTTCATAAATTCATAAATACATCAGAAAAAAGACAATAATGGTTTTATTAACTTGGAGCAAATGATACTTATCTGTTCAGAGCCACCTGGTAGGACATCCTGATGCTCCTACAGGTCTGAACTAAATTGGCTGAGTACATTACGATTGGTCAAAGAACTGTTGTCATCCAAGTGAATTAATTATTTTCAAACCATAGAAATCGTCTATGAAAACTGGATTCTCTCTTTCTTACTGGAGTGATTATAAAGTCATGAACGGATACCATCCCCATAGATTTTGCTAGTAAAGCCAAAAACCCATAGTTACAATAGCAACCAAAAGCCCTAAACTGTGATACTGTCACATCCACATTTTTGTAGTGTCCTTCTTGGTCATGGTAAAAATGAAGCAAGAAAGCGCAGTTATTTCTGGGGAACTGTGGCTTCCTTTTAACTATACTCCAATACACACTTTTTTCTTCAGTCTTTGCCTGATGATTGCCTCATAAGTCCTGACTTTAGCCAGAGTATGAAATGCTTGCAAATCCTTAGGCCTTATTCTGGGTTTCTATGCGATCTGCCTGAATATTTTGAGCTTAGTTGTATAACTTCTCATGGAAAGAATAACAATGGTGATGTTTTCTATATTTGTTCTCTGCCTATTTGTTGTCTGACAGGTGATTTACCCCGACTGTTCAGTAATTGTTTTGTAATGTCTTCCAGCCTGATGAGCATCGCTAACTCTTTCTGTGCGGTTCCAGAAATGGGGAGCGTGGAAGCATGGCATATGTTCCCAGATGTGTGCAGCAAACTAGACTTTAAATGTGAAAACTAAGGGTGATGTCTTTTGAAAAAGGATATTATTCAATCTTATAGCTTTACATACATTTCCTAACACATTTATTACTGTATCAGAATGCTCAAGGAAATCCCATAGTTGTGTAGTGTATGTTAATTAATTAGTTCTATTTGTATTATTATAATAGACATCAGCTCATATTCAATATAAAGCAATATTCTCTGTATTATCTGTTTTTTTTTCTTTTAAGTAAGATGTAGAACCAGCCTTTTGTTCTGTAAAAATAGTTAAACTCTTCTATTTGTTTGAACCCAACTATCCACAGTGATCATACAAATGAAACATTTTGCTATAAAGTAGTGTTAAACATAAGCCTTTAATGACAATTGACATTATAATACATTAACATTTTAAAAGGCTTATTCCAACATCATAACACTTTCTGCTTTGAAAAATTGGAATAAAATAATTATGCACGTCATGTAACCTTTGAAGGCCGAAAGTGTATCCTAGCTTAAATTACTGTGATTGTGTACATAGTAAAACAACCGGTTCATCATCCACTTTTGTGTGAGGTTTATCCATGATGGGATAAGTATGAATGAATGAATTTTGAGTCATTAAATGTAAGAGAAAGCATGTCTGTTCTTGGTCTGTGTCTGGAAATGCAAAATTCAGTTTTTGTCTGAGAAAATGCTAAATTGTTTCTGTCAAATTTTAGGATCCATACCATGTACGAATCTGTACTATTTTTCATAAGGCTATTTTGTTTTGCAGTATAAGTCAAGTGTGGGAAATTGGTATGGCACGAAGGACATCGGGCGATAACATTATCTTTTGGCCAGGGTGGTTATTTGTCTTCAACTGCAGATTGGGTCCTTGTCCTGTCATCCACCGCCTGAACGTTTTTCCCTTCGCGTGTTTTCCTTTTCTGTCCTTCTCCCCATCCTTCATTCTGAACTTCTTCAAAAGTCACCACTTTTCTCATTAAAAGCACTGTGTTATGGATGGCTCATCCACTCTGGGTAGGAGTATTGATCCTGATCGATCATTCTGATTTCCATAAGGGCTTCAGTGCTGCTGCCAGTGCAGTCTGTTCCTGTCTCAACCCGGCTCCAACCCCTAGCGGCAACTCATCTATCTCCTGCACAATTTATAGGTCATGAATGCCATTACCATCTGGCCTTCTCTGTAATCCATAAGGAGATATGTGTTTATTAAAATCTTTGTCTTTAGATCGATCCAGATTTTTTTCCTCCCCTTCCTCCCTCAGTGCAAAAACCGCTGGGATGGTACGTCCCCTTGGCAGTGAGGGACACTGATAATGGCAGATCAATTTTGTTTTTAGTAGACTTACTTAAACAATCTATAATATTACGGGGCCAACTCGTGCATCATGTCTGTGCTACCTACATCTAGAAGCCAGTGAATTACTGCTATTGAGTTTGACTTGCATTGATAAATGGCTTCAAACAATGCTTTATCTTAGAGTTATAAGGGCTAAAACGCTGCAACTGATGTCAAGATCGTGTTGTACTTGAGGACAATTTTTCTATGTGTCTCTCTTTGCCTGAAACCTTTTGGCTCAGAACAAAGCTCTGGGATGAGTTCTTCTATTGGGAACTGGGTTTCGGGACCACATCCATGCATTCTGTATGAGTTCCAAGCCATCAGCACTTTTTTTACCCGCAGCTCCTGGGAGGAGGACAGGACAGTTTTTATGTACAGTCATTTATGCTCAAAGCATTTTGCACCACCACATCTCAAGCCTGGAGCTCCTGTGTATACTTGTTCTAGACTATTATGTGCAAATTCGTCGAAAGCAGGCCAAACAGTTCTTCCAAGAGTGCTAAATGCTTTTGAAATTGTTGGGCTCATACCCCACCCATCCCCCACTTCATGATACACATAACACAAATACATTATACACACAATATCAAACATCTTTACTATTTTAAATAAAAAATAGCAATATTATTTTCAAAAACTGTAATTTAATGTAATGAAAGGTAACCAATGACAGACCTTAAAGCAGTTTAATAAATATGTATTAACTTTACTTTAGCCATAAAATTTCATACATCAATATGTAAATAACAGGGTGAATTGAAAGGAGTAGCAGTGTGTTCTAGTCAACATAACCAACTACATAAACCCCAAAAATGTTCAACAGAGAACCTGTAAGACATGTTTAGACCAACCTGACATTTATTAAAAGTGTATTAACTTTACCCTTCGGTTAGAAAACAGCTTCTAATACCCACCTTTCTTTTCTTGTCTGCCGTCATTGCATGTTTTGTGTTTGGAGCAAACAAAAGTTGACACAGTCACAAATCAACAGTAAAATGCAAAAGCCAATCGCATTAGCTATATGTGTTTAAGGGGTCCAGCCCCGAAATATCATATTTCCCCAATGACAGCCTGTCACACAGAAAATGAAAATTTTTTGTTTTAAAACTCTAAGATAAGCCGTAATGTAATTAGCCGCAGTGTTACTGAATTTACCATCTGAAGTAAAAGCATCCAATGTGACCCCTGGAGACCTTTGCAGTTCTATACCAGTAGTGACATTATGACTGTAGTTGAGCATAAACAATTAAATTTATTAAAAAAAAACTTTGCTGCAGAATTTAAGCTCCATGTCGTCTGTAATATCTGAGACAAACACGTGTCCGACATCATTAGCAACAGCAAAGCAGCACAGGCCGCATTTGACAATGTTTATGGATCTGATTTGAAGAAAGCTAAGCCTAATAATTTTTGTATTTCAGTGTTGCTAATTTTATACTGAAGTATTTACATGACATTGCTGTTCTGCAGTACCCCCACCCTCCAGTCGTTCAAATGAAAATTAAAAACTCTTCTTTTCCCAGCCAACAAAACTTTTTATTTCTGTTAAATTTTCTTTTTCCAGCTCATATTATATACTAGGACGTAATGTAATGTAGCAAAGGGCTGAAAAAGCTGCCACCATTTAAGTAAGAGAACATCGTCCCTGATCTATCTTTGCATTCCTTTTCAAACTGTTCGATGCTGCAGTACCAGTACATTTAAATTCAACGAATCATTTGGGGATGTTGCCTTTTTGTATTAAATTATACTTTTATCTAATGTGTTTATGTTTTTAGATAGGCAGCCCCATTTAAGCAAGCAGCACCCAATACCAGGTTTGCAAAATCAATGCATAAGCCGTGGCCTGTTGTTAAGGAAACACGAAACACATCGTGTTCCAACCAGTCACACTGGCCCTCAAGTAGAGAATGCAGCTTAACCCTCTGTATACCCAAATAAGTTCTGTTACACATTTATTTTAAATTTATTTAAAATGATTGGTGAGGATTGCTAGATGATTGGTGAAACAATTGCTAGATATTGGTGGGGACACACCCCTAGCATCCCCATGCAACTCTATGCTTTTTAATTATTCTATTACCTTAAATAAATAAGCTTAGTAAGTACATACAATTTATATTTATAAAGCACAAATAAAACATCAGCAGTTTACCAAAATTCTGTACACAAATGAGAAAACATTTTAGATAAAAGCTTACATAGAGGGTGAGTATAAGCAAATTAGATACACATAATATGAGTAACATATATATAATAAAAATTATAAATAAAATGAACATTGAATATTAGATGCACATTGTTTGAACCTGGTCCCAGTATTTTTTTCCTTTTATTTTTATAGATCAATCAAGCCAGGAAAATTCAGAGGCAAACCACAAAAACTATTCTCTCCAAAAACAATTACAGCACAAGGGAAACTTTGTATAACTTATATATAATTATAAGTTAATGTGCAAGAGCATTCCTCAAGAGCTTTTAACAGTGTAAATGGCAGTTCTGTAATATTCTTTGGTCGTCTTGTATGCACAGCTCTTTTAAGATCTACCCACACATTGATGTTTAAATCAGGAGTGGATTGCGAGGTATGTTTATGATCATTGTCTTGTTGTAGAAGCCATTCTCTTTTCAACTTTGGCCTTTTTTTATATACTGTGATGTTTGCTTCAAGAATTTGCTGTTATTTAGTTAAATCCATTCTTCCCTCTATCTGTGCATGTTTCAACACATGCCCTGGTTGCAACACAACCCCAAAGCATGATAGATCCACCTCCATACTTAATGATTGGGTAGGTGATCTTTTCATGAAATGCTGCTCCTTTTTTTCCTCCAAACATGCCTTTGCTGATTGTGGCCAAAGAGTTCTATTTTAACTTCATCAGTCCACAGCACTTGTTTCCAAATTGCTTCAGGCTTATGTAGATGTTGCATACTTCTGAAGTTGGATTTTATGATGGGGATGCAGAGGTTTTCTTCTGCTGACTCTTCTATGAGGGTCTTGTGGAATGGTGCCACTTATGAGTCTGCTAAATCTTCCTGCAGGTTTATTGCAGTCAAATGGAGATGTTGATTTTTTTTCTGACCAGCATATTAGCAGTTTTCTCCAAGAGTTTTCTTGGTCTTCTAAAACTCATCTTGACCTCTTGACTGCCATCTCGTAATGACATTTCTCACTGTGGAAACTGCAAACTGACAACGCTTTGCTGTCGTCTTGTAGCCTTTTCCTGCATTGTTGGCATCAATAACTTTCATTTTCAAAGTCTTACACAGCTGCTTAGAGGAACCCATGTTGTTGAGTGTCCACAACTTTTAGGGTGCCCAAACCTTTGCACAGTGCCATAATAATGTTTTTATTTTTTATTTTTTTTCAATTTATTTTGTATTTTTTCCATGTCATAGCAAGATTGTGTTAACATCTTTTCAATTACAAAATCACTAAAATCTGTTATTTATTACGGGGTGCTCAAACTTTTATATGACTATGCTGTAAAATTGGGAAAAAATCAAAATGAAGATGCAAAGCTTTATTGCATTAGCTACAAATTAGTGTTGTTAATGCAGTTTAAACATGAGAACATTTGTTTGGCTGCAATATAAATGGCCAATGAATGTGAAAAGTTACGAAAGAAAGAAAGAAAGAAAGAAAGAAAGAAAGAAAGAAAGAAAGAAAGAAAGAAAGAAAGAAAGAGAAAAAGAAAGAAAGAAAGAAAGAAAGAAAGAAAGAAAAAGAGAAAGAAAGAAAGAAAGAAATAATGATACTGGGCAAGAAAGTGAGTGGGTTGGATATTTAGCTCATTATGCTCCACCTGACTGATGCTTCATTTGAAGTATCGAGTTTCAGTCTCCTGCTGCCAGCGCATTAATGGTGAACTTGTAATGCCCTTACAGAGCTGCTCCCTGTCATGTTTCACAGTGGGATAAATCTATCTGATCACAGTCACCTGTTCAGAAAATATCTGTCAGAAAGCAGAGGAAATGCTGGCAAGCACATATTGAATGGTCATTTCAGGATTTTCACACTGGGAGTTTTGTGTATTTGTGTTTGTAAATGTTGGGACAGAATCTAATGCTAAAACAAGAAGTAATCATAAAGTGCATTCTACAAAAATGACGTTTCTTGCCTTTTTAACACTGGTTACTGGTTATTGAGGTTAAGCTTTTTGACTTAATTTACACAGTAAGATTGGACTTTGTGCTGAATGAGCTTTTAATGACATTCGTCATGGCCATGAGGAACTGCTGCTCCTCTTGTACCTTCGACCAGATCATCCATTATTGGGGCCTCCTGCTCATCTGTCCCACATTACCATGGACAGCTCCCTGTTGTCCATATGCTTCATATTCTTCATTTACTTTGTATGATGGATCTGTTGCTCCAGACTATAGGGTTTTATTTGTATCCACCTCTATAAACTGAGACTCTTCTTTATTACTGTTATCTAGTGTCTAATAGAGGAGTATTGGTTCCTAAGTCATGATTCCTCCCAAGGTTTCTTCCTCCAGCTTAGAGAGTGTTTCCTCACCTCTGTTGGATTTTAGGGCCTCAGACTTGGATACTGTGAAGCTGCTTTGTGAGAGTGACAGTTGTAAAATGTACTGACTTGACTAATGTTTAGAGTTTATCATTAAAAAAATTATGTCGAAATTGTGTTATAGCGCACACAGCAAATTTCCTGGGAACAACAACAACAAAAAATAACCCTTAACTCCACCCTAACCCTAACTCTGCAATAAGTGTTGCTCACAGAATAACATCAGAATAATTTTTTCTCATTGGAGATGGATTTGTCTAAATCTATCACCAAAACATTTGATTAAATTAAATGAAGAATAAAATTTTATTATAATGTATTAATCTCAAATGGGAAAAATATTTTTTGCATTTTATCCATCCCAGGCAGTGAGCACACATACCCGGAATACTGTAGCGGGGCCCGGGAAGCAGTCTGGGGTTAGGTTCCTGGGTCAAGGGCCTACTGCTGGTGCCCATACCAAGTTCTAGATAATGATAAATTGTGTTCACACCCACACACACTCTGAGGTTGTTAATTGGTGGCAGGAAGTGTCAGGGCAGCTGAAATCCAAAGCTTGTTTGGGTAAAATTGCACCAGTTGGATTCTTCAGCACATGAACGTGAAAGGTGGGCAGAAATACGAAGCTGTGAGAAGCCTTGTTTGCTACCCCATCGTCCTTGAAAATGCACATTACTAACTGTACTTTGGAAAACAGATGCTTGCACACCTAACAAGACATGCTGAGAGTGTGCGCGTGTGTGCGTGTGTGTTCCACCTGCACATACTTGCTGCAAATGAGCCGGCAAATTGAACGCTCCCCTGCAGAACAGTGCCTTCATCCTCCATCCTCTTCTTCACCCACGATCTCTCCTTTTTGGCATATTGAGCTCGCCCCAATGTATTTGTTGCCATTGTAGATGTACCAGAAATCAATCACAGCGTCCAAAAAACCCCTCAGGACAGCAAGGCATGGAGAAGAGTGATCAAATTGAGCAAGCGGGCCATTTCGTGCTCCGCACATTGGAAAGTAAATTGGGGGAAAAAATGATCCAATTTAGGATTCCTCTGCTTTTACCTCTGTCTATAATCAACACAACCTCAGCACATTGCCTTTTAAACACACTTGCAGACATGATTGTTTGATCAATGTTGGGACAGAACACCTTCGACGGAAACTAGCGTCTGGCAGCGTTGAAATGGAGCGATGCTCTTTAGGTTGACAAACACAATCTTTTTAGTAGTCGTGCCAGTTTCTCCAGCTGCCGACCGTTCTCTGTCTCATTCCTGCCTCTTTTTACACTGTTGTTTAGAAGTAAGGTGAAATCACCCATTTAACCAGAGTTCCTCTCATAAAACTCAACTGTCACATGAGTCCGTGTGCCGCTTTACTGGCTTCAGGTTTTACAAGCTGAGAGGTTTCATAAAGCAGACAGCCGTCATTAATTCAGTCTTTTTGAGGGTAAATCAGGCCAGCGGTTCTGTCTCAACTGTTTATCCTACTGAAGTCCCATCCGTCTTTGTGTGAGGACGTTCTCTACAGGCACAATAAATAAGATTGGAGCAATATCATTTACCTGCAAAAGCAACAAAATCTACCTAGAAGCAACAGCGTGCACCTCAGACTGACTCATTTCTTTTTTCTGAGGTTGTGAGTAACTCAGGAGCTGCCATTAAGTAGCTGACTAAACTGGCTCTATTTGCCTAAAGGGCCCCAGCATTGATTTGATATGGATGAAGTGTCTGCCCATTGTGAATACACTGACTAAGCAGCAAAGCTTAGTGTCCTTCATACTGGTGAATTTTGAACATAAGTGTATGGATTATTGCAGATGGTTGCACTTTTCCACTGATCGTTAGCTTAACTGCCTCCTGACAACAAGGCCTCCTTGCCCTCCATTAATTAAACACTTTTTTTTATCATCATCTACAGACACGGCACTGCTAAACGCTCGCTCTCCGTGATACACTATACTTGACTGGTACATGCAGAGCTCTGGGGAGGCCTTGGGGAAGGTAATGCATAATGATGAGAGTTTCACGCTGCTTGCCATTAGCAGTGTGCCAACATGGCCATCGATCTGCTCGTCTTTAGTGTTCCTTTGCATACTGTTAAACAAGTGTTCTTGTACCTGAATGAACTACGTTACTGGGCATCATGGTGATGAGCAAAATAAGATGCACATTTTTCCAATATTTTGCCACAGTCCACTTCTTAAAGATGCACTCCAGTGGTAAATACTACATACATTCAAGTTTTTAGTAGGTATGAGGTTAAGGCCAGGGTAGTGTCTATGATGTTACTTCTCTGTATATTATATTTTAAGATGTTAAACCGTAAAGGAGCATAATCTCACACTAAAATTGTAGTGAATATAAAAAAATATCAGCAAAGAAAAAATCCATTACTAAAATAAATCAATATTTCTTAGAAACTCATACGTTCTACAGTTATTGGTACTCCTAACAATTCATATAGAATAAATGTAATTGAAGCATTTTTGTAATGTCTAGTTTAGTTTGTAAAGTTGTATCAATAGGAACTTTTCAGTAATTAATGACTTCCTGCTTTCCTCTGGTATAAATATGACATGACACAGTTCTATTGCTCTTAGCCACTCTAAGTCAGGTAATGGCTGCAAGAAAATAGCTACTTAATCTTCTCCTATAACATGTCACCTGGGTTGGAGAATATAAAGACTGGGATTTTTTATCATTACTCTTTGCACAATCTTTCCAGATCATACAGAGGTCTATGTCCTCTCTTATGCACTCTCCTCTTCAGCTCCTCTCACAGGTTTTCAATGGGGGTGAGGTCTGGGAACCGAGCTGGCCATGAGTGGAGCTTGATTTTGTGTCTGCTGAGCCATTTCTCAATCATCCATGAGATGAAGGAACACTCTGTGTGTGTGTGTGTGTGTGTGTGTGTGTGTGTGTGTGTGTGTGTGTGTGTGTGTGTGTGTGTGTGTGT
>JBBIGC010000036.1:2336903-2355353 GCA_037576955.1 Lepidarchus adonis
TGTGTGTGTGTGTGTGTGTGTGTGTGTGTGTGTGTGTGTGTGTGTGTGTGTGTGTGTGTGTGTGTGTGTTTGTCTTTCCCATGTTGAAGAGCAATATTACTCTGTGTCATGCCATATTTATACCCCATGGAAACAGGAAATAATTAATTACTAGTTTAAAGTTCCTATTTAATCTGATCAATTTTAAAAACTTAACTAGAAATCAACCAACATGATTTAATGTAAAAAGAAATGTGCGTAGGATTTTTTTGGCCAAATGAGTAAATGTACTTTAATTAAATGAGCCTATATTTTTTGGAAAAAATATAATTTATTAGACATGAAAAAGGGTTTATCTCATGAAATGCAATGTACTGATGGTCACCATTCTGATTTTTCCTACCTGAGTTTTACCCCACCTACCTGAGGAGAAAGCCTCAGCAATATAAAGCAAACATGGGTCATCTGACTTTTAAAAATTTGTTTTGACGACCAATTTCATTTGTTTAATCATAAAGATCTGCCAGTTTGTGCATTTACACTGCAGTGATTAATGCCGAAACCTTGTAATTCACTTATAAATTGGCTTTTCATTGTCTGATTTTCTCTTTGTCTTTTAATATAATTTTTCTTAGCACCTTGTGGAAATTTGTTGCTCTTAACAAATGTTGTTAGCACCAAGCTAGCAGTTTTCTATAACCTTATCCAATATGGATTTTAGCTCAAAAACTTCTAATTATTTTATTTAGTTTTATAGAATATAACATCTGAATCTGAAGCTGTAAATGTTAATGAAGCAACCTGATGGCCTGATAAACTAGCTACTACCTTGTAATCCTTTTCTTATGCGGGTATATAGACCAGTATATATAAGAATATAAAACCTGAACCAATGAAAGAGAATGTTAACAGGAACTAATGATGTCTTGTATTTGATTGCTTTATAAATATATACAGTCAAACATCGTTAGGTCACCCCCATTGGTCCGAGCCCTAAATTTGGCGAGAGACAGGGTTGGCGAGCTGTCTAAATGGAGGAGTGAGAGAGATGTGAAAGTGACTATATTATTGATGTTTCTTTGAAAATTGTTTCTTTGACTAATTAAAAATTATTTTAATAAAAATTTTAATTTTGTGTGCAATTCCTTTCAAAAGGTCATCATATGACCATCAATAATTTCACAAAACATTTTGTTTTTAATTGAAATCAAGGAACTACTGTACACTATTCTAAACTACATAGTACATACTCATGCATATAGTGACTATTAGGCCTTTATTAGTTCTGATTCTGATGGAAAAAGTCTGATATAAACCAGGCGCATTCTGTCCAAACGTTGCTTGATCACTGATATGTCATCCGGTGTCGATAGCTGGCTCTGCTCAAAGTAACACATTACGAGGTCAATGGCTTTAACAGCTTCCACATGTGAAACCCGAGCTGGCTCATTAGAAGCAGAATCAAACTAAATGTCAAAGTTCAGTCATTTTTGCTTTTGGCTGAGAATGTCACCAACTGTAAGCCTACTAATGGGCTGATGAAATTGAGCAGTACAAATATCAGCGATATCCTGCTGTGTCTTTGTCGAATTATTGCAATTTTGTTTGTTTGTTTGTTTTTTGCTCGCCATTTAGAACTTTCATTTACCAGACATCTAATTTACAAATTTATATACAAGAATCCGAATTGAAGCTGGTCGTACTAGGGAGGCGGAACACGGACAGGACCAACCAACCAGTCATCAGTCAAACAGCAGGGATTCTTGTGTTGATTGGTACAGACACCAACCAAACCGAGGCTGCATCAGTGATTGCTCTATCGTACGTTAGTGTCGCCCACACAGCAGCAGCCAACCTACGGAATAAGCAGGACTGACCACGTTCTAGGCTACAGCTCTAAAACGGAACCGAGTGAAGCGAGCTATAGATATCAAAATGTTTACATAGGACACATAGGCGAGAGACTAGGCTGGCAGCTTAACGATGTAAAAAACATTGAAGGAAATCTTTTCTGCAGATTTTCATGGCGAGAGACGAGTTTATTGAGATAACAGGGGGCGAGCTAATAGTGTTTGACTATATGTGAGTTATAGCAGTATTTCAAATTGAAATATTGTGGCACTCCACACATGCATTCACCAGTTGTTCTTCTTTGGATCACTTTTGGTAGGTGTTGCCACGACTGCTGAACTGGAACATCATTCAAGTCCTGTTGTTTTGGAGATGATCTGCCATCTAGCACATCAGTTTCAAGAACTGACTGTTCACTTGCTGCGTAATATACCCTCCCCCCAACAGGTGACATTGTAATGAAAAAAATAGTCATTGTTATTCATTTTTCTAGAATGTTATGGCTGTGAAGGTGTAGACACTTTTGTACATTTGTTAAGTCATTATATTCAATGCCACTACACACTATACATGGCAATGTTGTACATGAAAGATTTTTAGGGTGCACATGCATGGGTGTGCTTGAATGAGACCACTTCAATAACTTACACTTCATTTAAAAAATACAATTAAAACCAACTTTTTTTATATAAAAAATGGAAAAGTAAGTTTATTCAAAACACAACACCACTTTTCACAAACATGACCAAAATGTGTATGATGGGTAAATAAAGGAATACTTTTAACTTTATCTGTTTGTTTTAGTACATTTCTGGAAAGAAAACCAACTGACTTGAGACCCTTACTGCAGAATATTTTATGCTAATTTATTACCAGTGAAGTGGTGTTGGGAGATTTTTGTGTCTAATGCTACCAGAAAGTTCACTGACCGATCAGATTGAATCCTTCTTCCACTTACACCAGATATGATCAATCAACAAGGTTATTTTTAGCATTCAGACGTTGCTTGTTTAGTTTAAAACTACAGTTGTAAGTTTAATAGTTATCAAACTGTTTCCATAAAAAGACATCACCAACATCTCTCTGGATTTCTACATTGAGCTCTTCATTGAGGTGGTACATGGTTAATGCTATGCTTAATGTCAGTGTGAATTACTGTAAACGATAAGCATGAGCAAAATGTCCCAGCGACAGGCAGCTGGTATTCACTAAGCAGTTGTAAATGATGAGTCTTTAATCCCATCAAAAGGCCATAATGAAAATGTGGGCGTGGCCAGAGCAGACTTAAGGAAGCTTTGGTGTTGCAGTTTTTATAGAAACTACTTGGGACTATTTGGATGACAACTTCTACTGTTTGTTAGCGACAACAAAGAACCAGATTCAGACTCCTCTGATTTATTTTCTAAGATTAGATTTTTTTGCCAAAATTTTACTTTTAACAAAGAGAAAATATCAAAATGTTTCTTTAGCCAAACTGTGAAGGATGTGGTTTCAAATGGCCAAGCACTTATTTACAAGGCTCGGCTGCTGAAAGGCTTATATGAGTAAGTGTTAAGTCCATAGATTTCCTGTTCTTTTCTAAACGCAGGAAAAGGAGTTGAAATATTTGTCTGTGGTAACTGACTGTACTCTAAAGACGCAGCAGTGGGCAATGGATAGAAAAGTGATTGAGCGTTTCTTTAAGGCTGAGTGCTCTGTATTAAGTCCAAACCCTGGTCTCTTTAGGATTACAGTAGGGTTTGGCTCTGCAGTGTTTGCAATGAGCCATTTTATAAATAAACATGAATTATACCACAATCATCTCAACTGCTACGACCCACAATTTGCTCACAAAGCCGTAAACAAATTGGTGCACTTCTGGAACAAAGTATGGTAGTATGATAAAAACAAAGCTAGAACTCAGTAATTGAGCTCTTTATGATTCTGGAGCACCATACCCACAGTAAAATATGTGAGGAAGTATGATATGGATCTGCTTTTCTGTTTTTCATGTCACTAAAAGAAATGGAATGATATACCAAGAGAAGAAATGAATCTTATTAACCAAGAAGGAGGAAAAATGCATGATGTAACAAGACTACAATCTCAATAAGGCCGCAATATACCTGAGTGATTACTGAAACAAATCAAAATGAGAGTTTTTTATTTTAATTTTTTTTTATAATTGATTGCAAATCTAAGAGGAGTGGTACAAAATTGAACCACAATGCTGCAAAAACTTAATGTGATTCTTAAAGTGAAACTATAATTTCCAACAGCAGCTTTGTGAAAATTACTAATGAATCTATTTTTATGTTTGAGAATATATAGTTATTATTAAATGTTATTAAATATTAAATGTGTGTAGTATCTGTTTGGTTTAATGTACAGGAAACAAATGTAATTAAAATAAGTGTTTGAATACTTGTTTCTCCCCTGAGTACTTGGGAAATGGGTTTTATCACAAGCAGAGAGACTGAAATAGAGTGTGAAATAGATTCTGGAGTTTGGGTTTGATTTACTTAGATCACAGCTGGAAATCAAGCTATTTGTATGTCAGTTGTGATGTGCTTGAACACTAATCAGCTATTTGTGTGTCTGATTGTGTATATGTGTGTGTGTGTGTGTCATAATGGGAGGCATGCACATACTACCCATAAAGCCTCAGCTTGGGAGCTTGTTTACTTGTGTGTGAAAAACTGTTGGTAACCCCTGCAAAACACATGCAGCTGTGGACAAACATTTTCCCTGGGGAAAAGGATTAAACTCACCCATAAGTGACACATGTATATCCAGCAGTTACGTCCTTCACACACAGGGTGCAAGGGTGTAATCATGATGTAAAGCCTCTAATTAAAGTAGAGGATCCTGTAAATTCTGCCAAAATGCACAAAGATGAAGTAGCCTGCTGGCTCGCCCCTTAAATACTACCACTGAAAAGTCAGGAGTCACATGTTAAAAACCTTTATTTTATTCATTAACTTATACACAGTAGACAGAATATTCTTTTCTACAGTCATGTAGAGTTCTATTTGCCTTACTCAACACATAAAACAATTTCCTACAAATAAAAACGTGTGTCTTGTTTTATTTTAATTTGATGGGTAAGAGAAGTTAAAAAATCTCCAAATCTCACTGTTAGAAAACTGCAGCAAAGAGTGGTCACAAGGTTCCCATAACAACCACAAAATGCTATCTCCAGGCCAGCAAGCTGTTTGGGAGCATTTTCTTATCGCAAGCATAAGAGTCCGGGGATTGTTCAGTGGTGCTGAGACTGTGTGCTTTAGACAGATGAAACTAAAATTAAACTTTTTGGCAACAAACATAAGTGGGTCTGGTAGATGAGTATGCGGGAAAGCACCTCATGCCCACTGTAAAGTATGGTGGAGGATCTGTGATGCTGTGAGGCTGTTTCTCTTCCAAAGGCCCTGGGAACCTTGTTACTGTGCATGGCATCATGAAATACCAGGTCATTTTAAACCACAATCTGGTGGCCTCTGATAGAAACCTGAAGATGGGTCGTCATTTGGAATTTAAGCAGGATAATGGCCCTAAACGTGTGGCAACATCTACACAAAAATGGCTCAGCAGACACACAATCAAAATCAACACACACCACGGTTCTTCTCATCATGGATGATTGAGAAATGGCTCAGCAGACAAAATCAAGCTGGCCAAACCATGGCCATCTCAGTCCCGAGATCTCGATCCCATTGAAAACCTGTGAGTTGAGCTGAAAAGGAGAGTGCATAAGAGAGGAATGGTCAAAAATCACTGTCTCTGTATTCTCCAACCTTGTGAAATGAGAAGATCTTATTGGCAAATGGGGGTTGTACGAAAAACAGTAGGGATGCCAATAATTGTGGCAGACATGATATAATGTAAAAAATGTTGGATGTTGTCCTCAATGAATAAATGTACTTCAATTTACGCTTCTATTGCGTTGAATGAAAATAAAATCTATTGTATTAGTCAAATTGACCAATTTTTTAAAGTACCGACAAAAACAATGAATTGGGTCAAAATAATATAACTTTATTTTAGTCTCTCAGAAAAATCAGAAAGTAAACTGTGAGATCATCATATTTAACATCTTTTAAATAAACATGTTTACTTTCTTTTTAAAGGCAACATTTAAAAAAATTATTTATTGTAGTGTGAAAATACCCATATAGTTTGTGTGATCATAGTTTGGTAGATTAGATGTAATAATAAGTGTAGTTATTTCATCTTTTTTGTCAAAAAATATCTCAACACTAGGAGAACAAGGTAAATGTGCATATATCCTGCATTTTACACAATCAGCAGCAGGTTAACTGTCCTGTTGAGGGGCAAACCTGGTATCTTATTCATTCTGGATCCATTGTTTGAAAATTTTTATTTCATTTGGCATCACAGGCTGCCCATATTTTCATGCAATATTTTGCAGGTTTGTTGGGCATTTAACGGTCAGAAAGGACAGCATCCTTTGAATTCAACAAGACTGAACAAGAATGTCTACCCAAATACTGATTATATGTATGGACTCGACTGATGGCAGATCTTGTAATTAAATCTTTGCTTATACTGGAAGCTGCCCGTCTGCTTTGGTTTTCCTAAGGAAAACATGACCATTTAATTTTGTGGAAATCTTTGCATTTCAATGGCATTAGCACTCTTGATGCTTTCACCTGATGGAGGAAAGGTTATAATGGCCTCATCCACTGAATCCTCTGAGGAAAACTAAACATCTTGGGTTTTCAGGTGTATCATCCTCTGGCTTCAAAACATTTCCTCTATTTCAGCATCTATATTGATAATCATTTGTTAGACTTCCTGAACTGTGAACAGTTTTTGAACCTTATTTTGAGGCATCCGCTCTGACAAAGACCATTGCAGGGCTGAGAAAAAGTGAAGGCAAGCTTCTCATTTACCCCACGGAGCAGAACAGAACAGAAATCATAACAATAGACAGCAGAGATTTTTATTGTGTATGTTCAACTCTATTTGGATGTAGGTCAATATGACCCACAACATCAGCTTTACAGATGTTCTACAACATATCAGTGGGTCCATATCTGATATATAAGTTCATGGCCATAAATGAAAAAAGTACAAACATTTCAAGGAAAAAAGTGAGGGTAACCACTATTTTATACAACTCAAAATTGGGATTGGGTCAAATTGATTAAAGTTTTGATTGCTCTCCTTTTTCTTTTTTCTTTTTTTTTTTTTTAGAAAATATTTATTTATAAGAAACCTAAGAACACATCTTAACCAGGGGTGCCAACAATTGTGGAGGGCTCTCTGTATATTTTCACAATAGAACATAAATATATAATATGTTCAAACTGAGTTAATATACTGTAACAGAGCTATATACTATATACTGTGTAGCCACAAGGCCCCATGGGAAGTGCTGCTTTGCTGGGTTTAGTGTGTTTAAGAAGGTTTTATGTGTGTTTATTGCGAGGAATTGTTTAGGTGTGTTATTGTGGGAGTATGTTGGGTAGTTTGGGCCATTTTGTGTTAGGTTTTAGGGTGGGTGGCTGAGCTCACCATCACTGTGTTTATGGTGGTTATCAGTGGCCTTTGGTGAGCTCAGCCAGAAATACATGTTGGTTTCTGATGCCTTAATGCTATGCATGTTCTGAGTTGTCATATTTTTCATAAAATGATGCAACAAATTTATTTTAATTTGTGAAAGTTCTGGACTGCAGCCATGACAGTCTCTTCTACTACAATGTCTTGCTGTTGTAATAGAAGCAGTAAGTGGTTTAGTATTGTCTTGCTGAAATATGCAAGGCCTTCCCTGAAACAGATGCCTGGATGAGAGCGCATATTTCTCTAAAACATGTATTTGTACCTTTTAGCACTGATCCTTTCCCAATGTGCAAACGGCCAATTCCTTTGTCACTGATACACCCCCATACCATCAAAGATACAGTCTTTTGAACTGAGCGCTGATAACAAGCCGGTTCCTCTCCTCTTTAGTCCAGAGGATGTTGACGTCCATGTTTTCCAAAAAAGAGTTTCTCATTTTTATTTTTCAGAATACAGACCAGTTTCCCGATTTGCCTCAGTCCAGTGTAAATGAAATTTGGCCCAGAGAAAATGGCAGCATTTCTGAATTATCCTCACATTGCTTCTTTTTTGCATGATAGGGCTTTAACGTGCATTTGCGAATGGCACAGCCGACTGTGTTCATAGACAGTGATTTGTGAAACTGTTCCTGAGCAGATGCATTGATTTCCATTATATAATCATGCCTGTTTTAATGCAGTGCCACTGTTAGGTTAAAGCTGATCCTTATTCATGAGTTAGCTGTGATTTCTGTACAAACATTCAAGCTGTTGGGTCAAGCTCACCCTCATGCGTGGTTTACTATTTGAAAATGAGTGAAGGCAGTCGAATCAGCAGAAAAGTAGAGCTTTGCTTCCTATGTGTGCTTTAAGATTTCTAGCCTCCATTAGGGCTGTCCCCGAATAGTCGAAGATTCGATGCATCGATATGCGGAGCGTGATTCGACCACCGATCTCACAGTCAAATCTTCGCGGGTGAAACGAGCAATATGGGTGTGCTCAATGTCTGTGAGCAAGAGAGAGAGAGAGAGCGAGAGAGAGCTAGAGATAGCGAAGGCGGGGCGAGAGAAGCCAGCGGCGAGGAGCCAGAGGAGGGGCAGAAAATCCGTCACGTGGCAGCGAGCTCGGGCTGGCTCCAGACGTCCTCAGAAGCATGCGGGCCGTGGACTCTGGGCGGGCGGCGTGTAGCCATGAGCCTCCGCGTTGCTCCTCTTTTATGGCGTGTGCCCGCCGGGTTAAGGCTTTCCCATGAGCTGCCAGCCGTGGGCACTGAGTGGCTGTACCATTGGGACGGAGGAGAGGGGCGTGAGGTGCGCGAGGTGATCGCGCTCCCCGCCGCGACAGTGGCGAGAAAAGCTGGCCGGCTCGGTCAATGTGTGTTTTTTATTTAAACCTAAATAAGTTTTCGTCGCTTTATTAAAAGTTGTTGCTGTGTGCAGTGTGTAAAATAAAATAAATATAGTTTTATCCTCCAGCTGACTATAGTGTCGTGCCCCTCCCAACCCATACACACACACAGGCCTATGATTTTTATTTTTTTGGAGTTGGGGTTGTAAAATTGATTTCTATGTGTGTCTGCAAAATTTAATGCATTATCAAAGCAGTTAAAAATTCTTAATTATTATTTTTAGAAATATGAACGGAAATGTCAAGCTTTACAATGGAGATTCCTGAGATCTCGTTTGTAATTCCATCTATCCATCCATCCATTTTCTAAAGTGCTTTATTCATTTTTGGTCATGGGGAAGCTGGAGCCAATCCCAGCTGAATACAGGCCAGGGCAGGGTACACCCTGGACAGGAGGCCAACCCAGAGACCCTAACCCTAGATGTTTTGATGATTCCTTTTCAAAACCACATTCCTGAACTGATATATAAATTGAATGTCAGGTCTAAACTTTTGAATGTTGAAATCAAACTTTTGTTTCCAAGCTTTTGAAAAGGCCCAAAATTTAAATAGCAATTCCAAACTTTTGAAAGGTAACTGGATTTGATCACTTGATTATTAGCTCTAAGCTTCTAAACTACAACACCAAATGTTTTATGCCATTACTACAGTTTTAATTAACAACTCCAAATGTTTGCTGTCTGATTTTGCACTTTTGCTCTGATTCCAATTTTCATTGAAGTTTTCAATGGTAGTGTACTGTAAATACAGCATGGCTTTGTCTGGTTGATCTGGGTGTGCGGCCACACTGATTGTGGAGTCTATGGTTTGGTGTGATGTGTTTAGAGCCGCAGCACTAGCTGTGATCTTATAAAGATGGCCGCCACAGCAAGGGCAGACCAGGAGGTCCAGGCTCAATGTGGAAGCGTTAATGGTGTCAGGTTTTGAACAACCTCCAACACTGCTGCTCCCACAGACCACACTGAGAGATGAATTCAATCAGGGAGGCTGTGCTGGGGACTTTCTGTATGGCATAATGCTTCCATATGTTAATGGTGACCAAATGCATATGTGTATGTCCTTATTGAGTGAGGGAAAAAACTACACCAGTTGATGTTTTTTAAGGAACATTTAAAGAGCAAATGTAGCAACTGAAGTGTCACTGGCGCTTGGAATTCACCTTAAAAGCACAGGTTAGTGTTGTCTTAGATTCAAATGAACATGATGTTAGAGTTTCTAAGGCAACATGGTTCCATACATAACTTTAAAAAAAATTCAAAGAAATATCTGAATAACAAATGTTTCAGACAGTGTAATGTCTATTTAAAGTACCGTAAGAATCAGCAGGCCACACTGATGTCATGAGAGGTAAAAACGCTTCAGGAAGAAGTTTTTTGTTTCTTACTAAACTTGGTCATGGCATAGAGAGATTATTTAGAACCTCATATGATTAAATGTGGGAAAAAAAAAATGAAACCTATACTATATTGCTAAAAGTACTTACTCGTCTGCCTTTACACATATATAGACTTAAGTGACATCCCATTTGTAATCCCTTTGCAGTTATAACAAGCTTTCCACAAGGTTTAGGAGTGTGTTTATGGGAATTTTTGACCATTCCTCCAGAAGGACATTTGTGAGGTCAGTCGGTGATGTTGGACGAGAAAGCCTGGCTTGCAGTCTCCACTCTAATTCATCCCAAAGGTGATCTATCGGGTTGAGGTCAGTCAAGTTTTTCCACACAAAACTTACTCATCCAGGTCTTAATGGACCCATGTTGGAACAGGAATCCCAACAAAGTTAGAAGCATGAAATTGTCCAAAATCTCTTGGTGCTGAAGAATTCTTGGTTTTTTTTTTTCAGTTTTTTTCACTGAAACTAAGGGGTATAGCCCAGCTCCTGAAAAACAACCCCACACCATAATCCCCCCTCCACCAAACTTTACACTTGGCACAATGCAGACAGACAAGTACCGTTCAACTGTCAGCCACCAAACTCTTCAATCAGATTGACCGATGGAGAAGTGTGATTCGTCACTCCAGAGACTGCATCTCCACTGCTTTAGAGTCTAGTGGTGGCACTTTATGCTTGGTGATGTATGGCTTGGATGCAGCTGCTTGGCCATGGAAACCCAGTCCATGAAGCTCTCTACACATTGTTCTTGAGCTAATCTGAAGGCCACATGAAGTTTGGAGGTCTGTTGCGATTGACTCTGCAGAAAATTGCTGACCTCTGCGCACAATGCACCTCCGCATCCGCTGACCCTGCTCTGTCTCTGAGAGTGTCTCATTCTTTCACAAATGTTTGTAGAGGCAGTCTGCATGTCTAGGTGCTGGCAGTTATACACCTGTGAACATGGAAGGGATTTGAACACCTGAATCTAATATTTGATGGGGGAGTGAATACATTTGGCAATATAGTGTGTCAAGTTCGGGTAGAAAATAGACAGAAACCTGAACCCAGAGGTTTTCCAAAATGTATGTATGAGAGAAACCTACAAATGCAAGGACAATGGGCAAAACTAGACTGCAACCACTAAACCACTGCAACCATCTTGAATCCTCAGTTATATTCATTTTTATGTCCACAATGTTGCCATACAAAAAGCACTTGACAATACTTGACAATACTTAATAACCTGACATGGTTTGAGACATGCTGTTTGTTGCTAGACCACTTTAGCTCCCCATAGGTCCAGTGCAAAGTGTAGAAAAATAAACTGGCAAAAAAGAATAATCACTTTTACCTTCTCTGCTAAAGTGAAGAAAAACTTTTTGGACTCCACGCCTTGACTGATCAACTACATCTTGTGGAAGAAATTGAGAATTAAGTATTTGTAATGATTTTTCATCTTTCCCTTTAAGAAACAAGCTTTTTAATTTAATTATACAATAATTTCTTTAAGGCAAATTATTTATTCTGTTCATCATTCATGATTACACTCACCAAATCCAAGTCAGACCACTTTCTTCCAGAGTGAAACTGGACCGAAAACCAGGCTCCCTCTCACGCACAGCACGCACAGAGTTTGTGATTGCTTGAGTGTTGGTGTGCGGCTGTGTTAAGTAAGGCCCATTGGGCTGACCTCCTGCTCACTGCTGCAGATGGCTGAGGGGCCTGAGCCAGCACTAGCTGATGGAGCCATGCAGCTAATTAAAAATGGAGCAGAAGGTATGTACAGGAAGTGTTTGTGGTGCATGTGCGGTTTGCGTGTGCATGTGTGTTGTGTTGAGGTGAGGCTGACAACACCAAAAAGTCACCTCTAGTTACAGAATAAAAACTTGCCGTATATATTTGGATAACACTGAGAATTGTGTTAAGTAGGTATAATAATGAGGGAGATACATCCCAGATCCAAGGATTTTTCAGGGGGCAAGGATATAGAGATTAATATTTTCCTTTTGCACAACAGAGAATTGACTATGTTTGTTAGCACAGGGTACTTACAGCTTCTTAAAATATATTCATATTGGGTTGCAGCTAAATGCAATGAGTTAGTCCATTATGGGTAGTTTTACATCTGTGAATATGTTACCTGAGTTCGGCCCGAGTTTAATGAGGTGTTTTAGTTTACTGGCCTGCTGTTTTCCAGCACTGCTAAATGAACGATGGCGAATTTCTTAAAATTGGCCTTTTCAGGTCAGCTATTGTTTCTAGCTCATTTTTTCTCATCAAAAACTAATTTACATTACATTTCTGCTTTTCCCATGTGATCTAATGTTAGTGTTACCCACATGCCTTCATGTTTCACCACCAAGTCATTTTTCCACTCTTAAATGTACAGTACAGAGATCAAATGACTTTTTTGTTGTTAGTTTGCCAGAAAGACTGATTATATCAGAGTAGAGCGTTTCAATGTTGCACAAGTGTGACTATTCTGACCAAGCTCTGGTGCTGACTGCTTCAAACGAACCGCCAGACTGTGTTGATTTTACCATTTTGAGGTCGTTTTTGTTGTATCTGCTTAGTTTTCACCCGTTTTTACCGTTGTGTTACAGAGTCAGTGAGGGTGAAATATGATAATAGTCAGAGAGCATAACAGTCGGGCCATTCCTGGATGAGATTCCTTCCAGGCTGTTCTCATATGCTGGTGGTTTGGATATTTATTACAACCGCTGACACCAACAGGGTACAAGCAAAATGCTTCGTTTTAGCTCAGCGAGTGCACGCTGTCTGATTTCCCAACTGCTACTCGGGGGCATGATAGTATAGATGATAGCCTGCCGGCTGTGGATATTTCATTTGCATTGGTATATTTAATGTCATGTTTATTATGGTGGAGTGTGGTCTCCTTGCCTGTGTTTCTGAGGAATGTTCATGCCCAATGGAGATGTTAAATGAACGCCACCTTCCTGTGCAGTCAATCTATCGTAGGAAAGTTTGTTGATGAAGTGTTTGGCATGGAAGCCCTTGTAACTCAAATGAAATGTACAGAACTGTGCGCTTATCAGGGAGTAATGTTTCATCTGGAATTTTCTTTATCGATTTTTTTTTGCTGCCTAAAATGATTTGGTAGTTTTTTTTTTTAGTGCGGTGCTCAGAAATCATCAAAATTCTACTCTCTCCCAATGTCCCCAGTTTCATTATTTATGGTTGATTGTAATTCTTAAAAGTCTGATGTCATCAGTGATTTAAAGTGCCAAAGCAGGATTTCCTCTTAATGTGCAAAACTCAGTCACTTCTCCTCTGCTGGCCTTTGTCCAGAAATGTATATCTTTTATAGCCGCTGAATGGATTTGCACAACTTACATCTAACGTCAATGTCATTCTGGCATTTAATGATTTCGAGCACCATGGCAGGGGGGAAATAAGAGCATTATTAGGTGCAGTAGTGACGCAGATTAACTGACCTTTCTGAAGGGTTGACTTCAAGGTTAAGGTGCTTAAATGGACCCTCCTTTAAAAGAGCCCTTACTCGAGGTGCTAAGTAATTCATGATCAATGCGATACATTAGAGCGCTAGATGAGCTGGCTAGGACCTGTCGCAGGGTCAGGCCAACCGTGCAGAGCTGGATGAAGGAACAACAAAGCAAGCGGAAATCTTTCTGTACCGTAGTATTTTTTCTTTTTTTTACCATGTGTTAGATGCGCTGCACATCTGACAGACAGCAGGATATAATTCCACTCTGGGCATTACTGTTAAAAAAAACAGGCTTTTAAAGAGATCTGTGGTTTTACAAAAACATAATAGCATTTGGCATAAGTGCTAGCTCTGAATGGACTACATGCATCCATCACGCAGCCTCACAGGAATGTTCCAGGAACACAAAACCCCGGAGAACCGTGTTTATACAGACAGGGTCCCTTTTCCCTTTTTTCTTGGGAATAAGTAAGACTGGCGGAGGGCAGTATATTAGAATATCATTGATATTTCCATAACAGCTTCATAGTTCATCATCTGTTCATCAGGTCTACGATTTGATCCTTTTCTGGCAAGATCATGGGTTTGAATTTCAACAATATCATTGGAAAATGTTTTATCTCTACCTAATTTGATGTAGTCCAGTTTGTGGGGGAAAAAAATCTAATTTGAACTATTTTAATAGGTGTGCATTTTATTATATTTTTGTGCATTAAAAGTTGTCCTGATATATTTTAGCATTTTCTTATATATATAGGGATTTCTGTAATAAAAAATACAAATATTTTTTATTTTACTTGGCCATCTCCATTTTCTCTTTATCTCTTAGAATTAAACAAGCTGTTGTTACTGTGCCTTTAAAAACAACATATTTAAATGAGCACTCTTCTGATTGGCTACGTTATCTTTACGTTAAGTTTTTTTCAGCTTGATATGTCTTGACTGGGTACTGAATTATGCACTTTGACATTTAACAATGTTTACATATTAAACCAAATCAAATTAAATCAAACAAAATGTGGTTTTCTATGATAGGATGAAGTTATTCAATATGGTACTGCCTGTGCAGTGTGGATCATTAAAATATATCCAATATAGGGGTGTCTGCAGACCTGTCAGACTAAAGAACTCACATAGCAGCCTTGCGGTGCTAATAAATTGCATTTATATCCATCTATACTTTATGTGCATACATCTGCAGAAAGTTTGCATTTGCATGCCCATTGGTGGCAGTGTAACTGCAAATCGCACAGATTTCACAGGTTTATGACAATCTGTATGATGGATTAGAATGATATTTTTCATAGCAGCCTGCACACTTTTGGCTTTTCCCCCATTATCTCCTCTGGCAGTGTTAGTATAATGGTGGGGAATGAAAGGTGCAGTTCACACTGCTCCCACTCTTGCCTTCGTCTTTACTTGTAATCACATTGGAAACGGCTGTTAAAGCAGGTGGGTCGAAACAAAGCACTCAGCCCTCCCTGGCAGTGCCGCTCTGCAGGGTAACGACCAGGGAGAGGCGGCGATGGTGGGGGGTTCCTAATCAGTCAAGTGTACGGTGCTGCTTGCTGGGGCATTTGATGGATACCACTGATGATGTGCAGTAAGAAGTGTGTGTGTGGGGCACAAGCTAAAGTAGGAACAGGCCAGTAGCACAGTAATTCTGCCTTTTACTTTACCCTTTAAAGTACAGTTATCAATTTGTTTGGATCACATAAATAATTACATTCTATTTACATTTGATTTGAGTCTGTTTCAATGTCTAAAAAAAAGATGTCAAAAACAAGATGGACATTTTTAGAGAGGAGACTCCAAGTAACTTTAATAAAATGCTTATTATATTAAAATGTCCCGTTTTCTTCTATCCACCATCTATTAAGGGCCCATTTCATATAAATTTTTATTATCTTGCTTTTTTAATAATGTGTCTGTATATAATATACTGATTAAGCACTGTTAGGATTTAAAAAAAAAGTTCACCTCAGTCACTCAATGGTCCACAAGATCACCAGCCTGAATTCACGAGGTTTGTGATGTCACAAAATTCAATATAATTTTTTTTTATGTCTTTCCATAAAGCTTTTAGCAGCCCTATTCATTTACAGTACCATGCAAAATTCTTAGATAGCTGTGCATATTGTTCGCATTTAACTCAGCAGTCATGGTCTTTCTATAGCAAATACACAAGTTCTCATTTATTTTCTCTGCAAAGAAAATAAAAGCTAATCTAAATGAGTTTTGTGTGTAAAAAGTAGTTGATGTGTGTTGGGAGCTGTTAGAATAGCGCAGGTTTGTTGATTCCCCCTCAGTGCCTCCAGCCATTGCATGAATGTGTGAAACTCTGTCAGCAGCACTTGATTTACCCACAGATCGAGTCCAAACCAGGGATTTGATGGTTACTGCTAATAATTCTGAGCTTCCAAGAGGAGAACTCTGGAAATGCGAACCCAACACATTGACAAACATGCACCGTATTTCCCCAACAATAGGCCGCCCCATTCTATAAATCACAGAAAATGCTCATTTATGTTTTAAAACTCTAAGATAAGCCACCCCATGTTATTAGACACAGCTACTGAATTTACCATATGAAGTTAAAGCATCTAGCTTGACACATTATCTACAAATGGTGAAAACATGGAACAGTGGTGAACCTTCCCAGGAGTGGCTGGTCGACCAAAATTACCCCAAGAGTGCAGCAATAACTCATCCAAGAGGTCACAAAAGACCCCACAACAACATCCAAAGAACTTCATGCCTCACTTGCCTCAGTTAAGGTCAGTGTTCATGACTCCGCCATAAGAAAGAGACTGAGCAAAAATGGCCTACATGGCAGAGTGCCAAGATGAAAACCACTGCTGAGCAAAAGAGATATCAAGGCTTAGTACTTTTAAAAAAATGCTCTGTGCACTGAAGAGACAAAAGTTTTTGTAAGGCGTGTGCTATTACATTTGGCGCCCACCTCTGATTGGCTGAAGAATATTTGGAATGGCCTAGTCAAAGTCCTGAATATTAAGATGCTGTGGCATTGACCTTAAAAAGGCGGTTCATGCTCAAAAACCCTCATATGTGGCTGAACTACAACAATTCTGCAAAGATGAGTTTGGGCCAAAATTTCTCCACAGCTGTAAAAGACTCGTTGAAAGTTTTCGCAAACACTTGTTGCTGTTAAGGGCCCAACCAGTTATTAGGTTTAGAGGGCAATCACTTTTTCACACAGGGCCATGTAGATTTGGATTTTTTTTCTCCCTTAATAATAAAATCCTTATCTTTGACTAATATTAAAATTTCTTTGATGATCTAAAACATTTAAGTGTGACAAACGAGGAAAAAAAAGAAATCAAGAAGGGGCACTTTTTCACACATGTATACACATATAGAATGTGAGAAATAAAGAAAGAAAGAACAGTGAGATACAAATGTGTTTGTGTAAGCGGTGTAAACAGGTGCGATCTGTTATGACGGCTTATTGCATTTGGGATGTTTCATCTGTCATCATTTCTAAAATGTCCATTATGTTTTTCCTTGGCTCTAAATGAGACTGTGGGAAGATGTTATTAATGTAACACAAGCCAACACCTTCCCCCTTAGGCAGAACACAAGCCTTCAGAGGAGCACGTTTTCTCCCTCCTCAGCCTCAGGATTTGGAAAGATATTTGCAGGTTATTTTGTAAGTTATTAAATGGATCAATGATCTCATTTAGGTTAGGCAAATGGACTGTACACACTCTATTCTCATAAGAAATTAGTGAACTTCATGAGCGGGGTTTGAGTTTATTGTTAGAAAGGTTTACTTGTTTTCCTTCTTTCAAAGCACATCACATTGTTTCAGCTGCTGAAATCCACCTGTGCGTTCATGTATAACTGCAGCCATGCAGCAGAATGCACAGCTAAAGAGCAGCGAGCAGTTGGGGCTTTGCTGGAGCAGTACTGTCTCACGCCTCATTTTGCTTTCATTTGTGCAGTTGCGCAGCTAAAGTTTCACTGCTGCATAAAAAGTTACTTTTCTGTGGATTTGGTAGTCAAAATTCCAAGGTCAGGCTAATTGAAACCAGGCTTGGGAGTGACGCTCTGGTTCATAAATTATATTAAATTGACTCACCAAAAAAAGGATTTCATGACCGTCTCATTCTGCATGTAGCACTACCTAATTAGGGAAGGAGATTTCCATGATGCTTGATTAAGCTGTTTGCACTGTAGCAGAGGAGGGTCATACTGCTGCTAGCGTTGCCAGACTAGCCAGTGCATGCATATATCAATCCATAGCGCATGGACTTCCTTCTTTCTCTGACATGTGGTCAGGGCCTATAAACCTTTAAGTGATTTTCCTGGGACGCTGCTGAGATCCAGCAGAATCTCAGGCCCGAAACGTTTTTGCGGGACTAATGCTTGTTATATGCCTGTCCTCTCTGTGACACGCAGAAACCCGAGGTAATAAAAATTAGAGGGGGGGGTGAGGGTCACATTCCGGCGGGGTCAATGTGGAGACGTGAGGCCTTTCCCAGGCAGCCTGGAGAAAGAATCAGGAAGTGCACTGAGGTGTCCTGTTGAGGGCTTTTTTTTTTTTTTGGATGCTCTGACAGACCTCTGATTTATCACCGCAACCAGTGTGGGCAAGTGAGTGGCCTGAGGTGTGGCTAGCACTTTTTCAGAGTTAAAAGCCTTCTTCAATCACCAGATGACTCACATTTTCAACCTGGTGTTTTCCCCCAAACCACTCTTATCAAAGGAAAAACAGGGAACTGACTGAGCGCTGGGATCACATCAAAGCCATTCTGCTCTTTTTCACACACCTCACCAGCAGGGGGCAACGCCTTGGGTCTCGCACCCCCA